>JBAMMX010000009.1:7552801-8122801 GCA_037126225.1 Dillenia turbinata
TTTTTTTTTTTTCAAAGCTAAAACCAAGAACGATAGATTCGAATCTACTCACATGATGATTGACTAGCCAATGATCATCCAATCACGCCAGCTGCTAATAGGAAAATTGACCATATATTTGGGACAATCAAGATGAGAGGCTAGGTAGTGCTGATCAACAATCGATTCTTAATATATATATATATAAATAAAAACAGTACGACATATAGTTTAAAATAAAAGGAACTAACCAAAGAACCTAAGTACCTGTTTAGCACTTGGTTTAAGCAATTAATTAGGCTAAGCATCTTTGGAATTTGAGAACTAATCCACTAGATTAAGAGATAATCCTTTGTTTAATATCGTTCGCTTTAAAACATGGGTTGTTTCAACCCCTAGTATGCCTCCTTAATCTTTAAGGTGACCATTGGCGGAGCTATATATCAAGGCGGGTGGGCAATTGGTCCCACTAAATCAAAATAATTTTGTTAATTTTTATATATCAAATAAATATTATCTTCAGTCAATTCAAAATATTGCCCACACTATTATTGACACTTTGTTCTATGAAAATATTGTGTCTTAAAAATATATGTCATGCTGTTTCATAAAAATGTTTTACCTCTGCTAATCTTGGGTTCTGAATCCGCCACTAAAGGTAACACAATTTATATGTGTGTGACTTCGGATCTGATCAAGTGCTGGATAAATAAAAATAGATACATTGTTTTTTTTTTTTTTTTGGTAGATATGAGAATCTTAAAGTCATGACTTATAAGGGAAAGAAAATGATGTCAATTAAGTTATAACTCATTGATTCAATAGATACATTGTAAAATACAATTTCAGAGAACACTCATGTCCAACATTAATGAACTAAGCTCAATTTTCTTTCATACTCATTTTCTTGGACAAGGAAAAAAGAATGTTTATTGAGCCATGACAATTTTATTTCTTTTCCTCTATAATTTTCAATCGTTTTTAAATCATATTGCAAAATTAGCTAAATATTAATCGCACTTGACCAAATACCCATTTTGGAAAAATCAAGTTTAGTTCAGTTAATTTTAGGTATATGACTTTTAACAAAATATATATATACATATATTAATATAAAATAACTTAAATTTCATTTTTGAAAAATTAGAGTTCTACTTACAAATTTCCAATACTTAAGCAAAATTCAGAACTTTTTGGAGACTCTGTCACATCAGGATAAACCAAGTGATAGTGCCATATTTTGTAATATCACTATGCATAGGGAGGGTGCTAAAAGAGCAATAAACTAAATAATGAAACTTTTTAGCAACTAATTCCTCTCTCACCTCCCAGCCTTATGAGATGTGTGATGACTTGGTGGAAAAGGTGTAAATAGGTTAATATTCTTTTTTTTTCTTTTAATACATTTTTATCTAATACCAAAATCGTGCCTTTAATATCCCTGTATGTATTCGAATCCATGTAAACCCTATTCATCCTTCTAAGATTTGCTTTCCCAAAAAAGATTAAATGATTAAATGAATTTCTCATGAAAATTTTAATGTGCTTCTATCTCACTCCTCCACAAAGATCTGTGAGATTAATATCGTCACTGATATTTCTTAAATAAAATTTTAAATTTAACTTTTGTATATGATAAAAAAAGATACCATAAAAGTTTTGTCACTTAAAATGTTAATTTGAATCGAATTGAATTTAATTTAATTTAATATAATTATTTAGATAATTTATTAAAAAAGGAGGACAAGTTCACTTTATTTTAGGACCAATCCAATCCACATTTGTGGATCACAAAGCAAAGGATAGGCATACGGGCTTTGTATTCTGCCTACCAGACCCGAGTATATGGCAATGTTCGCTTTATCTAACTTGGGCCAGAACCCATATCACATTTTGTCATTTTTTTATTTTTTATTATTACTTTTTTTTTAAAATTTTCGCTTAATCCAATTCAAATTTTATATGAATGGTTGGTTTTTTTAAATCTCATTTCTCCATTTTGTCATTTTGAAAACATTTCATTTTTATTTGAATATTTTTAAATTTAAATAATTTTGAAATCTTTTAAGTTTAAATAATTTTAAACTTATCTAAATATTTTTCAAATTAAATAAAACATTTTAAAAACATATTAAACATAAGACTCGATTCATTTAGTTTTCAACTCTTCCCACTTTTCCAGGATTACCCTGTTGTTCAACTAGTAATTTCAGATATCTGAAAAGCGTAGATCCCATTTACTACTCGACACGTGGCAACCAAAATGCCAGACAAGGGAGGAAAGATGACGTGTTACGAGTGAAGTGTCCTCTGATAGGTTGCTGGCTATACAGGTGAGCTACCAGATGCTGACGTGGTCAAATTTGATGCTTACATGTGTTAACAATGGAGTGATGTGTGGGTTGACTTGACTGAGTTGACCTCCTAGATTTTATTTTTTTTTTCTTTTGCGACGTAATTCCTTTTTTGAACACAAATTTAATTAAAAGAGATTTGATTTCTAAAAGCCCTTCCCAAATAATAAGTAATTTATGATGGGATTTTACTTATGATATTCTCATGACCTTAAGTAATTATATATTATTGAGAAAATATTTTGAATTTTCTCAATATTCTATTTAAAAATATATATATTTTTTATTAGTATTTTTCTAAAATACTAACAGGAGAGTGATGTGTGGTGTTGACTTGACAGAGTTGACTTCCTCGATTTGCCTTTTTTTTTGGGGATTTAATTTCTTTTTTGAACACAAATTTAATTAAAAGAGATTTAATTTCTATAAGCCCCGAAGGAACCTTCCCAAATAATAAGTAATTTATGATGGGATTTTACTTATGATATTCTCATGACCTTAAGTAATCATATATGATTGAGAAAATATTTTGAATTTTCTCATTATTCTATTTAAAAATATATATATTTTATTAGTATTTTTCTAAAATACAATATAAATTTCATTACATGCTTTTGCAGACTTATACATGCGGTTCTTATTTATTTCTTTTTTTTGAATGAAGAAAACATTAATTAAAAAAATAAAATTCGTTGAATCTAACACATAAATAAATTTATTTAAGTCAATATAAAAAGAAATTGCATTGAGAGATCAGTTTTCACGAGGAAGCTTATGATTTTGTCAAATCTATGTGAGATGCTTATCCTCCCCACTCCGCCACAACAAGCTTCTGCATTTGTTGGTGTCTTTATACGAAATCAAGTGTGGGACACTAGACTTTGAAATGAAAAGAGAAAAGGACTTAGAAGAGGCATTTATGAAGAGCACGAGCCCCATCTCACCTATATTGTCAAAAGGTAGAGATTTTTTTAATAAATTATTAGTATTCAATAACTATATTAGTATTGATTAAATTTAATTCGAATTAGATTAGACTTTTAAGGAGATAAAACTCTTTCAATATCTATTTTTACTATATAAAAAATTCAAATATAAAATTTTATTTAAAAATATTAGTGTTCAGTCATTAAACCAATTAGACATTCACATAAAAGATAAAGATCAAGACTACCCCGTCCCCACCTCACTACACAACCACTTGATTGTAGGAGTTTGCAAGAGGTTGCTAAGCAATGAGCTGGTCTTTAGTTGAGATTTCTTGTTGTTACTCACGAGCCCATTTAAGGCCATTTTACTTGTCAACAATATCCATATGTCTCACCATACAAGACACCTTTCCATGAAACCCACAACCCAAACAAGAAAAACATCAAAAACTTTTCACCCGTACATTCCCCTATCACAAATGCTTAAATCGGTCATCTGCATTGCGCTTCTACTACATCTTTTCCTCATTTTGTCTCCTTTGGTCACTGCGAGAAACCCAACTAGGGTTGTAACTGTGACTAGACCTGATCCAAGCTCTGATCATGAGTACACGACTTTCAAGTCCAAGCAGAATCACGGTCAAAATTATCGAGGCCATGCTGGAGAGATAAATGCGTGCTTGCCTAAAGGGCTTCATTTTTCTTCAGCTCCCAGCCGATCTGCCAATTATCAAACTCATGATTCCACAATGTGCTCTACAAGCAAGCGCGAAACTAGAACACGATCATTTCGTTGAAGACCGTACATATAAATACACATCAAACGCATATGTAAGTGATTTAGGTGTGGTACTATATTTGTGTTGGCGGTAACGCATAGCATTTCTTTAATTATAGGTCTTGGGTTTGAATCATGAAAATTGAGAAACGAAATTTGAGAGAGTTAATCTCTTAATGGGCTCTACAGTATTCAGATTGAATTAATCGAATAAACCCCAAATACCAGTGGTGATAATCAATATATATATATTTGTGTTGGGATTTTGGGGTGGTGTGGAACTATGCTGTAAGTCGTCCACCCCCCATATACAATAGGTTGGGAGAGTTATGTCCACCTTATTGTAAGGTTTCTATCAACAATGTTCTTAAAGCAAAAAAATATATGAAAATGGCAAGACTTGGGTATTGAATTATGTATAGATTGTTGTATTTTTTTTTATTATACAGATATTCAAATCTAAAATTTCTAAATCAAAGAAGGGGTATTAATTACTAAACTGTCTGAATTATTGTATACCAATACAAAAGGTTGCTAAAATGACCCTCAATTTCTAAAACAATTGTACTTCAATAGAGAAGAGTACATATAGCTAGACTCATCATCAGGCACCAACAAGGTCACAGCCAAGTTGGGCATGAATACAGTAACGCAACCGATAGATAGTGGGTTTAGTAAGATAGGTTATTAGATCGTTTAACTAAATTTTGAGTTTAAAATTTAGGTATAAAAAAATTATACCGAGAAAATTATCTTCTAAATAGAATCCCGTAAAAAATCGAATCAGATTAATTAAAATATGTTTCTGGATATCACTAACACAATTATCTCTCTCTCTCCCCCACCCCTCTCTCTCTCCTCCCTTGATTTGTTCAGAGTTTGCATCCATCCAAATCAATAGGAGACCCAAAAAAAATGGATAGAGTAATCTTTGGTGTTTAGAGGTGACTAGATGTAACTTGAACCAAAACCAATCCGGATGTGGCTGTGGCCCTCCCACAAGTTTGTGATGTGAACCAGAAACGACCCAAACCAAATGACCCAAAAAATTTGGGGCTCTATCAGGGTCGATCTAAAACTCTGAACAACTAAAAAATTTTAAAATTTATGTCTTTTTTATATTCTTATTTAACTCTTGTCATTCTTATATATTTACAAATATGATGTTATGATTATATCATTAATTTTTATTAATACAAATAATATAAGATAATAATGGTTGTTCTTGTAATTTGTTTAAAACATCACCATTATATCTTCTAAAATGTAATTGATGAATATGTGAATTGTGTTAATGATTTTATAATATATGCACACGAAAACTAACCAGTTGTATATTTTTTATGGTAAAAGAAATAATTCTAGTTCATCAAAATTCCTTTGTTTAGTAAAAATTACTTGAAGAAATATTGGCATAAGATTACAGCATTATAATATTTGAATTACTAGTATTTATTGTTTTTTCTATAATAAATCATATTAAACTTTAGAAAAACAATAGATAAGCCCTAGGAATTTATCTTAGTTTATAAAATAAGTCTTATACGTCAGCCTAACTAGTCATTTGATTGGCACAAAAAACATAAGCAGGAGATCACATTTAATGTAATGAAATGGCTGAAAACTCTACATTCAACATGTAAGAGATGCATTGGCACATGAACAAAACACTAACCCAATAAACGTTTAAAGCATAGGAAGCCAATGTTCAACCTTAATCGAGTCGGACCGATTCCAAATAAATTTTCTTTTGGAACCGGCCCGGCCTAGCCCAGACCGGTCCCACCTATTGTTTAATTCATGTTAGTTAAATTTATCAATCAGAAAGATTACAACACTATTGTTCTTCTATTATCTCATCCTAAAAGAAATACTTTGAGAGATTCTTATAGTGGTATTTAAAATTTTACCGACACTATAGATTTAATTGATTTGGGGAACTAAACCCAAATGGGATTAGATGAAATGTTTGGTATAAAAAAATCATTAATATAATAATAATTAAATTATCTTATAAAAAATTTAATTTTTATTTGTAAAAATTTATACATTTTACAAAATATTTTCACTTTTATAAAAAAATTCTAAATTGGGCCATGCTGAGCTTTCACAAAAAGCAATGTCTTCCTAAAATTTCTAAAAAATTATATATTCACTTTTATAAAAAAATTTCTAAATTGAGCCCAAGCTGAGCTTTCACAAAATGCAATGTCATCCAAAAATTTATATTTCCGTTAATTGTGAGCCACACGTTGGAATCCAACTTGACACGGCACTGCCAACGTGTAGCTCGTGTATTCCACCAACAATATCAAAGGAACCAAGGATGTTTGTGGTCTGTATTTATTGGAGTATATAACCGTTTTCAAATAAATAAATTGTTTTTTTAAGATAAAAGCAAAAACGTGGGAATTGGGTTCTTTTCTAAATCAAAACATAATTTGATCAAAACTTACTCAAACTTGAAAATTTGAAATTCCCATGATTTTGTTTTCATATGAAAAACGGGTTCTGAGATTTGAAAATCCCATGATTTTGATTTTGATTTTGAGAGCGAAGAAGCTTGTACCAGTTACTCTGCACAAGCATTAGAATGGCACCAGTCCTGTCTTGATAGACCTGAGTTCAATAATTTGAAGAGCACGCAGATAAAGCTTGAAGTCACCAGCCTAGCATGATTAGGAATTTGGATGCAGTCCCTTTGTTCAGGAATCGGGAAGATGGCAATTGGTAATGTGGGTGGACCGTTTAGAGAAGATGAATACTTTCATAACTTTAGACTTCAAATCGGTACCTCTAGATTACAACATTTATTATTTTAATAAAAAAATCTTCTTTTTGAGTGAATCTTAACGTAACGGTTGAATTGTTTCTTTGGTGACCTCGAGATCATAGGTTCAAAATATAGAAATAGTCTCTATTATTTGGATATGCCCAACAGGAGCATTATGATAATTGTGAGGGATTAGTGGGAAAACTCTCACTAATCCATAACTACCTTAACAATTCCCCATAATTCTCTCTATGATTTGAGTTTTACTGGGAGACTAATCTCTCCTTCTCTTCTGGGTTATGAGTTCACGATTAATGACTTCCATGAGACACTCTTGCATAGACTTGAGAGAAATAATATTCTCTTGAGAGAGAATAAAAAAATGAGAGTTGAGAAAAATTTCGCGTAGGAAATTTTTCCCGTCACAATGATCACCAGACTAAGGGTTACAACGTTGTGATATTGCGGTGGTGATTCAATTAACATCGTGATTATCATCCCAATCGCGAGATCCATTCGAGGGACATACGGTCGATTTTGAAGACTCTTCACATATGAGGTATTTAATCCTATACCCGAAATCTCCATTTTTGTTTTTCGAAAATTATTTATACTTTCGTTGTGCATATGAGTCACAATAATTTCCAATATTGATATCAGGGCATTTATTGGATTATTAAAAAATAATTTTTTGATTTATTTTATAGGGTATAAAATTTAGAGTTCGGATCACGGATGAGTTTTGTGAATCTGAGAATACCACTGTGTTACCCATGATCCGTAGAACATGAAAATAATTTTTTCGTAATTTTATTAGCACGTTTAGGCGAAAAAAATTTCGGTTGAAAGTTTTAGTCGTGAATAGTGAACGAACCATTCAACTCCAGATTTGTCGAGTTTTAGGGCAAATCAATGCATGAAAATTATAGATCTGTATTCTTTGTTTCATATTCTTCGATTTGGTATATATATTGTATATTTTTGATGCCGGAAAATGAGGTTTCAAAATTGATCGCGGAGGGCCAGAATTTTGGATCCGAAATACGCCGAGTTTGGGGTGTAATTATTTCAAAAATTGAGTCAATGATACTTGGAATAAATTGAATTACAGAATTCCTAAAAAATCCAAAGAAAATAGAGTCAGAAAATGGTTTTTCTGTATGCCGGGTCAAAATACCTGTTTACAGAAAAAAATTCAGGCAAAGAAGATGAATCGAATGGTAGGTGCGTGAGATGCCGAGTCAAACCGGGTCTGAACACACCCGGGTTCAGACCCGACCCACGCCCAGTATCCGAACCCGGTTCCAGGTTCCGATCAGGCGCGTCACCCGCACGCCTCGCGCCTGACGCGCTGCGTGTCCTGCACACGCCCAGGTGCCTTCCCGGCGTGTGAGAGCACGTGGAGATGCTCTGTCGGGGTCTGGCGGCGCATGGACCCTCCCGGCGACACGTAGGTTAGCCTAAAATTGGATTTATCCAATATTTTGAGGGTTCAATAATATAAAATTGACTTTTGTGGGTTTTTGTGTACCGAATCTTAGTCCAAATGGTGAAATGCAATCCCGGATTGTGGTGTATGGTGTTTGTTGATTCATATGCTCGCCTTGGGGTCTGTATTCAAATTATTTGGGTATTGTTGATTCGTGGGGTGCACAAAATGTGAGAATAAGTATCATAAGGCACGATTATCTCTATGACTATTTCTAAAATTGTCGTATTAGATCTTTGCAAGGGGGATAAAATTGAATGGTGATAATTACGTGATTTTTCACCGGTAGATTCAATTTATTCTCGAGGGGTAAGATCTAATTAAAATTCTAAGGCGTGAAATGGTGGACTCCGGGGAGGGTACCACACCTCAGAGAGATGGGATTAAGAGACATTACGTTTATAGAAGATGAATGATGGCCGAGTTAGAACAATCCTCCTGAGTAGCATGCACGATGATGTGATCCCAGTCTATAAGCAATATCCTATGGACTTATCGGTTTGGCTCACCCTATAAAGAGTATTGTGGTGCTCTTACAGATCCTGAGATGAGGATACTGACTTATAAGTTTAATAATTTATAAGGAAAGGGTTGATCATACGATAATGTATCATTTGATAAAAATGTCGAGTATGGTCGCCAAATTGGGGAATGTGACCGAGCTCATTTCGGATATATTTTCTAGTACTGGATGCGATCCAGTTCTTTACCTGATTCATGAAAAATTATGAAAATCTATTTCACATACGATGAAAGTATTCGTACTTTCACTAATGTGAATAGGCAAAGTGAGCTCGAGTAAGAGCATCTGGAGGCGAGTAGGCCATACTCGGGTCATGTTTATGCAGTGTAGTCGAGCAAGGACTCCTGTGGGACTCGAGGTTCAGGTAAGAAGAAACCATCTGAGAAAATCGATAATAATAATGCGCAGCAAGAAGGAATTAGATACGACCAAGGTGTAGTGCTACATCTGTAATAGAGTTAGTCATTTCGCTCGTAAGTTCGATGAGCAAAAATTAAATATTTCTCCTTTACGTAGTTTGAGTTGCTCTCTATTTTCTCTCATTCATTGATTGTAAACACAGGAGCAACCGACTACGTAGCTCGAGATAGGAGCGCGCTTATGTAGTTCTGCCCAGTGAATCCTCAAGTAGGAGGATTTACGTACAGAAATGGAGCGTTTGTCGACATCAGATGGAGTAGCACTTACAAGTTGGAGTTGCAAATTTGCTAAACTTTGTACATCATTTACGGTTCGAATGTTCGACGGAACTTGATTTCAGTTTAGGATATACTCTATCAATTTGGAAATTTTATAATTTCCATTAATTATGACAATTCTTTAATTGGTTTTAGTTTGGTCCGTGAGGGACTATATGCACTGAAAGTGATTCATTTCAATGTTTTTTCTTGTTTTCCTCATAGTGTGAGAGAGGATGAACCGATTAGCAGAGAGTGGTCAGTAGGATCCGCTAACCAGCTTTGTCTAGATGGCAAAGTTACAAGAAAACCATTCGACATTGCAATGAGAGCTGGGACTCCATTGTTGTCGGTTCACTTCGACATTTGTAACCTGATGAATGTGAGAATCCGAAATGGAGTTGGGTACTCCATTACGTTCATAGACAATTATACGCGTTTCGGTTACATCTATCTGATTTCGCGCAAATCTGAGGCATTGAGGTGTCTCAGGAGGTTATTAGTGAAATTGAGAATTAGTTAGACTTGAGAGTGGAGATTCTCAGAACTGATCGAGGGCACGAGTATTTGTCTGAAGAGCTCTATTTCAAGAAGGGCATTACGAGAAACTGATTATTCCTTACTACTCAGTGGAGTAGAGTAGTTGCGAGAGAGGAATAGGATTTTGTTTGAGATGATGAAGTCGATAACGACGTGAACCAATTTACTCGTTTCCCATTAGAGAGATGCTATTGACTGCAGTCTACGTTTTCAATCGTGTTCTATTAAATTCCGCATTCAGTACTCCATATGAGCTTTGGACAATGAGGTAGCCTGACCTTAGGCATTTGAAGTTATAGGTTATGCCACATATGTTCACTGTTTCTCGCATCTACACGGCAACTTAGGCCTGCGAGAAAACAGATGTATCTCTATGAGATACTCAGAACACTCTGAGGGGAATACATTCTAAGTTAGCATACGGACGACACTCTTATTGAGATTGAGTCTCATGATGTCGAGTTTCTTGAAAATGATTTCCCTATGAGAGGTGAAATCAATTAGGACTTAATCTCCTATGAGATAGATGAGTCTAGTTGTTGACTGATCCTAGTAGAAGGACCCAAGAATCCATTATGGATCTCGGTCCTAGTGAGAGTAATCCATCTAGAGGTAAAAATGTTTCCCCTCTTCTTAAGAGTAGTCGAGGACACGTATCTAACCGTCGCTTCCCGATTGAGGGACAGGCTCTCAGTGTGACTCTTGAGGATTATGAGAAACCTTTAACTGTTCTAGAGGCTCTTGAGGGTTCTGTGGAGGACCATTAATTATAGGCCATGGGTGAGAGGAGTTGATGAGAATCAACAGAATCTGGGATCTAGTTGATTTACCTGAGGGTAGTGAGGCTAATGGGAACAAGTAGGTTCTCAAAATCAAGAGGTAGGCCAACGGATCGGTGGAGAGGTATAAGGTTCATCTGATAACTAGGGGTTACACTCAGATTGAGGGTGAGATTACCTCGGTCCGTTTACTTTTTAGCGATTTTCATGGACATGACATGGATCTGGAGTGAGACCAGATGGACGTTGAGACTGTCCTCCTGAGTACGAGTTTTGGATAAGGAGATCTACAAGAAACAGTCATCTGGCTTTATTCTTGTAGATCAGGATGATAAAGTCTATTGACTTTGGAAGTCGACATACGACCTCAGTCATCAATCCAGGCAATGGCATTTGAGATTTCACGAGGAGGTGATGTCTCACAGTTTTGTGATGATCGAGGAGGATCATCGCGTATACCTTATACGCTCTCATGACATTTTGTGATCATGTCCTTGTGTTTGAATGACATTCTATTGACTGAGAATAATAAAAAGTATTTGATGACCACGATAACGTGGACATTGTCGAGTCTTGATATGAAGGACATGAGTGAGACTCAATTCTTCCTCAAAGTTAAGATCTAGAGGGATCGCTCGAGATAGGTGTTATCTCTTTCACAAGAGTCCAACATCAAGGGAATTCTCAAGTGCTTCGAGAAGATCGACTACGATCATAAAGATACTCTTATTGCTAAAAGATTAAAGCCCAGTTCTTGATATATGCCTTATGACTCAAAAAAAGGATAAGGAAAATGAGTAGGATCCCTTGTTCCAATGCATTGAGTGGTCTGATGTACGCAGTGTCGCGTATACGATTAGACGTTTACTTTGCAGTCAGTATGGTAATTAGGTATCGATCGAATCCTAGAGGAGATCATTGGAGAGCAGTGAAAGGATTCCGAGATATCTTGAGAGAACTGTAAACCTCTCCTTGTGTTCTGAAAGAGGTGATTTGCATCTTGTTGGGTATTCAAATAACGACTGGGTTGGCGATCTGAATGTATGCAAATCAATGTCAGGTTTTGCTATCTTGGAGTAGCAAGAAGCAAACCTATATATATCTATCTACGATAGAGGCTGAGCTTGTAGTATGCTCAGTGGCAGTTCAGGAGAGCGTTTGGCTCTGGAAATTTCCGGATGACTTAGGGATTATGGCGGACAGTGGGAGGCCAGTGATGATTTATTGAGAAAATCAAATCGTCCTTGACCACACTTAAGACCCTAAGTATCACAGTAAGACCAAACACATTGATACCTAATACCACGTTATGAGAGATATCATCGAGAAAAGTGAAGTAACAAATTAAGTACACTACTATACAGCGTGTTGGCTAATCCCTTCAATAAACCCATTGTGAGAGATCTTGTATGAGATATAGGAATCATAGGGTTTGTGTATATATTGACATTTCTCACCTTGTACTGATACTTATTGTGTTGTATATATATAACATGTATGCATGATTGAGTCACGAGTTTATTTATTGTACTACTTTAATTGTCATATATTTTTTGATTTATTGTGATAAATGATATGTCAAGTAGGCGTTGTCGACTCTCTCACACGAGTGACCACTTCCAGCTCTGAGTGAGCTGAGATGAGAAGGTTGCTAGTTGTAAGAGGCTTTGAGAGTGGCCCTATTAGAACATAAGTCGCCCTGATACGTGTTTAGGATGAGATCATATGCGATATGATTGGCATGAACGTACCCACATCCATGTTGCCTGTAAGTAGTCAGGTTTGAGATTTCAGATATCACCTGTGACTAGTGATATTGTCTCTAAGATACTCTTTCTGAGATCTCTGGGTAAAGTCTTATGTGTAGACTGAGTTTCATACCTGCACAGTGTTAGAGAAATCTGACATATGCCTTTTGAGATATGGGAGAATAATACTGTGGCACGCGTTTCATATCGCGTGTGATATGTCGACCAAGGATAGTGGGAGCATTATTTGAGACATTAATATGATTTAGATCACCGTTCCCACTGTGTGAGACCCGAGATCCATTGGGTGGGATTTCTTATACCCTTATCATTTTCGGCTATTTCTAAAGGTCTTGGCTCAGTGTTTGCTACTTTAGTCTGTTTACCGATGGCCCGGAAGATAAATTGAGATCTGTGGGACAGGTCTAGAAAAACAGCTGAATTGAGGCTAATAGATTCGAGTTTGGAAAAAGGAAAAACAATTGACATTACATTATTATGTTATATTCACCGACATGCCTATTATGTCTATCCATGTTAGGATGTAAGCATAATAGTGGATACACAGTCGAGCGTTTATTCGGGATTACTTTCGATGAGGAAAATAACTCGATGGATGTAATTAGTCTTGGATCTGGGGTGCAGCGAGTTCTTTTAATACTAACGATGGCTTCTAGATCATCCTAACAAGTGCATCGAGAGGTCTTTGCTTGCAGGTGTACTCGTCGGTCGCACGATACACAATTCTGTATGAAAGTCCAGTAGGGTGATGAGATAGATCACATAAGTTGTAATCTAATGACGGACACGAAGTGTCCTCATGTGCAAGTGGGAGATATTAGTTGAAAATGTCCAAAAGGGGCATTATGGTAATTGTGAGGGGTTAGTGGGATAACTCCCACTAAACCATAACTACCTCAACAATTTTCAATAATTCTCTCTATGATTTGAGTTTTACTGGGAGACTAATCTCTCCTTCTCTTCTGAGTTATGAGTTCGCGATTGATGACTTCCATGAGACACCCTTGCATAGACTTGAGAAAAATAATATTCTCTAAAGAGAGAATAAAAAAATGAGGGTTGAGAAAAATTTCGCGTAGAGAATTTTTCCCGTTGCAATGATCGTCGGACTGAGGGTTGCGACGTTGTGATATTGCGGTGGTGATTCGATTAATATCGTGATCATCATCCCGACCGCGAGAGCCGTTCGAGGGATGTACGGTCGATTTTGGAGACTCTTTACATATGAGGTATTTAACTCTATACCCGAAATCTCCATTTTTATTTTTGAAAAATTATTTATGCTTTCACTGTGCATGTGAGTTACAATAATTTCTAATAGTCTCTTTATGAAAATATAAGAGATAAGGCTGAGTATATATACGTTTATTCTAAAAATGACCTTAATTATTAGAATTAAATTTCTGATTATTATTGTTCATGAAAAATGGGCTTTGGTTTTCGGAATCATGCTGAGAGAGAAACAAAAGAGAAGGGATGGCGGTTGAGAGGGAGAGTGGGATCTATCAGGAGATCATGTGAAGAAGGTGGTGCTAGTGGCAGTGACCGCGATGGTACTGACATGATTTGGTCGCGAAAGAGAGCTCTAGTGGCCAAAAAATAAGGTGAATTAGGCTGGGGGGAGTTGACTGTGTTATTCATTTTATTTTTTATATTTTGCATAACAACTATAGTTTCACTTCTCATATGTTAAATAATTCTTCTAATCATGTGATATTTTTAAATGAAATAAAATGGGATATTGCATATTTAAACTAAATATAATTTTATATTTTGTATAAATAAGATTATTTTTAAAATTTTAAATTAGTAGAGTGATATATTATTAATTATATTGTACCAAAATTACTAATTTTTAGTATGATTAATAAGCATGATAGCACTCGGTGTGTGTTGCCATCATCAAGGAAGAGGAATAAACACAGAAATCAATTTTTGATTTTGATTTAACGGTATAAAATTTGATATAAATATTTCATGCTCACCCTTATATCAAAATTATGTAAGACATAGCTATTGAAATTAATTTTTTAAAAAAAAAAAAATCTTGACCAACAAACAATAGCACAAAGCAAGCCATGTTTAACCTTAGTCGACTAAGATTCGCCTACACAAATATTCTATGTGTGCGATTTGGGAACTTAGTATGGCAATTGGAGTTTCAAATTTGTGAGCAATCACTCTAATGTTGAGAATCTATTGTGATTTGAATCGGTTCCTTAGCTTTAACTGCTCCACCAAAGAACACCCTTTGACCACCACACCTCGCTTTTATAAGCACCGTAGAGTTGATGTAAAAATCTTCGAGATTTCTGGAGTCTAGAAATACTGAGCAGATGTTAATGATTAGAGTACTACAGAAAATAGAGCTTTTCTGATAATATTTTTTTGACATTTATCGATATTTATTATTGTTGATAAAATTTGAATTGACACAGGGAATATATTTAAAAAAATTTCGTCACAAAAACTAGCAAAGTTTTCATTGAAACCAATGGCACAATTCACTCAATCACGTAGCTCCATATTTGAGCAACGTTTAAGGTACGACTATGGTTGGGCCAATGGTTTGAATAATTGAAATGCATACATTAAACATCAAGAGATTGGATTTAGATCTTGATGCCAATGGTTGGGCCAGATGAGGTCCAACGCGCCATGACAGTTGTTGGCATGCCACCCTAGGGAAGTCTCGGACCCTGACAAGGCCTTAGTTAAGGACCTGACCTGGCCCTTCAAAGTTCTCAATATTTGTAGGTCACAAAATTAGGCCTTGAAAAGTATGAAATGGATAGGTCTAGTTTTAAAAAGAAAGGTTGGAAAAGGTCTAGGCCCGGGGAAATCGACTGCACAAAATGCTTATGTAACGGCTAGACTTGAGCACCACCCTCCAGCTCTATAAATTTTTGCTTCACCATCCCATTTGGTAGAGTTACCATGAAATGTTTATCTGAAACATCTAGCTTTGACACACAACTTTAATTTTAAGTAATCTATATTTTTGGTCATTTTCAAAGTATTTACATTACAGCAATTTGGCCGGCTACATCAATATTACATAATATGGTCACGAATGCCTAATTAGTTGAATGATTGAACACTAATATCTCTTAAATAAGGTTTCAGATTTAAGTTTTATGGATAAAATAATATGCGTTAGAGAGCTTTGCTCCTTAAGGGTCCAACCCGACTCAAATCAGATTAGTCGAATCCAATAAAATTACTGGATATCAATGATTTATAAAATAATATATATATATATTACATAATACGGTCAAAACAACATGTAAATATATTATGAATGTACATTGATATAACACTGACATGGTGCAGATGTATCGTGTACAACAATTGAATTAAATATCATTTTCTTAATTAAAGAAATATCTTCTGCTGTCTGGGGAAGAAAATATATGTGTGTGCGTATATAATGGCCCAGTTCCACATGGCCCTCGCTTACCATTACATGAAGGTTATGTTTGGGAAATACAGATGAGGTAAAAAATAAGTTAGATAAAATTTTCAAGGAAAAAAAAATGACAATTTTAGTCCTGAGAAATTTAATTTTACTTGTAAAACATTATATTGCTTAACAAAAAAAATAATTAATGAATATTAAAGTAGAATAAAACAAAATAGATAATACGATATAAACTCTTTTTTTGTGTTAATGAATTATTTGCCACCGATCAGTATCCGAGTTTTGCTTGACTAATCCGATACGAAAACTTTGGATCCTCGGTGGAGAGATTAGCTCTCCCAAATTCTATTTTTTTCATTCTTATGATTCAAATTCAAGATTTATAATTAAAAAAATACAGCGTCCGACCACTACCCATAAGAATTAGGTAACAAAATATAAACCAGAAGAAATAATAAGTTACCCAAATGCAGCCTAAAACGAATGTTCCATATTTTTAATAATTCACAAATTTACTGTCATTATTAAGAAGAGAAATCTCACTGTTCCCCAATTTGTCTTAGTTTTGTTTTAATTTTAATTTACTTGCTAATATTTTTCAATTAGAGTAAAAGATTTTTACAAGAAAATAATGGGTTTCAAATCAATTTTTCTATTAATAATTCTCATATTGAAAAAATCTACTTTATCTCACAAATAGGTCCCAACTAAGCTAGCTAGGCATCCAACTCAAGGCAAAACCCTAATTACAACAGCAACCCCCTTTTCCTTTCTAGTTGAGAGGGGGGGGGTGTTAAGGCCACTATAATTTACAAAAATTTGGTGTTTCCAACGTTTGATTGGTGAGGGTAAGAAATTCGAATATTCGCTAAATCAATGGTTGGCTGAATAACACAATTACCACTTACACTAATATATGAAATTACACAAACTTCGTATAGTTTTAGTGGCAAATTAATAAACTTTTTTAATAAAATTTTAAATTCAAGTTTTGATAATAAAAAAATAAATATAAAAAGAGTTCGTTCTTAAATTAAACTCTACAGTTACTAAAATCGAATTAATCAGATTACTGGATACCCATGATCAAGTACCAAACACACATACACAAAATTATTTCGTATAAAGGAAACCACCAAGAAGGTGAGTCCTCGTGGGAGTATCTTGTGACAATGCTCATCTTATCGTAAATTGGAATTCCAAAGACAAACCCTAAATTTGATCTCCGAGGTTTGAAACCTTTGAAGTTGAAATTCAAAGTAGCTTTGCAGAACAGATCCATTTGATCCAGACTCAGAAGTGTGCATAGAACATGGAGGCATATAATAAGAAAAATTGGGTAAGCCACAATTCACGATGTGCTGTTCAGATGACCCACCTCACTGGTCATGGTCGGTGATACCAAAATCTTCCTGATTCTAGTGCCTGTCTTGCAAAACAAGTGATTAATCCTCTACTGGTTTCTAATTAATCGATCATTAATTAGAATTAATCTTCTTGTATTGCCAAAATTGGAATGAGAATCCCAATGATTCTGATTTCTCCTTTCTTTTGGGTACGCAGAAAGAGCTTTGTGCTTGTGTGTTAGTGTAGCAAACTTCAAGAAGCTCACGTTGGGATTTGAAATCTTTTCAAAGAAATGGTCCCTTTAACTCTTCCAATCACGTTTGTTATAAATAAATAAATAAATAACATTTAATGAAATAGATTTCTTAATAAAAATTTGAATTTAAAATTTAAAAATAAAAAAAATTAAATTAAGAAAGTCACCTCAAAATAAAGTTCAGTAGACTTTCAAATCGAATTAGTCAAAATATGGTTTCGGATATCAATGATGATAAAAAAAAGAGAGAGAAAGAGATGAAAACAACGGATAGTCAATCTAGTAGATAAATATACTAGATCTCTTAACTAAATTTTGAATTTGAAATTTAGGAATAAAAAAATTATATTAGAAGAATTCATCCCAAATTAATTAAATTGAATTAATTAAAATATGATTTTGAATCTCGAATATCGAAAAAAAGAGAGATGGAGTTAATTTTACAAAAGTACCATTTTGTGCCTAAAATTTTATATTAATCTCTTTTGAAAAAAACAAAGATATTTTTAAGAAAGATCACTTATTTCTTTGTATATGTGAATAATTTAATTGATTAAAATCATTGAGATAATATTAAAAAATTTCAAAATTATTTCTCTACGGAGATTTATAGATCCACCATCACTTTAGCCTCCTCCGTGGGGCACAAACGTTGCGTTTGGGCTTTACAAGATTAAGAACAAATCATATTTCTTTTCTTTCTTTCTATCTTTCTTTCTGGAGGGAAAAAATTGTAAAGCATAATTGAAAATTTTTGAAAATTATAACGGAAACATATTTGAATTTTAAAACTTTAAAGATAATTTTTACATTTTTTTTTCTCTAATTTTTCTTGAGAGTAGTAGTTCAAAACGATAAGATTAATGATATTAAATTCACATATTCCCTTTTAGATTAATAACTTTATTAATGGGAAAATCTATCGATAAACAAATCTATCGATGAACAAATCTATGGATTAATAACTTTATCAATGGGAAAATCTATTAATAAATAAACATGCTATATAAATATTTATCGACAAACAATTTAGCAAATTAATAAGTATGTCCAAAATAATGGGTCAATTAATCAATGGATTGGATATGGTTTTTTTTTTTTTTTTTTTTCCCCCAGGGGTTTTTTTTTTGTGGGGGGGGTTTTGGGGGTTTTTTTTTAATTTAAAAATAATTAAATTTTTTTTTTTTTTTTTTTTTTTTTTTTTTTTTTTTTAGTTTGTGGGGGTTTTTTTTTTTTTTTTTTTTTTTTTTTTTTTTTTTTTTTTTTTTTTTTTTTTGGATATTTTTAGGGGGATGGGGGGGGGGATTTTTTTTTTGGGGGGGGGAATTGGGGGTTTTTTTTATTTTTTTTTTTTTTGTTTTTTTTTTTTTTTTTTTTTTTTTTTTTTGGGGGGGGGGGTTTTGGGGTTTTGTTTTTGTTTTTTTTTTTTTTTTTTTTTTTTTTTTTTTTGTTTTGTTTGGGGGTGGTTTTTTTTTTTTTTTTTTGGGTTTTTTTTTTTTTTTTTTTTTTTTTTTTTTTTTTTTTTTTTTTTTTTTTTTTTTTTTTTTTTTTTTTTTTTTTTTTTTTATTTAAAGTTATACACAGCAGCAATCTTAAAATTATTCGACACGAAGTCCTCTTCTCAAACTACACAAAAGAACAAAAAGTTTAGCAAGGAAATGCAACTCAGCGTATTGGATTCTCTTCATGTGACATCAAATCAAACTGGTTAAGACGTAACATGAAAGACGACTCTGGAAAGCAACAAAGTATTCTTATGCTCTGTGAAATGATAATCATCATAATACTAATAAGCATCCTGACATTTCATGATTGAACAGTTAAAATGTTTTACTATTTCGTAATTTACCATTTTCCATCTATTCTATTATAATGCAGAGTAATTGATATTTGAAATTATATTTTGATTAATTTAATTTAAAATTTATAGTAATTTACTTTGGGGTGCAGTCTTTTTTATTTTTAAGATTTAAATTTAAAATTTTAATTAAAAAATTTAATATCATATTATATTAGATCGATTATCTGTTGATTGCTTAAAATTTTTGTGGAAGGCACACCCCATGCACAACGGGCCTTTGGCCATGTGATTGTCACGTGATCACATATGACATGGAACTTCAAAAAATTCTCACTTTAAATATTAAATAAAATATCGTTATTGCTAATTAAATAAATCCCAAGCTTGGAATTGGAGCATTCAGGCTTGGAGCGCCAACATTACACCTCGAGGCAAACAATCCCTACAAATTACAAAATACCCTTTGCTTCCAAAATAGTACAATCATTAAGATATAAAATGATGGGATTTTATAAAAATATATTATAAAAATATGAATAAATATGTAAATATAAAAAATATAAAAATTTTTATATAAATATTAATTATTATATGTAAATAATAGAATAACTATCATAGATGATTAATGTTGCATATTTATATACTTGAAAATGAAAGACAAAAAAATATATAAAATTGAAAATATTGTTGACATAATATCATTATTTAAGAAGATAATCACAGGATAATATATGGTATATCTATTAATAAAAGTTATATTTCATCATAATTTTTACTCTAAAAATAATTGAGCTACATATGAGTGTGTGACTTTCTCTCACCCATAAAACCCAAACTTGGATAAAAATCAGATTTATCCTTATTTACCAACTAAAAAAATTTTAATAACCCTTTTCGCCGTCGCCATCGTTGTTATTATTATTATTATTATTATTATTATTATTATTATTATTATTATTTATCAAAAATTGATTGTCATGAAGGGTAAAATTGTCATTTCAAATTGGAATAGAAATAATAAAATAAGAGTGGCTATTTAATGTCCTTTGCATATATAAAATGCAAGATACCCCACAAACCCTTAGCCAACAGGATAATAATATCTCTCTCTCTCTCTCTCTCTCTCTCTCTCTCCTCTCACTTAGACACTAACTCCATCTACAGCAACTAGAAAGAAGAGAATTTGAAGGAGGAGAAGAAGAAGAAGAAAAAGAAGAAGAAGAGATTAAGCAAATGAAGGAAGGAGAAGCAAATTTATGTGACAGGCAAGTGCGAGACCCGTGCAGATCCTTTGGGAGGAAGTGCAGTAGACTGGTGAAGGAACAAAGAGCTAGATTCTACATTTTCAGGCGATGTATAATTATGCTCATTTGTTGGCAAGACTGTGGAGACTCTTGACTTAACTTTGCTAATCCATTTTTTCTTTCTCCCCCCCCCTTTCGGTCTTTGATCTATTTAGATATATGTCTGAGTGTATATATACTAGTACACAAATCAAAGACATCTCTCTCTCTCTCTCTCTCTCTCTCTCTCTCTCTCTTCATGGTTACCTTTTTTTTTTGGGAGAGAACAAGAAAAAAGAAGGTTAATCAATAAACTCTAAATCAGTTTCTTTATAATAAGCTTATTCCTCTTTATATTTTCTTTTCTTTTTCTTTTCGGAATTCACCTATATGTGCTTGCAAATTGTTTCCCCTTGTTTTTTGTGCAATTCTTGAAATGGGTTTTGCGCCATTTACTGTTATTGTCCAAAATTCAGGGTTTTGTGGCAGTTGTTGACACTTGACTTGTCATTGGATTGCAAAATTTGGGATTTTATGAATTGATCTTTCAATGTCTAGAGGTTGGTTTCCCCCATCCGCCCTTTCTTTTTCCAGGAATGAATGTGATTAAACTAATAGATGTGGTTCTTAGATTTGATAGGAAAATCCATGTTGATGGGATGTGGATTTATGGACTTAGTAAATGTGTACATTTCTGGAAATCTGACATTGTTCATCAATTATTTCTACCTTAGGAGAACTGTAGTAAATTTAATAGAGATGCAGCCTAAAGTTCGATGTTGTCCTCATAAGACTAGGTTGATATTTTGTTAATCCATTTAATTAGTACTTATAATTACGTTAGAAATCATTATTTGTGTTTATATGAATTTTTAAAGGGTGAAATCTCTAAATTTTGAGTGTCTATGTATGAATCTTGTGCTCATGGTGAATTCTGGTATCATCCTTCTTTTTATTGGCCTTTCTGAGCATAAGTTTCGCAATTTTTTCTTTTAATTCTTTAAATCAGGAGCCAACGAGCAGCAGTTGAGAAATTTTTCTTGAATTTTTTCTTAAAATAATCATAAATATTGTTTATCTTTTAAAAATTATAATCCGAATATTATATTTCATTTTACTTGATATAAACTTTTTGCTTCACTCTACTTTAAATACAAGTTCTTGTAATGATTGTCAATGTAGACAAGCATAAGATAAAAGCAAAAAAGGCCCAATTTTAAATACACCCACATGATAATGTATTGATTATCACAATCTAATTATATGGCATCAACATTAGGACCTATAAAGATTGTCTTCTACAACTAACTTTGATGACCCATTTTTTGGTTACATAAAGATCGCGAAAACGTGAAAATATACACGTTCATAAATGTTCGAACATTAGATCTTGGGAAAGACCTAAGCAAGAGCTATTTATCATTCGGATATCCCTATAAAAGAATATACTAACGTTGATGACTTATACTGTACTAGGTATGCATTCAAGATTTTCATTATTGTAATGAAAATGAAATTTAATAAACTAAACCATCATGTAGCTTCAATTGTTCTTTTATTAAATATATATATATATATATATATAAAGTAAGAAATGACTTCACTCATGGGCTTTTGCCATTGCATCTCCAAATATATGAGCACCCAAATCCAGTATGATCTCGAGATACCCTTATAAGAGCTGCCTTCTCCTGACTTATAATCCAATATATCAATTTTACTGAATAAAATGGGAAAAAGGACCACATGCATCTCTACCTGCCTTACCCATCAATTCCTAGTCTGAGAATTGACTAATGGGGGATGATTTTTTTTTTTTTTTTTTTTAACTTTTAAGGAAATATATGAAATAAATAACATATTTCTTTTAAGATTGAATTTCATAATTGTGCATGTCGATTTTAGTTTGACCAAGCAAGTAGTTGTGTAGCTTGCCAACCGGCTAAGCTGACAATAGGGACCATTGCTGAAAGATAGTCTCTCTTTGAAGCGGTGCTTCATGAATCTTTTATATATATATATAAATTATTGGATACAATTAAAATAAATTTGAATCGAATAAAATTTTTATAAGATAAATATTTTTTATTTATATTTTATATATAAAATTTAAATTTAAAATATTATTTAAATAGTACAAGCTAAGTGTTGGTGCGGTGCCTCGTGATAGTAATTTAAAGAAAATTGTACTTTGTAATTATTTTGGGTGATAGACATGTCCAAGATGTGAGAGAAATAATTTTTAACGTATTTTAATAAAAAAGGAATTTTTAACGTGAGATATATTAAAACAAATTTAAATATATCTTTTATATAAAATAATATAAAAATATAAAATTCTAATCATCAATTGTTTTAATACGACAAATATGGAAATAAATGTTATGAATATAAGAATAAAGAAAATTGAATATTTTTAAAATTAAATCAATAATTAATCTAATTTTGATATATAATATTTTAAAATATTTTTAAAAGATACGATATCTTTTAACATATCACGGTAAAACATTCTCAAAGAATAAATATTTTTTTAAAAAGGGAATACAAAATTTTCTAAGTTGACTAAATCATAAAAAAAAAAAAAAAATATTTTCTAAATTAGAGAAATACAAGTTGATGGAGAAAACAATGGGTTATTTCCCAAAATAGAGTATTTTTTAACAAAAATTCTTCAAATAGTGTGATTTTTTTTTGAATTCCAACAGGAAAGCGGTGGCAAGGTTTTTTTTTTTTTAACGAAAAAAGAAAAAAGTGCGTGTGCCACCGCTTCTGTCTTTTTTTTTTTTTTTTTACTTTAAAATAAAAATTATTATTATTATTATTATTATTAAAACATATAAATATTAATAAAAAATTTTATTAATTAAAAATTTTTATTTACTTCATTTTTATTTTTGAAAAAATTAAAATTAATAAAATTTAATTATTAACAAATTAATTAAAAATAAAAATTATTAAAATATTAATTAAAATAAAAAATTTTTAATTAAAAAGAAATAATTAATAAAAATTTATTGATTATATTTTTTAAATAAAAATTAATATTTTAATAATTTTTTATTTTTAATTAATTTGTTAATAATTAAATTTTATTAATTGAAATTTTTTTCAAAAATAAATTAATTAAAATTTTTAATTAATAAAATTTTTATTAATATTTATATGTTTTAATAATAATAATAATAATAATATTTTTTTATTTTAAAAGTAAAAAAAAAAAAAAAACGAACAAAGCTTATATATAATTTTCACAAAAAAAAAAAAAAAAAAAGTTATGTCTGATTTCACTAAATCTAAAAAATCACCTATTTGGGGTTTTGTTAACTTTTTGTCCCGAAAACAATTGAGGGAGGTAAAACAGTGAAAAACGTATGTACGGTGGGGTAGTAGTAGTAAAAAAGACCGACAAGGAGAATCCGTGGAAGAGTGTGACGTCGTACATCAACGCACCATGAAACGGCTCATTCACCCTCCCTCGTGTGCCTTCTCACCCTCTCTCTCTCTCTCTCTCTCTCTCTCTCTCTCCCTCGTTTTCCCCACAGCTCGCACGCGCGTAGTCTTTTTCCCTGCCATCACCTTCACCGGCCCAATGGGGTATGTGGATGATCCCTCCTTTCACGAGTTATGTTACTAAAAATAAATTTTAACATATATTTTAAAATTATAAATTTATAAAAGCTAATATTTTAGTAAAATCAATAATTTCTAAAATTATATATATATAAATTTTCATACCTCAATTCAATTTAAAAATATATGAAATTTATCATATTTTACATCAAATAAATTAAAAAAAAAAACTTAAATGATTTTGTATTAAAATACGAATGTATCAAATCGAACAAATCTTATATAATAAAATAATTTACAAACAATAAGAAAAATTAAAAAAATTAAAAAATATATATTCTTGAAGAAGAAAATTAAAAGACAACTTTTTTTCTTTTTCTCCTAAATAATGAAAGTTAAGCCGCAACGAGGAAGCTGCTCGAGCTCCTTTTCAATCTGATAAGGTAAGATTTTATTCAAGATTTTTATTAATACACTGTTAAATATTTTTTATCAAATTCTTTAGTGTTTAAAAGAGGCTCGACATAAATTTTAGTACACATGTAAAAATACAATTAGAAATGGTGTAAAAATAATTATTTATAAAAACCTACGCGAGAATATAGTGAAGATAAAAAAAAAAGTGAGATAGAATTTTGTTTGTTAAGATGATTACTGGAAAAGACATAATTAACATAGTCAGTGTATATGCACTCTAAATAGGTATAGATGCAATTAGTAAAAAACAATTTTGAAAAAATTTAGTTGAATTTATACAGACCATATCTAATACAAAGAAATTATTTATTAGAAGAGATCTTAATGGATATGTAAGGGAGAATAACGAAAGATTTGAAATTGTATATGAAAACTTTGACTTTGATAGTAAGAATGAGGCGGGATATACCATTCTAGAGTTTATTACAATATTTGATCTGATATTTATAAACACTTTTTTCTAAATAAAAGAGTCGTACATGATTACATATAAGAGTGGGTTGAATGCTAACCAAATAGATTTCTTTCTCACTAGGAGTGACAAAATGACTTGTAAGAATTGTAAAGTTATACTGAATGAGAGTGTAACAACTCAGCATAGATTTTTAATTGTAGATGTGTGTATACCTAAAAGGCAAAAAGAATATCGTCCATTTGTAGAGTCAAGAATTAAGTTATGGAAACTGAAAAAAGAAAAAGTAACAATTTTTAGAGAAAAATTAATATAAGGATCAATTTGATCGGTTAATGATGATTTAGAAACTATATGGGTAAAAATATTTAATAATATTAAAAATATAAATAGGGAGATTCTTAGTGTATTTAGAGAACGGACTCTAATATATAAGGAGTTATGGTGGTGGAATGAGAAAGTTTAAACTACTATACAAACCAAACAGAATTTAAAAGAAAAAAAAAAAAAAAGAAAAAAAAAAAAAAAAAAAAAAAAAAAAAAAAAAAAAAAAAAAAAGAGAAAAAAAAAAGAGGAAAAAAAAAAAAAAAATATTAAAAAAAAAAAAAAAAGGGAGAAAAAAAGAAAAAAGAGAAAGGGGGGGAGGAAAAGTTAAATTAAGAGAGAAAAATGAAAAATATTTAAATAGTGTTAGGTGTATCAAGAGTGAGAGTAATAATATACTTGTGAGGGATGAGAATATAAGAAAGAGTTGGAGAAATTATTTTAATAATCTATTCAATGTGAAAGATACAAAAGATATAGGCAATATCACGATAACTACAGAAGAGATCAATAGGGATTTCAAACATGAGATTCGTTCTCATGAAGTAAAGAAAACCTTAAAAAAATGAAAAATAATAAAACCATAGGATCCAGTGACATCCCTATTAAGGTGTGGAAATGTTTAGAGGAAGTCGAGAGAGCAACGTGAATGGATCTTTTTAACAAAATTTGTCAAATCAAGAAGATACCCAAAACATAGAGGGAGAGTACACTTATACAATTATATAAGAGTAAAGGGGATATACAAAACTGTTCAAATTATAGGAAAATTAAATTTATAAGTCATACTATGAAGTTGTGAGAAAGAATGATTGAGCATAAACTGATATTGGAGATAAACGTGTCTCACAATCAATTTAGATTTATATTAGAAAAATCCACTACCGAAACAATCCATTTACTAAGATATTTGATAGAGACATTTAGGTCACAGAAGAAAAACCTGCATACGGTATTCATTGAACTAGAAAAAACGTATGATAGGATTTCAAGAAATATATTGTGATGGACGTTGATAAAAAATGAGATTTTCATTATATATATCAATCGTATTAAAGATATGTATGATAAAGTTGTCACTAATGTAAGAATTTGTAAGGGATTGGTGATAATATTTCAATAAACATTGGACTCCACTAGGAATCAACATTAAATCCAATTCTATTTATAATAGTAATAGATGAAATCATAAAAATCATTCAAAATGAAATATCATGTTGTATACTCTTTGCAGATGATATAGTGTTGATAAATGAAACTAAAGAGGGTATTAGTGATAAATTTGAATTATGGAGAGATATATTAGAGTCCAAAAAATTTAGATTAAACTGATCTAAAATGGAGTACATGAAATGCATATTTAATAATAATCATCAAAACGATAAAAAAACGATTAGATTAGAAAAACATAAAATATCAAAAAATGAACGTTTTAAATATCTCAGATCCATTATCCAAAATGATGATAACATAGATGAGAATGTAAACCATAGGATATAAGCGGGTTGGATGAGATAGAGAAGGATATCTGAAATTTTTTGTAATCACATGATACCACTCTATCTGAAAGAAAAATTTTACAGGATGACAATAAAACCTGCATTACTGTATGATATTGAATGTTGAGCATTAAACAAAAATAGGAGCAGAAGATAGATGTAGATAAGATGAGAATGTTAAAGTGGATGTATGATAAAATTAGAAAACATGAGATTAGAAATTAAGAGATACGTATGAAATTAGAATGAAATCAATTATGGATAAAATGTGAGAGTAAGGCTCGAGGTGGTTTGAACATGTGCAACGAAAATCCAATGTTATACCAGTTAAGAGAATCGAGAATTTAAATATAGGAGATTTAATGCAATGACAAGATAGATCGTTAAAATTTTGGATACAATGCATTCGTAGAGATATGACAGTTAAGGAGTTAACTGAACAGATGATTTCGGACAAAAATAAGTTGTGTAGAAGAATTAAAGTAAGTTAAATTATTATTTTTTATATTATAAATATATTTAAATAGTGTGTGTATGTTTTTTTTTTTAAATTATATTATATTTATTTTTTAAACGGTCGATTTTAAATTTTAAAATTAATTTTAAAATTATTGTTGTTATTGTATAAGAGAAATTTTACGTTAAAAATGGTGTCAATTAAATTAGATATCGTACCGATGAATGTCGACTTTTTAAAAATCAATTATGGTAAGAAAAGTGTACCTTGTGTAAAGTTTTTAACGTGAATCCAATTAGTAACTCGACCTTTCAACGCTTTTCACTCTCCTCGTTTCACTTACCCCACGAAGGGGCCATTGAAACCCTACCTTCCCAACTACTCTCACCAACTACGTACAAATAGCATTGTATTTTCTGTCAAATTTATTATAATGATATGACCTTTAATTTTTATTAGAAAATTATATAGTTTCTTGAATATGACATCGACCCTCTTAGGAAAAATTATGAATAATTGACTTTTTGATGTAAAAAACTAATCATTGATTTTTTTTATTATATCGAGATTTAAATTTAAATTTTATTAAATTAGAAGAAAGAATTATGATCATTAAATTATTTCTTTAAAAAATATTAGCTGCTTGTATAATCATAGTTTCTTATTTAAAATTTTTATTTTAATTAAAATAAGGTAAAATAAAAATAAATTAAGAAAAGTTAATCTGAATTGAGAAATTTCAAACATCCCAAAAGAAATTAATATGTGCATTACATGACAAAGCTCGGAGCTCATTAGATAGAAGACTTAATTCCTTAAGACCCTCGATTTCAAGGGACAGACTAATGGTTATAACCCTATTTTCTAGTTTAAAAATCTTAAATTTACATTTCTGTGTCATAAAAAAAAGATAAAAATAGAAAGCCAATAAACTATTATTCAGCTAACACTGTTTCCTCTCTTTTATAAAGGTCTCGAATTCAAATCTTCTTATATTTTTTAAAAAATAAAGTATGAAACAGAAATATCATATTTTATTTATAGAAATTGAGGTAAAATTAAAAATGTGCGTCTGGGGAGATAAAAATAAGTAAATTTTTTTACTTTTTGAGAGGACACAAAAGAGATGGAAACAGAGACAAAAATTTTGATAATTTTTTTCTTTAAAACTATCGTCTCATCCTTTTCTGTCATATTTTGTCCCTAACATCTCTTATTTTGAAACAACTGCATCCGTGTAATTAACTTTGGGAACTGGGTGTAGCAAAACAGAAGTGGGACTTTTTAACCCCATAAATGGCATAATTTGACAATTTTAAAGATAATTGATATAATAATAAAAGAAAATTTTAAAATTGACTCATTCGATATACAAAATACTCTCCGACTTAGTATGGAGATAGGGGAGGGTAGACGTATATGTACGCAGTTTTTCTCTTACATTTTATAAGGAGTCTGTTTTCACGTCTCGAACCTGTGACCTTGAGATCACCAAAGAAATAACCTCACTGTTGTGTTAATGTTCGCCATCAAGTTATCCATAGAGTACATTCATAATATTGTGTTCTTGTAGGGATACAGGATTAGTAAAGAGTTCTTGCTCAAGTGTCTTTCTCTTCATGAATACGTGAATTTTTATAATTTTTACGATTTCTATTTATATAATAAAAAAAGAGTACATTCACAATATTTTTACTGAATGACAAATTTTGAATATTAAGTTAAGCATATTTTTAGACAAAGTAATAATGTAGTAGATAAATGAGCAAAAATACATAAGTTTGCATATTTTAAAAATCAATATTGTGATAGTTTCTGGTTCAACTTTAATGGACGTTTGGTTGGCATTTACGAATCAAAATTGAATTTAAAATAAAAATTTTAAAAAATGAGTTTTAAAAATTTATATCTTAGTTAATTTGGAGGTTTTTATTCTTAAATCTTATTTTTATTCTTATTCTATTAATTTAAATAAAATATATAAATTTTAATTCATTTTTTAATTATGATTCAGTTTAACTAAACGTTACGCAAATAGAAACTTTCCTCCGATCAATGATTGCATGATGGAGGGAAAATAGCAACTTTCCTTCTATCAATGATTGCATGATGGAGGGAAGTTAAATTAGTAAAAATAAGATATATTTCTTTTAAGTGCATTCAAGTTGTTATTTTGGGACAAAATTTGAGCGCTCAGGTGGAAGAATTTACAAAAATATTTTAATATGGTAAAAACAAAATCTCATAAACATTTTTTTTTTTAACTATTTTCATAGACATCGACACTAAATAAAATTAGTTTTGATTCTGTTGATTTTTATTGTTAAAAAAAAAAATTTGTTTTGTAAATAATAATGATGATGGTACGATGTTTTCTCATCCAGTAAAATGCATTGACCAAGACTTTTCCCTTTTTAACCCGGAGCTTGGAGGCTACGACAGAGCAGGTGGAATTATTTTCCAAGAGGGAGTGATGATAAGGTAAGGAAAAAGCATGAACTCCATAAATTACCCTTCGGCCTTTTACTAATTTGATGAAAGTGTATGTCTGTCCATGGGCAAATCCGTAAAAAAGTGGGGCCTGCTTCAAAGAGGGATCGACACGTGCGGGTTAGTAAAGGGACGTCACATCGGTGGCATGGCAGCACCAAACGTGAGACTGTGAACCCGCTTTTTCCCCATGGATTTTCCTCCTCTCTCTCTCTCCCTACCCTTGGATCCAAGTTTGAATCTTCAGTCCAGTCTTCTCTTACCGACTGACAAAAGCGTGAAAGGTGTGAAAACTACTCTCTGGACCCCTTCACGAGCGACCGCCACGCCATGGAAATTCACCCTAAACCCAAGCTACAGAAATCAATGAAAGCGGTTGTTGAATGGGAGAGGATGTGTCGGCCTCTCATGGCCATGCGTTCACATTTTGTGGGACTCCTCTAATTGCAGGTCTGCAGCGCTATTTGTTACTTTTTTACTTTTTATTTTTTAATTTTCTAGTGTCATGTGGATATTAGTTTGTAAGAATTCGCCTTCACTCATCGGTCTATTATTTTTATTTATACTTATAATTATTGGATAATTATTTAATAATTATAAATTGTATAAATATTTATATTTTTAAAATAATAAAAATTCAAATTCTTCAAGTTACCATAAATAATATTAAAAAATCAAATTGATCACTAAAAATGACACCATATCCCAACCGGTTGGCGATTGAAGGTGAACAAATGTTGTTTCCTTTTGAGCCAAACCAAAGTGATCTGAAATCCATCCGGAGTTTTCTATTAATCGATGATGATTTGTTTTGATAATGAGATGGGATCCCAACTCATAAAAGCTTGAGCCTGTGGTTACCTCTCAAAGGACTTGCACGCTGGTATCTTCAAATGACAATAAAATGAAAATTTGTACACTATAACTATATAGGGTTTATGTATCATTAATTCTGACTATGTATTAAATTGAAGGACTATATCTTTTGATTTATTACGGGTTAGACTTTTTTATTAGTTACAAGAGTTTCATGCATTAAGTATGTAGTATTGATTAGTTGACATATGAATATATAATTTTTTTGTGTCCTTGGATTCAATGTGAAAAATTCCTTTTTTTTTTTAGTTTTTAATTACTATCTCTTCTTTATTTTTATTACAATTCATACGATTTAAATTTTAATCCACTAAATATTCTATTTTATTCAAAAATGGAATAGACATAAGATGGGATTCGATCTGAACATAACAGACCCACACCCATTTTTTTTTTTTTTTTTGACTCGTAGGGGGTTTGGGGCATTGGGGCAGGTCACAAGATACTATCGTCTCAAGAGAACAGTTTAGTGATCATAATTCTATTATTTAATTTGAAAATCATAGATTTAAATCTCTGTATAATAAAAAAAGATATTATTGAGTCGCGCTTGCATACTTGTGGGTCGATTATCAATATAAAATATTATAATTTTTTTTTTAAAAAAGAGAATGCTTTTAGTCATATTGTGTTTTGCTGGAAGAAAGTGTTATTAAATTCCCAAGTTTGCATTTCTAAGGGAACAGTTTAGTGGTCACATTTTATCTCCTCCAATCGAATGATTTCGAGTTTAAATTGCGAGATAACGAAAAAAAATCCCTAGTTTGCGGATAAAAAACTTTGTATGAAGAACTTATGATTTAAACATCATTTAGGTAGCTTTTATCTACTTTGTTGTACTTTTTTCAAATCTAATTTTGGAATAATGAGTAAATTTTAAAATTGTTATAATTTAGTATTCGAGCGGTTTAATTTTTAAAGGAATAATTTAATGGTCATTATCAGCAAAAATATTCAAGGGTTTAATTTGTACTATTTATTATATTTTTTTTTATTTTTTAAAAATTAAAATTTCTTTGTGTGGTCCACGTGAAAAGTAAAAATTTTTACCCGTGGATGTGGGTCCGGGTTAATTTCTCCCCCACGGGGATGTGGGGCAGGGCGTTGCTCCGCCCCACTGCCATCCCTAATCGGACCTACGGGGGTATGGGACTTCACAACATATGCCAAGGCCAATGGCCTTCTTGTAAACCCATAAAGAGAAATAAAAATAAATATGAAATATCACGTGTCTATGATTCACATATATACGTGTTAAAATTTTTAATTAAATTTAAAATTTAAAATTTTAAAAATTTAAAATTTATATTAAGAGAATTTTTTCTAAATTAAATTTAACAATATTTAAACTGAATTAATCAAAATACGATTTCTGATATCAATTGATCAATAAAGGAAAAACCTTATGTTAAGGTATAACTGTTGGAGGTATTTTTGACCCCACAGATGACTGTCCTTTTTGACTTGAATGGGAACTCTGCACCGATCTGTTCCTCCAGTTTTTTCCGATGAAAAACCTACAAAAACCCCACCGGAACTCTGTGGGTAATAATAAAAGGAAAACTGAATATAGCTGAGATAAATATGACTCTGTGGCCTTTGTCATGTGATGTATCGGTCGAGCGGGTGTCGGAATCCCATACGTGTGTGCAGTATGCATGTGTATTGCACAGTAAACATTATATATGTCGCATATGTGAAACCATGTGATACAATATAAAAGCATACGTATAGAGTCATACCTATGATCGTGTGTCGAATCAGTGTAAAAATCGTACCTCTGGTGAAATATATTTGGGTATGAAAACCTGTCCCTGATGATATAGAACTGACTACCGAATTGGGCATGTAGCCCTACCTTCGTTGGTGTGTGTAAATGGGTATGAAACCTCTCTTTGAATGACATATAAGATTGGGTATAGAACCCATCTCTGAACGATGTATAGAACTGAATATAGAACCCCTCTCTAAACGATGTATTGAATCGCCTCCCTTTTTTGTATCAAAAACTGAGTCCTCTCTGAGGGTTGCTTATACTCTGTATTTATAGCCTTTCTGAGAGTATAGAAAACCATAATTTTCTTTTGCTTAAAGTTTTTTAGAATAGTTACGATTATAATTAGAGATTTCTGAAAAGTTTAGATTTTCTTTAAAAATATGAAAATATTTGACCTTAATAGTGATTACCTTCTTTATCGAATAATCTTACGTGATTTAAAAAACCTATTAAATATAATATCATCACAAACTATTTTCCAATCAATTAAGCTTACCATATAGTATCAGTGGTACTTTTGATTTGATAGACTAAATCTTTTATCTCCAGCTATCCCTCTCTCCATTGTGACCAAGAGTTGAACAATGCCGCCACTGTAAAGATATAATCCACCTAAGTTTAGAAGAACCAAGTAAAACCAAGAAGAAAACCACTAAATTTTAGAAGACAAGAACAACACAGAAGCAAAGCACAGAAGGAAAAACGGGTAGGGGCTGAATAATTGTCCCCTCAAAAGCGGGTTAGTCTAATCAACAACTTCAGATACAACTCAAAATAATGTCACCATCTTGCCCCCACCTATGGCTGAGCCTAGAACCAACATTGGTGTGGGTGCTAAATGCTGGCCACCATACCCTCAGCCATCTCTCTGTCAAACCCTTATCCTTGTCCCCATAAACGTCCATCAAAAACCCCATTTGAGATGCCCACATGGAAATTTGCTTCATTTCTTTTACTAGTTTTGCCTTTTGGACTAATTATTGATTCCTAGAATCCATTAAAGTAGGATGAATTTTACCCTTTTCCTGGGGGGGCTGAAACCTATGCATTGGCATCCAATTTCCGAGACAGCCAACCAATATCCAACTTTGCCACACAATAATTTCCAGGATTTTTCTAATAAATTACCCAAAGGGCTAAAACTAAAAATTTGGTGTATAATGCTGTTTATTCTAATAAATATCACCAAAAATTATAAAATTATCCTTAAAAACCTAAAAATAGTATGAAAATGGTTTATAATGCTGTTTATTCTCATAAAAAGTATATTTAGTGGTGTATAGAAAATTTTCATGATACTTGTAATAAATCTTTTAAAAAAGAAAAAAGGAAAGGAAAGGGAAGAACATCCATTGATATACAAAGGCCATGAAAGAAATGTCCAAAATCCTAGTGATGTTAAGGTTGTGTGTGGGATAAGGGGACGTGGGTTTTGGACAAGATAGATATCTGCATTGACAAGATGTGTTTCCAACCATGCAGGTAGCTCATGGGTGGGGCTGATTGGACATGTCCCCCATTAGAATCTGAATTCCCCTAATTCAGTTATTAAGAAAAACATGTACAAATGCAAATTAAATATTGAAAATGATAAAATATTTGATTTTTTTATTATGAAAACTTAGATAAGAGTCATATATCATTAATGCAGTTTTTTTTTTTTAAAAAAATTATTTAGCACGTTACATACTCTATTATTGAAAATATTTTTATCCCAGATATAATATAGTTTGTTATTTAATTTATGTATAAAGAAATTTATGTAACTTTGTTATTACCTAATTCTCCTTCTAATCTCCATTGACTTTGTATAAATAATATATGGGTATGTCCATGCATGTGATATTAATAATTATAGTACAAAACAAAGGGAGAAGAAACCTTAAAAGGGATATTCTTTCTTCTTTTCTAAGAGAGGAGAAATCTTGAATAATTGTTGGTTGGTCAATTAACATGATTGATATTAGGAAAATGCCTTTTGCTCTTTCATGTAATTTATATTTTTTAGATTATTTAAATCATAAAAAGTTCTATATGGAAAAGTGTCAAATAAACTGTCTCACACTCAAAAAATTCAAAAAATATATATTGAAATATATTCCCAAAACAAATTACTAAAATTAGATGTAAAACTTAAGCCATATTCTTGGATGGAGGTGAATGGTTTATTTTGAAGATTCTCTTGCCTCAATTCTACTATCTATGTTTCTGCAGCTAAAATTTTAGTGTTAAAACCAAAATTTCTATAAGAGTCTATTTGGATCGAAATGAACTTCAAATTTAATTTTAAAATGTGCTCCTAGAAAGGAGAGATCGTTGTCATCTCCCCCGATTTGATATTTGAAAAAAAATGTAAAATGCATTTCTAAATTTATAAAAAAATATATATGGATTTCTAAATTAATAAAATATAAAATTTAGGTGATGTTTGATTCATACGTAGAAATTAGAATCAGAATAAAAAACCTTTAAAATCGGAATAAGAATCGAAATTTGATACCCTTTGTTTGATTCAAATTTTGAAATGGATATGATTACTATTGTTGATATTTGATTTGTATATCTTTCAAAATGAGAATCATATAATTGTTAATTTTGTCAAATGACAAAAGATATTTTTATGATTTAAAATATTTTTATATTAAAAAAACATTGCTTTTGATAATAAATATTGCTATTTTTTTATTAAAAGTATAAAATTTAAAATAAAAATATTACTATTTATTAAAAAAATATTGAAAAAATACAGAATTACCTTATTCTTTTTTTCAAAGATTCCTCCAAACCAAAAATGAAATAGAAAATATTGATGGCATTATTCCTTTGCTAAATGAAACAAATTTAGTTGGTTTTTAAATAGAATTTAATACCAAAAAAAGATTTATATATATATATATTGCCCTTCCATATTTTTTGACCCATATTTTTGTAAAACTCATATTTTTTTAAGCCAATATATATACATATACATATACATATACATATACATATACATATATATTTCTTTTCTATTAATGCCAACGAAATGGGACACAACCTTCCATCTATTTCAAGGTACACTAGCTTTTTTTTTTTTTTTTTTTTTTTTTTTTGTTACATGGAAGGGGAGAAAACACACCGGCTGATGAACCCAAACAGAGCATCTCCAAGCCCTTGACAGAAGCAGGAATATTTGTTCACATCCGCAACAAGGCAAACAGCTACCCATTGTTGAACAAAACAAAGACAATGGGCTTAGGAGTGCTCAGTCCTTACAGAAGAGCAATTTTTATTTTTTTATTTTTTTTTGTGTGTTAGATTTGATCCATCGTCGAGTATCCAGAGTTTTATCTTGATTAATTTCGGCTGACCTACTTCGGGTCCATTATAAAGTGAGAGCTCTTCCAATGTCATTTTTATCACTACTAAAACTCGAATCTCGATTCTTAGTGTGGGGTGCAGAGTGCTACCGTTGGATGCACTGAAGAGGTTCCGGGGAAGAGAGACGGGAGGTGGGGGGAGAGAGGAGATGGGGGAGAGAGAGAGGGGAGGTCATGTGGGAGAGAGAGAGAGAAAGAGAGAGGGTAGAATGGAAGGAGAAATAGTGGAGGGTTTTTTCTTGGGTTTGTGAGATGGGTTTCGAAGAAACCCTTGATTTTATTTGAGTTTTACAAAATTTATATTTTAAAAATTCATTCTCAAAATTTTATTTCTATTTTATTAATTTAAACAATTGATATGGATTTTATTTCAATTTCTGAAATTCATATTCTTAAACCTAACACCCGCTAACAAATAAACACCGTAAGGGTCTATAGGTTCCACCTATTTTACTTCTTAAAAACTATTTTATCCAAACTAACTCTACAGGGAGAAGATTTTAAAGATAATTAAGTAAATAGTTTTATTTACGTATGAAATCCATATTTTGTTTTATTGTTCAGATATAAAATATTAATTGAATTCCATATTTTTTCTTTTAATTTTAAATATTAAGCGTTCATTTGTAAATGAATGTTCATTTGTCATTTTAAATGAAATAAATTTATTCCATGTAAAAATTTACGCCTACAAGTATAAATTTTTACTAATCATTAATTGTAAAAATTGTGAATAATTCAATCCTTGTGAAAATTGAGTTCTAATTCCATAAAAATTGAGAATTTGTAAATCAATAAAAAAGATGTCTTCCATCAGAATTTGTGGGTTTTATATAATTTATTTATAAATCTTAATAAGTAATAATTTTAGAATTGAACTACAAAATTATGTTGGTTATTTCAAACAATATAATTCAATTAAATTCCATATTTTATTTTTTTGATAGAAAAAATTTTTATTTTAAAATAAAATAAATTAAACTCATTTTTTGTTTAATTCCGTACACAAGAATATCCGGACCTCTCTCTTCTCTCTTATTTTGGGTATAAATTTTACTAATCACTAACAAGATACATTCATTCATTCATGTTATCATGTTATCGACAGTTAAATGATAATAGTCTCTTCTTTTCTTTTGATTTCGTAATCCAAATTCGATTCCTGTTATTAAAAAAATAAAAAAAAAAACAAGGTACATTCATACTACTTTGAGCATAATTTTAGAGATAGCTCTCTCTCTCTCATATGATTACTTCAATCCTTCAGGTTGAAATAATATTAAATAACAACAACAATCGTTTAGCTAACATCTGAAATCTTTGAAACTGTCTCGTCAAAGTGAATAATACTATATCAATAAATAATTAAATTGATTAATTGTTATATAATAACTCAAATTAGTAAACAAATTACAAATTTATAAATATAAATAATTTTGAATTGATCAAAATTCATTTTAAATTAAATAAAAAAATTTAAATATACTAAACTGAATCATCGTATAGAATTTAATCATTTAATTTTTAAATCATTTAATCTTTATGGCATTGTCCCGTCAAAAGATCAATACTTCTGTTGTGATTTAAACTAAACCAACATTATGTAAGGTGCTCGTTGGTGAATGAGACTTGATTTGTTGTTTAAATAATCCTATAAGGACAGAGGAGAGTCAATTTAATTGATAAAATTAATAACAGTTGATTTAATGATAAAAATATCTTAATTAAATTTTAAATTCAAAATTTAAGAATAAAAAAATATGATAATATTCGAATTAAATTAATCGAAACATGAATCTGAACACTGATCGATAAAAAAAAAATCTATATTGAGCTTTGTCCAACACTACATCCATAGGCTCAGTTATTGTGAAAAGGAAAAGAAAAAATAATCTCAAGTCGAATTCATAGATCACCAAAGACCCCTATTCAGATTCTTTATCATGGTGTTGATTTGAGTTTGGAAGCCTAACCATCAGTGGTTTTAAGATAGGGTTTTGATAAGGCATAGATGCAATCAAAGCACAAAAAGACCAAATGGGAAGATGCCTAAATCGTGAGAGGGAGCCAATAAAAATGGAATCGCAGAGTGGAGGTGGACCCCCGATTAACACTTATCTCTAATTCCTTCAGGTGGGATTGTCTCCCTTGGGTGTTGGTTAGTCTAAATCAATTAGGCTTCAAATGTACGCTCCCCAAAACATACCCAACATGCATTCAGTTGTAATGGGATAGGATCCCTCTTCACTTGCATGCCCTCAATCTGGCATTTTTCGAAAATGTTCTTGTCACTGCTGTTAAATTATGTTAAATTAGACCTGTGATTTCAAACTCACGCAAGTATAGCGATAGGATATTATATTTATTTAATCATAAGTTTTAAATTTGAGTAATAAAAATAAAAAAAATAAGATTTGAAATATTTAATTTTTTAATAAATCTTATAATAATCAGATTAAATTATTTAGATAAATTTTAAATACTGAATAATGAAAAAAAAACCCATAATTTTAAACTTTTTCTTGAAGTGGATATGGGTAATTAAGGTTAGAGTTGGCACAAAATTGTAGAAGAAGACTATAAAGTACAATTTGAACACAACGCCGTTTGCTGGATTGGATGGGATGAAATCAAAATCAACATTGAATGTCACTGTACTTATTTGTGAGAATGCCAAGAAGAAAAAAATAACACGATTTATATATTTATATCGATGATGATACATGATCAAAACATCTCAAATCATATTAAACTCAAAATCAGTTTGCAATGCTACAAATGACTCTTGACGATCTAATTATTCAGTTAGTCAATATCCTCCTGATCGGTTGGCCATCTGACTTGTTACTATTATGAGACTTTAGACTCTCCGAACCCCCTGGCCCATGGGGGACATCAATCGAAACATGTCGTCAATACATGATCTATCTCTCAAATCGATAGACATGGCCCACACTTTCGTTCTCTTGGCATCTACCGATCATGTCCTGATTGATAAATTATTGACTGGTTGCAATATTCACTTAGTGATCGGTGATCGTCACCTAGTTCACTAAGATAAATATTCATTTCTCTTACAAACACGGAAGGAATTTCTCATAAACAGAAATGAGACTTCCAACACATGGAAAGGAACCCGCATAACTGTCTGGGCTTTCCAAATTAAAGGTCATTGAGATATTTTGGAATCTTTTTGTCACTATCCCTATGATCTCGGGACACTTCTATAGGAAAACTAGGGTTTCAACGCCCCATTAATACACATCTCTTACACCAGATAACTTTATATTCATCATGAGTACAACAGACTATGTACGCTTCCCTTTCCTCTGAGCTTACTCATGATATTACAAAACTTCTTTTCAGTCTATTCTTTTCTTTCGAAAACCACTCTCTAACTTGAGTGTTGGGGGTTCCCCCACTGAAATACCCTCCGGTGGCCTTTTGAAAATCTCATCCTTCAATGTTGACAGAAGGCCAAGTCCCTTCGTTCGAGTTCGTAGAGTTATCATCTGTAGAGTCAGACACCCCCTCCAACAGATTGACGTCGTCCGTGGGAACAGACTAAAAAGAAATATATTTTGTCACTGCTTTGCTTTATTGAGATACCTCCACGAAGAGTGAGTCGGGCCACTTCCAGGGCAGCATGCTTGATGGATGGGTATACCGCCTCTCCAACAAACACCGCACAACATCCCGTTGTTGCTAATCCACTAGAGTTGCAGCCTCCGACCGACTACCATAGCCACCCCGTACCACCTGATGCTCCTGTCACTCGGCCCTAGGTGGAAAGACTGGAATAAAAAATACAAAGTATGAACAAATAGTTAGAAGAACTCAGTTGTACTTTTTGACTGAGAGCCCAATCTTCCTCCCACAAATCAGACCATATGTACACAAGGGGATCGACTCCAGAGAACATTGAGAGCCCTTGGTGACATCACGACACGATCTCAGATGGAGAAGCTTGTAGCAAATGAGCTAAAATGAGCATACGTGAATAGAGATGAGCCTGTCAAGTACTCTACTGGCCTCTTGCCTTTTGACCCTAAGATTTCTTCAAACTAATGCCCTGTGATGTGCTTCTCCCTCCTCTAGAGAGGTACGACAGTGTCAACGACCCTAGGGACCATGTTACCTACTTCACTACTGTGATGGTCTCGAGAGACATGTCAAATGCTGTCATGTGCAAACACTTCCTGACAATCTTGAAAGGCAATACGCTGACATGGTATAATTCACACCCCCCGTTCAGTGTCAAGAACTTTTCCCAGTTGCGGCAACAATTCGAAACACACTTTGTTATTAGCAAGGGGCCAAAAGAAAACTTACATCTTTTCTCTCGTTGTGACAGAGAGACAACGAACTATTAAGAGACTTTCTCGAGAAGTTCAAGACTGAAATGATGAAGGTCTTTTGGTTGGACCACTCGATCCACTGGTCGCATTACTCACAGGACTACGACCATCCGGAATAAAAACATTTATCACTAAGAACCCCCTATCGTCTATTCAAGAGTTTTATGCTTGCACAGAGAAATATATTACTGCAAAAGATGTTGAGGCCTTCGACAGGTGGCGCAAACGACTGACTCCAAACAAGCGTAGCCATTCACCCCAACGGTCCTCCCCTAAGAGGGACCGTCAGAGGCGATCACCACAATGAAAGTTTACCAGTTATGCCCCTCTGAATGAGGCCCCCAGCCAAGTGCTCCTCCAGATCCAGAACAAGTTACATGTCAGGTGGCCCCCTCATCTCACGGAGGATGATCCCAAAAAGAATAAAACTCGATACTACCATTTTCACTGAGACTAATACAAGAAACTGAGGAATGAGCTTGAGTTTCTCATTCGAAGGGGTTAACTCCAAAGATTCATCAGTACAGAGAGAGAGGGCATTCCTCCCCAGGACCCCCATAACCCAAAATGAGAGAACGAATGAGTTGACCAACAAATTCCAAGAGACACCCTCGATCGACCCGATGGAGTAATCCTCGAGGTCCAGGGCAGATACAACCCCTTGCGACCTTATCTCCCAACTCATATCCTGTAAGCACTGCACTAGTGCAACTGAACCGACGCTTGAACAAATAAGGAAGGGCACCTAGTAGCCTTAATCTTTCAGAAGACTAAAACACCCGGCTCCCCATTCAAAAAGGTCATTGCCACCTGTACAAGGAAACCACCCAAAAGAAAGAGGCTCATGATTGACTTCAATGATAATGACTTATAGGGGTTGATCCCGATCAACATGACTCCTTCATCATTACGGTCAAGATTGGGCAATATGAAATTCGAAGAATTTTTGTCGATCAAGGAGCCGGATGCAATCTCTTATACTGGAACACTTTTCAACAAATTGGTTATAGCCCTGGACACTTACAACCTCATGCTGGACCTATTAAGTGACTCTCAGACGAATGGATATACCCCAAAAGTATTATCTCCTTACCCCGTGACTCTTGGAACTCCGCCCGACAACACGACAGCTTCAACCACATTCAATGTGGTTAAGCTCCTATCTCTCTACAATGCAATCCTAGGACGCCTTGGCTTAAATGCCCTGAAAGCACTACCAAATATGAAGCATATGAAGGTCAAATTTAGGACCCCCAACGGTATCGAGACCCTATCCTAAGTAAACTCTAAGTCTTTCTTTTTTACAATCGTTTCTACAATGCCCCTGGCGGATAACCTCTGACATTTAGTCTTAGCACTCGATTTGCTTGCTATCGATTTTTTTTAATGACATGTTTCGTCCCTTTTCACGAGCAAATTGAGTTAAGCCAGTTCACCAAGGCAGAACCTATCGTTAGGGATTTATCTCTCCGAATGGGTCAGTATCACCCTGTCCTATCATTAGGGATCTATCTTCTTGAACGGGCCAACATCACCCTATCCTATCGTTAAGGAACTATCTTCCTGGATGGGTCAACGTCACCCTATCTTATCTTTAGAGATCTATTTTCCTGAACAGGTCAACGTTGTCCTATCCTATTGTTAGAGATCTATCTTCTTGAACGGGCTAACGTCGCTCTGTCCTATCGTTATGGATTTATCTCCCCAAATGGGTCAACATCTCTCCGTCCTATTGATAAAGATCAATCTCCCTAAATGAGCAAGCATCACCTAGCCCTTCCGAAGGAGGCTCGTAGATAGGGACTTGACTCCCTGGACAAACGAACAGTGCCTAATTTAGTCGAAGCGTGTGACCTATTGAACAAAGCCTACCAAACATTCACGACTGCTTCTAATGACTAACTCAATAAGGGAAACGACTCCCCGATAACACTATCCATCAAGGAATGCTCCAGCTGACATGGAACACTAGGCAAAATGAAAACCAAGATGCATTTCATTTACACATTTGGAAAAGAATACCAGAAAAAGTCACAAAAGAAAAGCAGAGATCCCGATCAGGGGACAAAAGGATCATTAGGCTTTACAGGAGTAGCAGGCTCGGGCTTAACAACAGGGTTCTCAATGCTTGTGGGCATAGCATTCGCTAACCTTGCTTACCAAATGATCTCCAAAGCACACTAAAGCTTCTCAGACAACTGACGCTGAGTGCACGTATCCCTTGCGATAGCAGCCCTCAGTTTGGTTAACTCCTGCTCAACAGCTTAGAGGGATTGGCTACGTATGTCATCCAATTTCTTTGCAGCCCGAAGGGATGCCTCACATACCCTAGCCTTTGCTTCTAGTTCCTCATACCATTAAAGGGTCGCATCCCATTCACCCTGCAACTACTCCACTTCCTCAGCACAGGTGCTTGTAGTAGCCGCCGAGGACCTCAACACCTCAAGTTCCCTTTGCTTCTGTAAAAGGGCCTTCCACAATTAAGAGACATCTTTTAATGTCTGGTCAGACCAACACCTCATGTGACTTAGAATCTGCTCCCTATGTCGCTTCTGGAACTCTACCAGAGCTATAGTCTACACAGTTGAACACTGGTTAGTGAGTTGAAAAAGAAAAAAGCCAACAAGAGCAAAAAAAAGAAGAGTATCATCATATCTATCGAAAACAAGATTCCTTGCCCTGCTTAAGTGAGAGCTTATTCAGCTCCAAATCAAAATGATAGAAATCCAATTAATCGGCTATTTGCCCCCTCGACAATCTCCATATAACAATATCGATGATTTCTAGCACTGATCATTATCGTCCCATGCTCCTTTGAGTCGCTGCGCCCATCACAAGACCGAATGGGGATGGGACAAGGGGCATTTCCTCCTCAAGCATCTTCTATTTGCCTTTATTTGAGGGCAATAGCAGAACAACTGTGGATGGTCCCGCATCGGGCCCCTCTTCCGAATCGGAGCCAGTACCTTTGAAACGCTCCTAGGAAAGTCCCCCTCTCTCTACTAAAGCCTCAGAGACATAGCCCTCTTCCCTCATCGAGGTACCCTTACCAATCCCATAACTGGAACGCTCACCTTCATTGGCTCGTCAACAACTGATCAAGCAGACTCATGTCTCTCTGGACTCTCGCCAGACTCTTCCTTAGAGGACTCTTACAACTGTACTTGCCTTCTTTTAGCTCTCAACGAGGCGTATGGGCCCTCGACATACTTTTGGTCCCTTCTGGGCCCCCTACCAATCTCTCCCTCATCCGTCGATCAATGGTAACCTCTTTCAAATTCTCCTTCACGAGGAAATGTAGGCAATCCACAAACTTCTTCTTTGCCTTCTCAAGCAACAAGGGCCTCTCGATTCCCCACTTTTCGAAAAGCAAAAGACCCACTAGTGACAGCATCTCATCATCTAGAAGATGATCGATCTAGATACTCCTCTGTAAAGTCTTACAGTACTCTCCTACAGATTGGACAAACCCCAAATTACGATAATCTTTACAGGACTTTAACCTGATGAATGGGTATGCATCAGGCGCTAGAAGTTTTGATATTGAACCCTTCTTCAAGAATTCGACGAAAAAGTACTTGTACAACTAGATTTATCGCTGGTCTCACTATAGAAAAACTTTTAGTTTGACTCTGGCAGAGTCTGCAGACAGAACCAACCTCTGGTAGAACTCTTCTTCCCACATTTCTTCAATGTGAACATAGATACCAAGATTTTGAAATCGAAGCGTAATCGACAAAAGCTCATCAGAGAAATAAGTGCTACCACCAAGCGCCAAATACTAGGAATCAACAAAGTGGGAAATATGTTCCAACGTAATAGGACCCTCTTAATAGAGCCAGTGTAAGGCACTCTCAAACTGTATTTCGTTGATTATTTATGCATCGGGACTCGACTTCCTAAGGCCATATTGGCTCTATCGATATCAGTCGCCAATATGATCTCAAGGTTGTCGCCCAACTGCATCACGCTTTTAATTTTGCACAGTTCCTTCTGCGACATGGTGTTCCTGATGTCTCTGATGCCCGAAGAATAGCTAGATGATGAACCCTTAGCCATTTCTCTCAGAAGATCCTCATAGAAAGCTGAATCATTGAAAAGCTCAATCACAAAAAAGGTTAAGAAGATAATGGGGAACCAATCAACGAACATGCAAAATAAAAAGTGTGTTGGAAATTGTTTACGGTAACCGAAGCGGCATGTGTCGTATTTAATGCTTTGGCCTCCACCTCTATTTCTCCCTAAGCCTTCACTATCTTCCATGAGTAGCTTCTCTAACTCCTGAGGGGGATACTCTAGAACCATTATACCTGGTGATGCCTACCTCGTGATCTTAGCTAGGAAGTCAGCGCATCTATTTGATTCCTAGTAAGCATGACACACTTTATCAGCTCCCCTTTCCTTCATGAGATCTTTATATTCAAGCTTGATGAGGTGCAGAGGGTATTCTATATCCTTCTTATTGTCCAACAGCTAAACAAAAGCCATGTAGTCAACTTCCATTTGAAGCCGGTTTATTTACAAGTCTTTGGCCATACGAAACTCTTCCCTTAAACACCAAAGTTCTATGGTAATTACATATGCATCCCGTTTATCCAATTTCCCTCCCCATTTCTTAGCAATCCACCAACAATGGCTTTCCATGATTCCAGAAACTGCTCTATTAGAGTTAAGTTTCAATTTTCCTCTCTTCGGCGATTCCCATGTCACCACATACTCATGCATTCTCCTCCCTTCTCCATCTTTGAAAACACCTCTGACAAGTCTTTGCTCATGCAGTGGATTCTCTTCAAAGTTTGCTGGTTGTCCTCCCTTTTGTTCTCCATCATCGTCTTACATCTTCTTTTCCACAAGACCCAAATGACAACAGGGAAGGCCTAACTATCATTCATATCAGTTTCCCACTTATTTCCTAGGCCCTCTTTGATCCATTTTCCCACTTCACCTCTCCAGAATCCCCCTCTCTCTCGATTCTCGGATTTATCAGCTTCCACATCTCTTTGGCTTGCTTGTAGTCTCTGAGCACATGCAATAGAGATTCTGTGAATTTCGCATATTGGGGACACTTATCATCCTCCGTAAGATCTTTTTTACTTCTCTCTTCATTTTTCAAGCATCTTCCTTTCACAACATTCCATAAGAAAAATTTTACTTTCTCAAGACTTTTGGTTCTCTAAATTTCTCTCCTATCCTCCTCTGTTTGCTCTTCATTATCCTGCTCCTTCTGCAAGGATTTGCAGTCACTTGCCATAGTAAACCTACCATTGTTAAAGTGTTTCCATATAATAGAGTCCTCCACTCCATTCCTTTTTGGAACCATGATACCCTTAATGATTTCTACCTTGTCCGTGGAGACCCACGCCCTTAGCTTCTGAACCTACCAATTATTAACATTATCTATGAAGTCTTTCACTTTGAAGTTGGGGAGTTGGCTCATTTGGGGAAGGATTATGCAGTCATCAAGCTTCTCATTTCCAGCCCACTTATCCGACAAAAAATCAATGGATCTCCCATCTCCTACCCTCCACTTCATACCATTTGCCAAGCATTCTCAACTGTTAAGGATACCTCACCAAACACTTGAACTACCACCTCTTTTCCTATAATCAAAGATGTTGCCATTCTTGAGGTACTTTGCCCTCAAAACTGGACATCAATGATGATTTTCTCCCTTAAGTAACATTCATCCCAGCTTGGCCAGCATCACAACATTGCACTCCCTTATCTTTCAGATGCCAAACTCTCCCAAATTCTTAGGTTTACAAATAATCTCTCACTTAATCGAGTGGATTTTCCGTGCTCCATCCTTACTCCCCCACAAGAAGTTTCTATTGATTTTGTCCAGCTTATTGCAAGTTTTCCTTGACAACCAAGCTGTCTACATAATGTACATCGGTATGGCGGTGTTAACCGCTTGTATAGGGACCCTTCTCCCAGCATTACAAAGCATACTGGATTTCCAATCACTCAATTTACCCTATATTCTCTCCATAATATGATTATAAAAGTCTTTCCTTACTCTTTTGTGGATGGTTGGGATTCCTAGGTATCTTCCCGAGTTTTCAGAGGGTGTGACTTACTCACTGCCATCAGAGAGTTTTAATGGTCCACAGAGTCCTAGAAAAGAACCAAATCTTGGACTTAATTAGGTTCACCTCCATCCCACTCTTTGCAAAGAATTCTCTCATGCAATCCAAAATGGCGCTCAAGTTTAGTATCTCAACCTCTGCAAAAGGGAGTAAGTCATTAGCGAAGAAAAGCTAAGAGATTGGAGGGCCCTCCTTAGAAGCTTTGATTAGTTTCCATCTCTCTTTCATGATCTTTTCTTGAATCATGTAGTTAAGGCGTTCCATCACTAAGATAAACAAATACGGGGATAAAATATTGCCTTGCCGAAAACCTTTCCATATCTCCATCGAAACATAATTAATTTTACTAGGGGAAAAGGCAGGTTGATATCTACCAATACTTTGCCAATATAACTCCAACTTACATTGTTACAATCTTTTTTTAAATCTACCTTAATAATTATGCCATGCTTTTCACTTTTGGATATTTTGAGGGAGTGGATTACCCCTTGCATAACCACTATATTGCACGTTATTCTTCTACTCGGAAGAAAACTACTTTGTGGGGTCCGATCAGACGTTGGAGGGTAGGTCTTAACCTGGATAGAACCTTATAAGAAGTATTGAGAAGGCTGATTGGTCTAAAGTCATTAACTGTCTTTAGGTTTTCACTTTTGAAAATCAAAATCATGTAAGCATTAGCAAGCTCCAGGCAAAAAAGCCGATCTATTATAGCTGAATTTACAAAACTACAGAGAAAATCCTTAACTACCATCCATTGCTTCTGAAAGAAAATAGGTTGGATACCATCCGGATCTAGAGTCTTTAGACCGTGCATTGAGAAAACTGCTTGCTCTACTTCTTCTTCATCTGCAACCTTCACAATCCCCTCATGCCAGTCCTCCTCAATTCTTTGAATAATCCTTTTGAACCTCTCACTGGGCAACTTAACATTCTTTCCCTTAAAAAGATCAAGAAAATGATTTCTAACATGATCTTTCAGTTTCTCTTGGTCAGAGCACCAGTCACCATCAATTTGGAGAGTGGCAATTCGGTTCCTTTGCCTTATAACTTTGGTAGTAATATAGAAGAATCTAGTATTTCTGTCGCCCTTCTTCTTGTTCAAGGACTATTGTACTCCACCCTTAGATCCTCATCAAGCTTCTGCAGATGTTTTGACCACCTATAATTTGTAGCTAATTGGATTGCTCTCACTCTGGCTTCCAACTATCTCTTTCTTATATTTCATCTTTGAAAATGCAAGTTTGAGGCCCAAAGTATAAATTGAGGCTCAGGTGTAGCCCACTAGAGTTGGATCCAATGAGGGCCTGAGAAGGTTCAGACCTGAAAATAAGGTTGGGCAAAGGTCCTCCACATTGTCCAACAAGCTCTTAATTAATTATATGAAAGACTCTTGCTTGCTGAATCATTTGTAGTTTTGACTTATATACCATGTAATAGTCAACGTTTTGGTGATTCAAAGAAAGCCGATCCGAGAAAAACTCTTAAGAAAAAACCAAGCACACATGATGTTCATTTATATATATATATATCTATATATATATTGAAATACACGCGCTCATAAAATTACATTTTGACTTTTAAATTAATAAAAATAGGGTTTTAGTATTTTTTTAATTCTATTTTTAAGTTTGTTTTTGTTATGAAAATAAAAAAGTCAATGACCATTCAATTTTTTTTTAATAAACTACCATAATTATTTTAGATTTAACTAAATATGATTCGAATTGAGTTGAACTTTTAAAAATCAAAAATCTCCCGACACCTTCTCAAATTTAAAACTTTATTTAAAAAGATATCAATATTAGGTCACTATACCAACTAAACGTTAGTTAAGTATTCATTTCATAACAATAGAATACTTTGAATCTAACTTGCAAAACATTAACAAAAGATTATGAAATTAAATTTTACCAATACTTGGTAAGGAAATGCTCATTCCCACCATAAGGTTTAATCAATCGTCAAATAAAAAAATTGAAAAAAAATAAAAACAAAAACAAAAACAAAAACAAAAACTTAAAGGGTAAACTTCCAAACAAGTCCCTTTGGGTATACTTGAAACCAATTTCAAGTTATATTGCTTATAATAAAAAAGTAGAATTTGTTTCTAACAACATAAAAATTATGAATTTTTAAATTAATAAAAAAAGATATAATTTGTAAATAAACGCCACAAGAGTTAGTGAGTGCATTTTAAATTTTTTAAACTATATATTATTCTAAAAGAGAAAAAAATTATTATTTAGCAGAGTTCATTTGATTTTTATTGTTTTTATTTTTGGTTCCTAATACAAGATTTTATTTATAAATGAACTCCATAATTTAATTTATTTTAAATAAAATAAATTCTTTGTTTATTTCGTTTTAAGCATAAGGTTAAAAAAAAAAACAAAAAACTCAAAAGGATGAAAGGGCGGAAAAAAAAAAGGAAACAAAAGGAAAAATAAATAATAAGTAATAACTCGGGATTTAATACGGGGTTAGGTAGTGCGTTGAATTAGAATTGCACATCATCGGTAGTTTGCTTGAAGAGAGAGAGAGAGAGAGAGAGAGAGATAGAGGGAGAGAGAAGCCCAACCAAAAGCCATTTCACATTCACGACTTCTCAATTTGGCTTCAATTGCTCTCTCTCTCTCTAACCCTAAGTCATGGGTTGCGCCTCGTCGCTTCCAGGTAACGCAACAATTCTTTTCACAACCTCCTCTTCATTCTAGGGTTTTGAAATTCTCTCAATTCCTGTTTCGCTTTTTACTTATCATATCACTTCACAATGTAAATGATTCACAATTGAGTTCCAATCGTACAAATTAGGTTTCCTACTTGTGTTTCTGATTGTACGGTGATTGATTTTGTAGATAGGGGTTCTGCGAGGTCGGGTGGACTGAATTATGAGGCTAACAACGTGTCTGACTCGAAAAATCTGCGTGTGAAGGTATGTTGGCAATGCATATATACCGAATATTTTATGTTTAAGTGGATGATTTAGGGTTTGTTATTGCAATAATCGGAAACTACGGAAAAATTAGGGAAATGCAATGTTTTTGGGTGGCAATTATAGTTATGCAGTTTAGTATTTGGTTTCTGTGCTTTTATGAACCTCATCAAAAGTTATCTAAGAGTAATTCTGTATGTATCAAAAAAATTAATTACCCAAAATACTGAATCCAATTTGATTGGTGGTTGAAAAGTTGTACCATGTAATGAATGACCAATAAAATTTGGCAGGTTGGATTTGGAATGTAGGTGTGTAATATTAGTAGTCACCTAATGTTTTTATCTTGTAAAACCATATTGCTGGATATCTATTTGGATGGTGCCATTCTATGTAAATCTGAATAGTAATATTTTTAAGGTTGAGCTTTTGGAGGAAATAGTTTCTGAATAGAGTGTTTTGCTTATAATTACAAATGGTACTGAAGTTGTGGTGCTGTTGATTCAACTGTAAGAAGTTCGTTATATTTTCACATGCTTTAGTAGTATTCACATGAAAGGTTCTCCATCACCATCAAATTGTGCTGCAGATTTAGCAATTCCTAATTCTTGATAAGTAGCTGATAATTTCAGCTCAAATGAATAGGTATCCGACACTGTACATCTAATGACGGCTAGTTTCCCACTTCAGAGAGAGATTAATGTTAGCTTGGTACCTTAAATATTGCCTTGTGTGGACCCTTTTCATTTCCTCCAATTGCTTCTCTGTTCTTTCATTGCTTATTTAAGCCAAGTTTCATCTTCTTCCAAACGGTCCACAACTCTTATTGGTCACTTTAAGACAGGCTAGTTAGCAAAATTTGCTTCTAAAATCAATAGAAGTCAAATGTTGCATCTTGACAAGTAGTTGTTGCAAGAAGTGTAGGCCGTGACTTAGTCGTCTCTGCCTTTGAGGTGAAGTTACTGCATATAGTTTTACACCCCTCTTTGATTTTCTTATCTTCCATGATTCATTTTTGTGAAGGAAGTATATTATGAAATGTCGATGTATGATTTGGACTCTAAGAAAGGAACCTACTGTTCATGTAAATTCTGAGGGCAATTGAATGATGTCAAGTCAAAACTAGTAATTTTATGATGGATTGAATTTTTTGTGTCATCCTGTCTCAGACATATTCGAAGGGTGAGTTTAGAAATATATTGAGTTCTTAAATGGGTTTTCTTAGATGTTGAGGAATGAGCTAAAATTGAGGTATTTTTGTTCTTGCCAGTGATATTGTGATCTATCTAGGCTGGTAGTTATTATTGATTTGGTGAATTTTCCTAGTCTAGTATGTAAGATTATTTCGCAAAAGCTAGTAATTAAAATTTCCAAAAATGAGAACTTGGGGAACAATGAGTTGGTTAAAGAAGATATAAGATCCTGACAACATCGTCTATTAATTTTTTTTCCTCCTTTTGGTCCAATTAATAATTTATTTTTCATGCTGTAATTACTCCCCTGCGAGGTAGAAGACAGAAATTGAATATTATTAGCTGGTGTCATTGATGAGTTGGACACTAACCTATTGGCTATGATCGTTATTTCTGTGTAAGAAGGTATTTGGATGGCTATTGATGTATGCCCATGGTGATTTCTGTGACTCACATACAAGATTGAAGACAGAAACTGACTGTTATTAGCCGGGGTCATTGATGAGTTGGACACTAACCTATTGGCTATGATCGTTATTTCTTTGTGTAAGAAGGTATTTGGATGGCTATTGATGTATGTCCATGGTGATTTCTGTGACTCACATACAAGATAGAAGACAGAAACTGACTGTTATTAGCCGGGGTCATTGATGAGTTGGATGGTAACCTATTGACTATAATCTTTATTTCTTTGTTTAAGAAGGTATGGGGATGACTATTGATGTATGTCCATGGTGATTTCTGTGATTTGATAGATAATCTTGTAGAAGAAGGTATGGGGATGGTTATTGATGTATGTCATGGTGATTTCTCTGAGTTGATAGATAATCTTGTGGAAGAGCAATGGATTGCTTATATTATTTTTCCTATTATTTATCTCATAAATTGAGGAAAGCTATAGTGCATGTGGGGTTGAAACAATTGTAGGTAACTTTTGTTTCAATAGGGTCCAGAATGAGTTAGGCATACGGATCCTCTGAGTAGGAAATTTATTTTCTGAGTTCATTAAAAAAATGAATTTTTGATTTTTGCTACATCTATGAAAATCCAGGACCTTTTAAACCTCCCTCATTCTCCCACTCACAATTTGAGTCTGGTCTTCTGTCCTTTTCCTCTGAATGTAATTTTCAAAGAAGATCAAGAAGTGAGTGAAAGGCAAGTAAGGCTTGCACATTGCAGTGTAAAAATTTTAGATTAATTGAAAAGTAGATAACTTACAAAAGCTACCATATTACCAACTCCCAACTTCCCAATCTTGGTTGGAGGAAGTGATGCACTTTTCTTTGAATCATTGAGACTTTTGAACGCCTGTGGTAAATTTATCTCTTCTGTGTGCTTGCATTAACTTCTTCAGAATAAGAGATGGTAGGCAGGTCCGATGGCCTAGCAGAAGCAGAAGTTTAATGATTTATTTATTTATTTTAAATTTCTTAGCTGCATCAGAAAATGAAGCATTTGACTTAAATTATGTGGCATGCAGAAGCTAAAATAACCTCACGCTTCAGGCAGGAGTTGGAGTGTGAGAGTTTTGCCTGCATTTTCAGTTGCATGGTGGTCCTTTCCCATGATCTAAGTGGGCCTCCCTTTGCATCAACATATGGATAAGTGTGTCTGTGCCCCCACGGTTGAAAGTGTTTTGAGTGGAAGTTGGCTGCTGGAAAAAAAAGGTTGCTTGTTTGAGGAGGCAGAAGCAGGGTCTTTATTCTTGGGTAGGTAAGTCAAAGAATCCAGGAACTGTTGAGAGGGTTTCTTATATGTGGGAGATATGATTTGATCTGAGCAAATGAAACAGCCTGATGTGGATGCAGAATTTGGTTAATCTTAAGTGGACTTCAAAAGAATACTTTAGGGATTAGTTGAGCAAAATTCATGAATAATAGGATCCTCGCTTGAGAAAGGTGATTTCCAAAATCCATGATTACAAGATGATCTGTTCGGACATCTTTGGTTTGCCCATGGAAGACCACTAAATATGAGTGTAGGGACTTAGCAACATGCTGAGAATTCAGGTGGGTGATATTATGTTTCTATGGTTTGTTTTGACCTGATTTTTAGTGTGGATGGCGCCTTTAAAATGGATTCTTTTCTAAGTGCTCTCTGCCTATTACATTTTGGGGTGTCATGTGGGCTTTTTTCCTTCCCTCAATAGGGGTGCAGTGCCATTTGAATAAATGTAACAGACTAAGAGAAACATTTCCAGAACTTTTTTGACAAGCTTTATAGGATTCAGATGAAGTTAGGGCGTGTGAATATGATGTTTTGGAGGATAGTTGTTCTATGTTCTCCTCTCTCTCTCTCTCTCTCTCTATCTCTCTTTCTCCATGAATGAGGATAGATAGGTAGTGGTAGGTGGCATGCCTAAGGAAATCTGTTTAAAGGGTAAAAGCTCCTTCTAGAGGTGCCCTTTTTTGTGCGGAAAGGTTCTTTAGTGAGGAATTTGGAGATTTTTTTTTTCTTTTTCTTTTTGTAGGAAAATCTGCAGTACAGAGAGGATAAATGCAAATGATGGCCATTTGAGGTGAAGGATGAACTGTCTCTTTGTGCGGTTGTTTTTGGGGGGGGGGGGTTTGGGACTGGGGTTGTTTTTTTTTTTAATTTTTTGGGGGGGGGGGGTTTTGTTTTGAGGACTTCTACACTTGGTCTTTATAGCAGGAGTCTCTGGCCTTTGAAGGAAATTAGATGTGTAATTTTTTGGATAGCTAGCTTGGATTTTGGAATGCTTATATATGCAACTCAATTTGGGGTGATGGTGGTAGTTTGGGCATTATGGATTCTGGTTATATTTCTCTAATTTTGTTTAGTAGGATCGCTCTACTGGGTGTACATTGATGCAATTCTCCACTTCTCTATTATTTAGAGAAAGAAAAATTGATGGCCTTGGCCCTTCTTGATTGAGAGAAGCCCTTTCTGTTCGAAGTCTTGCACATATTTTGAATTCAAGTTACCACTTAGGCTCCCTCCTGCATGCATCTCTCTCTCTCTTTGTGTGAAATGAACCATATCAACGTTCATGTGTCCTCAACCTTTTTCTCTCTACCCTGAAGAGAATTAATCAACCATGCCCTGTCTTTCTCACAAAGGCAACCACAACCGAGTCAAACGAAAAATAAGGAATTACCAAATTAACATAAAAAATATCTTATGTGATGAGACACACATGCATAGTGTGTCGCCCAATTCTAAGGTTTAGTTAACTGAATCTCCTTTATTGGACTCATTTAAGAGGTGTGCGACATGTTATTTTTACTCAATCCAATTATGCCTGCTTACATGATTGTACATGTATTAGAGTGCACTTATTTATGACAGTCAAAATGAATGGAGAGATTTTGTGATGTACTTATGCAAACTCTGGTGATTTTGTTTATGGAACATAGGCACGGTGCAGACTGTCAAATGGAAAACCAGCCCCCACCAATGGAAAAAGCATATTGTGATTTGCACTTTCTTCATAGCATAATTCAACAACAACAGCAACAACTTGAGCCTTAATCCCAAAATTTGGGGTCTTCATAGCATAATTCATTTGGCTTTTTTAGTTGCAATCTTGCTTCAGTTTATGATTCTCTCCTGATGTCAATATACCCACACATGAGTCATTTAAGCCGGCCAACTTTCTTTTCCAACTAATTATTTTAATGTTATCTTTTAAAAAAATTAACTTTATTGTGGTTATAGGTTCCTTCATCGCCTCGTTAATGTTACCTTTTCTTTTTCCATTTCTACACCATTAAGCTTTTATAACTTTCAGCCATTCCTCTTTTGTAGTTCCTCTGAATAACTCCTTTGTGTCACTTATTCCCATCTTTGTCGTATTTACTTTGTTTTAGTGGAATTGAAATGCATTGTTTCTTAAAGACAAGCATGCATGTTCAGGTGTATGTTACATACTTGAATGAATTGGACCTCTTTTGAGGAGACTGGGCCAGGGTTGCCATTTGACTCTCATAGTTAGCAGAAGTCTTTGAGTGACAGAGACCTACGTCTGTGTAACGAAAATGTGATATACCATTTTTTGGTTGCGAGAGAAAATAGCTAGTTTATTGAAGTCAATGAGAAGATCTCTTGGTTTGCAGAGTAATTGTAGTTTCACCTTTCAACTTCAAATCTTGTTCATCCATGTCAAACAAATATGGCTGAATCATTGGTGTCTTCTTGCTTATAATTTTATCCATCAAAATTTCCCACTTCATTTTTACCATTTCAACAATCTCTTGGGTTATTTGTGTTATTTTCCTACTTCATTTTTACCTTTTCAACAATCACTTTGGTTATTTGCCCACTTCATGTTCACCTTCCTTCTTTTACTTATTGTTATTTGTGTTGTTCTTCATAAATGCATATATAGAGGTACTAGTGCTTGACAGATTCTTTTCAAATTTGTTCCCTAGCTTACAGGAAAAAAAGGTAAATGCCTATAATTAATAACTCAAATAACCTTGTGCAGCTTGTGCTATTAGGAGATTCTGGTGTTGGGAAGAGTTGTATTGTTCTTCGCTTTGTTCGAGGTCAGTTTGATCCAACATCTAAGGTGAGAACCTATTCTTGCCGAATATATCACCTGACAGAAATTATAACTTAGCTATACACTTATGTCTTTTCTTTTTACCCTAGCAGGTAATACCCTGTATTAACCAAGTGACTTCCTTGTAGATGATTTAACATTTGTCAGTACTAATTGTGAGGTGTCAGGTGACTGTTGGAGCTTCATTCTTGTCACAAACAATAGCCTTGCAAGACTCTACCACAGTTAAGTTTGAAATCTGGGACACTGCTGGTCAAGAGAGGTATTTTTTTGACTCGTACTTTTATTTCTAGTATCGGATTAGGTTCTTAATTTTTTCTCCCCCTCATTGAGATTGATACATCAATGTTAACTGTTCACTGTTAGATATGCTGCATTAGCACCACTTTACTACAGAGGCGCTGCAGTTGCAGTTGTTGTCTATGACATTATGAGCCCAGAATCTTTTAATAAAGCACAATACTGGGTTAAGGTACTCTTCTTACAGGTGCAAGATAAGACAATCATGAGATTTTGTGGGAAATGATTTCATGATTTTTTGTTCCTTATCTTCTTCACTAGATTTTGAATGCTTTTTCCCCCATTTATCTCCACAGTGTCATTTGTTCAAGGCAAGCAATAATTACTGCTTTATTTATTTATCATTTATTTTCAGTGGTGAAGTATCATTGTAATCTGCTCTAGACAACATAATATGTCTTTCTGGTTGGTTGGAAAAATTTAGAAGCAAAAACCATTGGTGGAACAAAAACTTATCAAATTGAGTATGAAATAGCATTGGTATCCACGTTTGTCTTGGTGTTTATAACTTGTGACTTATTGAGGATGAGATCGGCAGAAAATAGATGAAGATTATTTTAGCATGTGGAAAGGGACCTTCCAATGTATTAAACAGATGGTATACAAAATCTGTGTGCTTTAAAATTTAGAAGTTGTAGATCACCAAAATGTGCGTTAATACTGTAAACCCAACTTATAGAAGCAGCAGGCGACATCAACTCTTCACCTAGTCACTAAGTCTTCAAAACAAATTTTTTGCTCTTCCCAAATGTTACAAAGTTGTCTGTGTTCATTACTTAAGAATACGTGCTGATTAATCATCTCAACTCTGGACAAGAAAGCATTAGCTGCAACTTTCAAATTAGCAAAATAAGTAATTCTAGAGACTTGAAAATGCACTTTTAATGGTTTCTTTTTTGTCAAGCTCGTCTAAAATTTTAATATAATATATATTTATGTTCATATGTTTCTGTTTATTCTGTGCTGCTGGATGATGCACTTGTGCTAAATTTCATTTCTTAGTCTGGTGACAGTCTGGAGATAAAATTCCCATAACTGCATCGTCTATCAGCAACATGAAAATTGGTCAATAGCTAAAAATCAGGGTTTTATAATCAGCTGGCTTGTCAAAGTATGTTGATCCTCCCCCCTTGCCTCCTTTTTGTGTGATAACATGAATGGAATATGGTTTTGTTGAGATATTGCCTATTTCTCTATTGTACTGTGCCTTCAGCCTGAGATTGTAAAGAATATTTAGCTGATGCTTGTCCTCAGTGCCTGGTCTTGTTTGGCTGAATATGATGGTTAACTTGTGAGATGGGGAACAAAACAAACTACTAAAATTTATATTTCTTTATTTCTGAGCATATATGAAAAGAAAATGCTATATGGAAAAGAAAATGCATCTCTGAATGTGGAGATGCTCTATTGTCCGGTGTGTTCTAAGCTTTTCTGTATATAGCATTTTAGCATCTTTGTTATGCTACCTAAATTTCAAGCAAAGCTTCAACTTATCACAATTTAGTTTAGTTTTGTTTCGAAAACGTGTTTCCAATTAATCAATAAATTTGGGTAATTTTCAGGAACTACAGAAACATGGGAGCCCTGATATAGTCATGGCTTTAGTTGGTAACAAAGCTGATCTTCAAGAGAAGCGGGAAGTACCCGCTCAAGTGAGTGGCGTGTTCTGAGCCGTCTCGTCCTTTGTTCTCTCCTTTCATTGTGTGTGTGTCTAAGCTACTTGAGGTTTTGGTTTTCTCTGATTAACTTAACTTTTGCAGGATGGCATGGATTATGCTGAGAAGAATGGGATGTTTTTCATCGAAACATCTGCAAAGACCGCCGATAATATCAATGAGCTGTTTGAGGTATACAATCATTATATTCTAACACATTTTCCCAGTTCCACCTAAAGCTATCATTACTTCGATATAATTTTGGTTACTATGAATGACATAAATTTTGTATTTTTCTGCCCTGTGAGACTCTCCCCCCACTGCAAATGTGCAGTAAGCATCAGCTAGATTGTTGCCTATTAACATATATTTTTAAGCTTTTAAGCACTCTTAGGCCTCATTTGGATACAAACTTTCTATCCTCTTAATTGGCTTTCTGTGAATATCAAGATAATTGGCACGTGTATCCTTCAATATATTTCCTAAATCTTCATTATCTGTTTGACCATATTTGTAGCTCTCTGTAACGTCTACTGACAGTTACCTCTTGATTTGGCAGGAAATTGCAAAACGACTACCACGTCCTCCTCCTTCATGATTGTTAGGTCTTGCAATCAAATTAATTGAACAGCCTCCACCCTCTTTTGTTGCCTTTGTGACATTATACATTGAGTTTGTATATGTTGTGCTGCATTTTGAACACTGCTTGATCATAATATGCAAGTTCTTCTCCATGAAACAATTGTCTAGAATTTCTTATGTTCATTGTGTATAAAAATATTTTAGATGAAAGTGTACGAGAGCATAAATCACAACCCATATATTTTAGGTCATACTTTGAATTAGCACTATTGACCTGATTTAGGGTTTTGTAGTCTTTGATCCTAAAATGCCTTGATTTTCAGCGGTCTTGATATCATTTATTATGAGCGGCCATATATATATATATATATATTTGGGTTACCATTTTTGCGTGTAGTGATTAGGCAGAATATATTATACCTTCTCATATCTTGAGATATTTTATTTTGGCCCTAAAGAATAACAGCTTTCATGTGCTGTTCTAACTTAAGTTGCGGATTGAAAGAAATGAAGCAGCATGCTTGACATTGGACAAACATTGAAGGGCAAGCCTCAATCCCAGTTGATAATGAAAGATGCAATGTTTTGCTATAGACTTCAACAATTGGGTCATTGGAGTAATTATTGTATTAGTTGAGGATTTCTTTGTAACAAGGGGCAATTTTTTAGGAAGCTCAAACTCAAGAGAAGGGGGATGGTGCCGGTCGGCAACAATGGGCATTTGTTAAAAATATCTATGTTGCACAATGGAGTTCGAGTTAATTGAGGTTTGAGATGTTTGGACTTATCTGTTCAAAATTAACAGGGTTTAAATTTGTAAGTTCATAATAATCTTCAAGAACAAATGGTACCATGTTTCATTACCCCCTCTTTATTATCTATTTTTTTATTCTTGGTGTCTATTATATAGGTTAACCTTCTTTGTTTTTGGAAGAGATCATCGAGACTTACACTGGGTCTAAGGATGGGAGAAACATACCATTTGTTTTTTTGTGTATGACTCAAATCCGAATTTATTACAAAGGGAGAGAGAGAGGCGTCACTTGAATTAAGGCTCATTGGTAGAAATGTACCATTACGTCAAGATTATTTTTATTTTTTGTCTTCGTAGAAATATTTTAAGGAAAAAAAAAAAAAAGAGTAATTTGGGTATGGCACAGGTGCTTTTGGTCTTGTGTCATTTTATTTGTTTATTTTCTTTTTACCTCAAGTAATCATATTAATGGAGGGAGAGTGAGATCCAAAAAGATTTGGATAATGAAAATAAAATATAATATAAATTATTTAAATATAGATAAAAATATAATATAAAATGGAGTCGTAAAAATATTTATATCGGTGATTTCACTTAGTGAAATAAAAATAGGATTATTAATTTTGCATAAAATAAATAATGTGCATACGAATATGAAATATGATAGAATGACAAAATAATCCATTCTGTTGTAAACAAAAAAGACAAAATAATCCTTATATCTGATCTCATTTAGTCATTTAGTGGGATGAAGGTTTAATTGCTATTTTTGTATTTTCTTTTTTTACCTCCTTCCCCTTTCCTCCTTTAGAGATCGGGAGGATGCACTTATAAAATAAAATTTTGCTAATAGAAAAAAAATAAATAAATCAAATTGAATTTATGATAAATAGAAAAGAAATAAGAAAGTCATGATGAATCTCTTTGATTTATATTTTTTTGTAACAATATATCTATTTATAAAAATGGAATAACAATATATCTATTTATAAAAATGGAATACTCATCGTTGCATTTCTTTTTTTGTGTTTTAATTGAGCACAACTCATTATTGCATTTCGAAATCACTTCCGGGAAGTTTCTAGGTTTCATGATCACTGATCGAGAGATAGAGGCAAACCCCGAAAAGATACAAACAATATTAGATATGACTCCTCCCCAGACACTTAAGGAAGTGCAACACTTGACTGATCGAATAGCGGCCTTAAGCCGATTCATGTTCAGAGTTAGTGAAAAGTATAAGCCCATATTTGACGCGTTGAAGAGGTCTCGACAGTTCAGATAGACGCCCGAATGTCAAACAGTTTTTGAACAACTGAAAGAATATTTGATGCAACCCCCACTGCTCTCACAACCATCCTCAGGGAGGAAGTTTACCTGTATTTGGCCGTTTCCGAATGAGCACTCTGTTCCGTAATGGTGAGATAGGAGCTTACTGCCCAAAAGCCAGTCTACTACATCAACAGGATATTGAAAGATTCTGAAATTAATTACCGGCCGATCGAGAAGACAGCTTATGCTTTGTCATCTCAGCAAGGCATCTTCGGCCATATTTTCAGGCCCATAACATTGTGGTACTAACTAATCAGCCACTGAAGCAAATCCTCCATAAGAGGGATACGTCAGGACGACTCATCAAGTGGAGTGTAGAGCTAGGCAAATTTGATATCCAATACCGACCACGACCCGCTATAAAGGGCCCAGTAATGGCAGATTTCATCCTTGAATGCACTCTACCTACAGTGCTGAAGAGCAACCTCCTTGCCATCGAGAAGAATGGACAGACCTCGAATGGATCGTCAAACTCTTCAGGAAGCGGCGTTGGACTCATATTGGTAGGACCAAACGATTTTAAGGCAGAGTACACCCTCCGTTTTGATTTTCAAGTCACAAACAACCAAACCGAGTATAAAGCTCTATTAACGGGCCTTCGAATCGCCACCAGTATGGGAGCACGAAATGTCAGGGTGTTTACAGATAACCAGTTGGTCATGAAACAAATTAAAGGGGTTTACAAGATCAGAGTCATGGCTAAATATCTAAGTAAGTTGCGCGAGACGATAGATCGGTTAAGCAAAGTAGATATTCAACAGATCCCTCATTTGGAAAATGCGAGAGCGGATACTCTGTCGAAACTGGCTAGTTCCGATTCAGTCCTTCCAACCGAACAGTATATATTGAAAGCCTACTGTATCCCAGTATTGACGAGCTTAATGAGATCCTCCCAGTCGATCAGCCGCCTAGTTGGAAGGACCCTATAGAAGACTATCTGAGACACGATCATCTGCCAAAATCGCCAGGGGAGGCAATAAAACTGAAACGAAAGGCCGCGCACTACGCCATAATCGATGGGGTTCTCTACCGTAAGTCATTCACTTACCCGTATCTGCGATGCCTTATCCCCGAAGAAGGGAATTACGTCATTCGGGAAATTCATGAAGGAGTCTGCGGTAATCACCTAGGTGCCCGAAACCTAGTCTATAAAGCCCTTCGACAGGGATATTACTAGCCAATCATGAGGGTTGATTCTGACGACTACGTCAAAAGGTGCGACAGATGTCAACGCTTCTCATCGGTTCCTCGGTTACCCTCCACCGAGCTTAATCCAATATTAAACCCTTGGTCGTTTGCTCAGTGGGGCATGGACATCCTCTGACCATTTCCTCCAGCCACGGGACAGCGAAAATTCTTGATTGTGGCGATCGACTACTTTAGGAAGTGGGTAGAAGCCGAGCCTTTAGCCCATATCACGGCCGCTAAAATCCAATCCTTCGTATGGACTCACATTATCACCCGGTTCGGTATACCATGTGTCCTTATCATGGATAACAGAAAACAATTCGACAATCAGTGTTTTCGGGAGTTTTGCAAGAAGTTAGAGATCTAACATATGTTCTCATCAATCGCTCACCCGCAAACCAATGGATTGGCCGAAGTAACCAACCGAACGATTCTACAGGGACTAAAGACAACGTTGGATGATGCCAATGGACAATGGGTTAAAGAACTTTATGGCATCCTCCGGTAGTATCGACTACCTCTCGAAGGGCAACAGGAGAAACACCCTTCAGTCTGACTTACGGAAGTGAAGCAATTATACTCGTGAAAATAGGTATTCACTCGTTCCGAGTAGCTCACTATGATGCCGGGCAAAACGAACGCACCCTACGAGAAAGGTTAGACCTACTTCCAGAATTATAGGAATCTGTATCAGCACGGATGGCGGCATATCAACAACAAATGACCTAATATTATAACAGAAGAGTTAGAAGCCGAGCGTTTAAACTCGGAGAATTGGTGCTACGGAAAATGGAAGCAATCGGCCAATAGCAACCCGGGGGTAAACTCGCCCCTAATTGGGAAAGACCATATCGAGTACGTTCCGTAGTCCGACCAGGAACGTACCGACTCGACAACCTAGACGGATCGGCGATATCTAGGACTTGGAACTCGGAAAACTTACACATATACTATCAATGAGCCTCAGCGCTATCTTATAGCCGGGAGGTCTTTCTTAAGCACGACTCAAGATCTCCAGCCGAAGGGTCTCAATCGCCTAGCCTCTAACGATCGTACGCGTCGTCAATATGGGATGTAACTCTCCGGACGGATGGACGTGACCCACAACTTAAAATTTTCTTATCGCTAGGAGGGCCTTAGTCGCCCAACCTCTACCGATCGTCCGCGTCGTCAATAGGAGATGTAACTCCTCGGACGGGTGAACGCGACCCACAACTTAAAATTTTTCTATCGCAAGGAGGGTTTCAGTCACCCAGTCTCTACCGATCGTACGCGTCGTCAATAGGGGATGTAACTCATCGGACGGGTGGACGCGACCCACAACTTAAAATTTTCTTATTGCTAGGAGGGTCTCAGTCGCCCAGTTTCTACTGATCGTACCCGTCATCAATAGAGGATGTAACTCCCCGGACGGGTGGACGTGGTCCACAACTTAAAATTTTCATATCGAATGGCCTCAGTCGTCTAGCATCTACCAATCTGCTTTGACAAAGACCGAAGGAAATTGCTTTGCAATGCAGAAAATCAAAAAGAAGCAAAAATATGATCCATGTAAGCGAAAAGTAATTCTCTTATTTGTTTTCATGTGAAGAAATACATCAAGATACATGAACAAACCGCTAGATCCGACTGATTACGCCAAGAAGAATATACGTAAAGGTCCACCTCATCAGGCTGTCAATTCACCTGAAGAGAAATAATATAATCCATACACTGGAGAGTACAAAAATGTAGCGTTAGGGATAATAAAAGACGAGCCCAGATTTTGCCACCTCCAACGCAGCCCGGACTCGACTTACCCATCCAAAGACGGTGTGAGAAACACCATCCACCGCGTTCAGAGGGTGAGGACTGACCGGGGAAGATCATGCAAGACGATACAAGATACACCCCCTCGGTGGCAAGGAATCGGATTACGCTGACCGGTGAACGGCCAATATAATGAGATCACATTCCAGTAGTCCTCTTCTTTAATGAGATCTCATTCTAGCAGAAGTCATCTCAACCAAGAAACATCGCATACTACGATACCTAAAAAACCGACCCTCAGGAAGAATCATTCTCCACCAAGCAACTAAGAAGGAAGAAAGTTGGTTCTCTGCGAAAGGAAGTGAATGCGCGTCATGGCTATTTATAGCCGTAAGAAGCAGAAGCCCCAATTAATTCGAAGAAGATGAAATGGATCAGCACGAAAGCAAGTCAGAAATGCCGAGAGTGAATTACCTTCAATTCCCTATGAAGAAAACCGTATGTGAAGAGACAAGTTCGCATTCCTAATGTACAAGGCGGGTGAATCAGAATGGACCAAATGTCCTTATGCATTCATAACGTACGAAACACACTTCACTTATGACTTTTCTTTTCCAAGAAAGCCATAAGTCAGGGACAAATGATGGGACGTAGTCCAAGACCCAGACCAAAAGAGTCAATTCCCAAAGGGCCCACAAAAAGGGAACTTGCCGATCAGTGTCTAACATCTGCAACAACAATCTATCGAAGGGCCATAGTCGCCCCGATCGTTTTACTGAAAAGCCTTAGTCGTCTGAATCTACCGAATGATAAGGCCTCAGTTGTCTCGTTAACCGATCAGAGACAGTCTCATCTTTCAATTAAGTAAATGTCAGTCCTCTAATCGGGCGAGTCTCGAAAGACCCTTTATCGGTCAAGCAACCGAACGAGGGACAACACCGCTATCGATTAAAAAAGGAAGGTCAGAACTCTCTTGATTTCGTAACAGTAATTCCGAGATCTTTCAGATAAGGAAAACATCCCACCCGAAGAGGAAGGTTTCCCGATATATGTGAATCGTGATCAATTCGTAATATTGATTTCCGAGATTCCCAAGATCAGTTCGATAAGAAAAGTAGGGTGGAAGTCTCTCAGCGGTGCACAACTCTCACAGGTATAAAAGATCTCAAAACCCTCGACATCAGGTACGCTCTTTAAGCCTAACACATGGAGCATATTGATCACAGAGAATAATTTTTCCTTTACTCTCAGTCTGTTTCTTTCAAACGAAATTGCTCTTTACTGACTTGAGCGTCGGAATCCTCCCGTCAAAGCACCCTCTGGTGATTTTTATAGGTGTATCCGTCATTAACAACAATCGTTTGAATCAACAAGAAACTGACATCTGAGGAGTCAAAATCCACCTCGATCATCACTAATTGATTTGTTAACACACTTCCCATTGTTCGCTCTTCTTCGAGAGAAACATTCTGTGCCACTTCTAGTAATATAACCTGATTAAATCACTTTTGTTTGTCGTTAAGGTTATTGAACACGTGCTAAATTGAGATTTTTTTTTTTTTCTGTGCTAAATTGAGACTTGATCCACCCATTGTGTGGTTTTAGTGGTAATAAGCTTTATTAACTTAAATCCCACGCAAGTCAGACCTTTTATCATAATAAACTCCAAATACACGAAAGATGATAGATTACTAGATAAAATATCGCCAAAAACCATTAATTGTAAGTTCACAAATTATATATAATATTTTAGTTGATTCAATGATCATTTTTTTTAAATAAAATTTTGATTTTGAGTTTTGTATATAAAAAAAATAGATGTAAAACAAGTTATCTCTTAAGAGTCTAACACGACTCCAATCAGATTTTATCAAAATTAACATAATTACATAAAATTGATGATTTATTAAAATAATATGTATATACACGTAATAGAATCTTTTTTAGAGAGTTTCAATATTTATTTATTTTGAAAATTTTTTTATTAGTTAAATTATATTTTAGTTGGTACATAAATATATAATTCGTATAATTATTATTAAGGGAATAATTTATTGATCATAATTTTTTTTTTTTTTCAAATTACATGTTTGTGTTTAAAAAAAAAAAAGAAATAAAAAGGATAGAACCAAGGTGTTCGTGGGATCCAACCATAAAGGCAAGTGGGAAGGAAAAGACATGCAAGGCTAGAGAATGTTCCGAAGGAAACGTGGGGATGTCATGCCTTGGCTTTTCAAATCATTATCAGTATGTGGCCATAACATACACCAAACCAAACCCACTCTTAAAATAAATCTTCTGAGAATCAACAATTACGAAAGAGACGAGATCATGCGTGCTGTCGTTTCGACCACACAATACTACTAATTGAGGTATCAAAAGTGAGTTGTTTAGAGGTCCTGATCAAACGGGATCTTGCTCTCTGGGGTGGGAGTTGGGACCCCATGCGCCTTCGGCGATGCTACTCATCACCAGCTCATCTCCCAATTACGTCAAAACTTTTAAAGAAAATTCTGGAAAAATGACTCTTTTTTTTCTTATAGAGTAATTCTATACGTAATTTAATACTTGACTATCGACGTTTAAATTATTCAATTAATTTGATTTAAATATTATAAAATATAGTTTTAGAATCATCTCTTTTGATTTCATTTTTTTAAAATTCTTAGAAGTGAAAATTTTAATTAAGAGATTTTAATATCTTAACATACATCAAGATTTTGATATAAAAAATTATCATCCAGCGATGCATAAATATTCTAGGAGTAACTTCCGATGAAAAAATATTCTAGTGGTCCTTGTATGAACACTTAAGTGGTAAAGAGTATTAGAAAGTATGACAGTCTTAATATATGTTTTTAATGTAAAAATTAAACCAAAATAAAACGAAAGTAAAAAAAGGGATTTATGGATTACTTCTGGCTATACTTTTCTCTTTCACTTACGGCAATTGTAAAAACTTCAAAATATTTCTTGGACTTAGCACAAACTTTTTAAATCCTTAATTTCACTTAATATATGGTATTAAGTCATAAAATTTGGATTTAAGGATTCAATATATTAGAAGGGATTTATATATACTCTCAATTATCAAAAAATTATTAAAACTCTATAATTATTATCATAAATTATTGTTGGACGTTATGAAAAAACAATTAAACATTTAAAATGAAAAATAATAATTAATTGTGTGGAGATTTGAATGAATTATCAAAATCCGATCAAATATAATACAATTCAAATTCTTTTCATTTATCACATTTAATTTATGTTTTTTCTATCGACTTAATTTTGAATGTATTACATTAAAAAATTTAAATTTTTATGAAATATTTCTAATATTTAAATTTTTATGAAATATTTCTAATAAGGAGTCTTAGTTTAAAAGTCTTTTCTGACGTGTTTTTTTGTGATTTTTATGTAACGAGTAAAAGTAATCCAATGATATGGGTGAGGTGGGACCGAGATAAGGTCACGTGCCGTCCACGATACGGACGCGCATTGGCGGGATGTTGGACCACGTCGGCAAGAAAAGGACTCAATCCAGAACGGGAAGCCGGACGCTGGACTTGACCAAACTAAGCTCTCTAGTTTGCTGGCTAAGAAAGCAAAGCCGATTCATTGGCTTGACTGGCTAGCTAATAAAAAAAAAGTCTTTGATAACGGAAATTACTTAATTGCCAAGAAAAATCCTTTAGCTGCTTACGTGTACACGTTTTGATTAAATGAATTTATTGTTAACAATAGATTATTGAGTAATCACTTTATAAAATTACTGGATTAATTAAATTTTTGGTAAATTTATAGTTTCGAAAAGATTAATTAGATAATGTCTCTTAGGGATAGGTATTGGTCAAGAGATAGAATTTTTTCATTTTATTTTTTTATTAATTTGATTTAGTTTGATTATATTTTTTTATATAAAAAAAGATTAATTAAATTATAAATAAAAAAGGGGACATATGGTCATGGATCAAAAATGGTTTCCATGTTGATAGCATTCTCTTGTCCTACTTTGAAAAAGAAGATAAAAGAAATATTCAATTTTTTATTTTAAAGATTTCATTTCTAGTTTTATAAGTATCAAATGAAATAAATATTTATTTTAAATTTACAAAGCTGAACAAATATATATAAGCAGTAAGACTTTCTAAACACCTGTTTTTATCATACATAAGATTTGAATTCAAAATTTTAGTTAAACGATACCAATACTCAATGACCAGACTCAGGGTATAATGTTTGGATAGATCCCACAAATTGGGTAAAGAAAATTGTTGAAGAAAGCTAAAGTCTTTGAGACTATAGGTTAAAAAAGGAAGTGTTCATATTCCTTTCTTTGTTGGTACCATCATATCAATTGCCAATTGGAGTAGTTTCTAATGAGTTGATGACGCAGTTAAACCCTTGTGTGAATTGGCTTTCTTCTTTGCAAACTCAAGTACTTGCCTTCAAAGCCATCTTAGTTCTTAGACTTACTCAAGTTAGGATTTCTATGGTCCATAAGATTAATGCAACTTGCTTCATTGCCAAAAGTAAAAGGATGACCATTAAATTAAAAATGCTTTTGTTTGGGACCAAGCTGAAGCTTCTTTCTGTAGTTTTCTCCAATATCCTCTCTCTCTCTCTCTCTATTGGTCCAATTAATTAAATGGGTTGTGGATTAAAAGTTGTGAGTCAGCTCAGAAGCAGAATTTGCACCGAAAAAACATTGGCAGCATCATGGAAAGATCATCACCGTCCACCCATGCTATCTGCGCGGCAAATGAAACTGACAGCAGAAACGAGTTCGCTCCGCAGTACATGCCTGCCTTTGTCTGCCCAAATCTCCAAAATACCCTTTCCTCATCTACCAAAGGTTCTTCCCACCTCCACCCATCACTCGGAAAGTCAATCCTTTTGGGCTATTTTGTCATCATCTACCTCCATATTGGTTTTAACTTCAATCTTCAAATGCTTCTAATTGTCTTCTGCATACAAAGTCCAAATTTTCAATTTTTTCTTTTGTTTTTCAAAATAAAATAAAAACTAATTTTGAAAAAGAAATATACAGTTTTGAAATTAAAGTTATTTCTAAGAAACTAACAAAAAGCTAACGTTTAAATTATGTAAGAATGAATGACTTAAAAAATTTATATAAATTAAATCAAATTTTTTTTATTTTTCTAATGACTAATCCAAAATTTGAGATCAAAGATCAGGTTGTTATTATAGTTGTTGTAATTTCTAAGAAACTAACAAAAGATCATATATTGCATAGATTGCTACAAAATGCAAGAAACATGTAATACAAATTTCTAAATTGTCTACAACTTACTAATGAGTATAAAGACTAAACTGAAAGCAATCATTATAAAACAAAATGTTTTGAGAAGTTTTGATGATACAAGTCCATAGTCAAATTGTACATATTTTCTCATAATGAGATGGGTGAATAATCAAAATAAGTGGGAAAAACACAATTTGGCAAACATTGGGCTGCTTTTTCAAATGTTTTCTTTAAATTTTATTTCTATTCCCAATTTAAGTTTTTCATTCTCATCACACAATAATATAATATTGTATAAACCCTTGTTTTTCCCTTTTTATGGTGAAAGGGTGAGAAGGGTGTCTTAGATAACATGTATTCAGACGTGGTTATGAGACTTCTTCCCATTTTACAAAAATGCATAGTGAGCACGACTACTAATTTCATTTTATTTGGATTTGTACATATACATTTTTTTTGTATATCATTAAGTTTTTTATGAATTAGTCAGAGACAATTAAATAATAAAAAATTTTTACTTAAATATCTTTTTTAATATCTAATATTTGAATATTTATGAATACGTGTATTTATACAATATTCATGACTTCTGTGTATATATAAAAAAAAAAAAAAAAAAAAAAAACTTTTGTGAATTGATTGGAAAACAATTTGAACATTTCTTTGCACATAAATTAGCCGTCAATACGCAATCCCAAACATTAGGTTTTGATTTGGCAAACGAGGGTATTTTGGTCCACACACATACAAAGGTTTGGTCAGAAATGAGATCAAATACGAGTAGAGAAGACCAAGCAATTACTCCTCATTATTTAATTCTTTTTTCCCAAATAATCAATTCAATTCGATAGTTACTATTCTCACAACATTCTTAAATAAATAAAGTCCCAACAACAAAATTTTTGCGTTCTATTCAAAACCTTTCTCACGCGTCCAACGTTTCTTGTTACCACAGGGGCAAAAGAATTAAAAAAAAGGGTTAGAGAAGAAGTAGAAGAAAGCTTCATCGTCGCCTCTTCAATGGCGTTTTCTGCATTTCACCTCTTTTAATCAAAACAAAAGCGACCCATTAAAATTCACACCTAAATCTCGTTTGGGCATCTCTCAATTTCCCAATTTTCTCAGAAATTAGGGTTTTTGAATAAGGGTTCTACAGATTTTTCCATGGAGACAATGGAAGTTGTGGGTGTGAGTGAATTGCTTGATGCTATTAGGGAGATTTCGGGGTTGCCTGAGTGTAGAAACGCGTCTAGGAAGATGTGTTGTAATTTGATTAGGAGAGTGAAGCTCTTGAGTCCTCTTTTCGAGGAATTGAAGGATAGTGAACAAGAGTTTGGTGCTGATGTGGTGAAAGCTCTCGAGTTGCTGAAGGCTGCTTTGCATTCGGCTAAGGAGCTTCTTCTTTCGGTCAATAATGGGAGCAAGCTGTATTTGGTAATCTTCTTCATCTTTATGAATTTGGTGTCCACTTTCCCCAAATTTTGTGAATTTTCATTTTGTTGATTGGATTTAAATTGTGATCGATGGTCAATTGCACTTGATGATTAATGTGATTTTGAATGAGTCTAATGAATATTTAGCATTTTCAACTGTGGTATTACTAAATTAATTGTTATACCTCTATTTGACTGTTTTAAATTCTTATGAAAAGTCATGGGACTCAATTTTGGACATTTAATTTAATCATAGAGAATACCGAAAAGGGTAGGATCTGAGAGGAAAGTCTGGTGCAGAGTTGCTAGGTTTTAGATTGCTGGTCTTCTGTTTAAGATTGCTTAATTCTGGTGCTTCCATGGAATCAGCTTTTCTGTTTCTTAATTGGAGTACTTCCCTCAATTCAATATTTGATCACAGGTTCTTCTATTGAGCCTACAGACCTTGTACCTTCTGTTTCTCCTTTTTCACTTATCATTTTTATCTTTTCCGCATATGTTGTTTGTGGTTGGCTCCTTGAGATCTAGGAGCTTTCTTGCATTGCTCTTTTTCTTTTTGCTTGAGAGCTCCCATTATCATAGGATGCTTCTTCATCTTTTACAAACTTTTTTTAGAACTGGCCCCCAACCGTAACAGACCAGTCGTGTCATCTTCCACTTCTGTTTTTTGTATGTGACATCTGGTTTCTCAACATTATTCTCCTTGGGTTTCGATTTAAAGGTTATCTTGGACCGCCAATGTACCTGCTAAGGTAATAAGGACCATAAAGTTCTAATCCTCATGGTTACCAGAGTTGAGGTTTCAATCCGTGCAGAATGTTTGTGTGATTGATGAAGTATTTGGAAATCTGAGCTATATAGAAGAGTCTTCTTCTGTGGCATTTTGAGCGTTGTTTCCAAAGAGTTCAGAATGTATTCTCTGTTCTTTACATCACAATGTGTTTGTGTCATGCAAAATTTTGATCGAGTATTTGATCAATCTTTAACAAGTTATAGGTGGGGTATTTAAAATCACTTTTAGTTCTTTTTGTTTGTCAAATAAGAAGTTGATTTAGTGCCTGTTTCTGAGGGGAGAGTGTTTGTCATGTCACAGGCTCTGCAGTGGGACGAAATTGCACAGAAGTTCCAAAAAGTGACTGAACAAATTGAAGAAGCATTAAGTGCGATTCCATTTGATAAACTCAAAATTTCAGAGGAGGTTCAAGAACAGGTATTGTACATCAAAGAACTTTTAGAGAAATTAAATGCAAAATTATGGGCCACTCATTATCCCAAAATCTTCACCATGTGTAGTTTGACTTGTTTGCATGAATTAATCCAGTTGCCTTTCCATTGATTCTTTATAGGTCTTTAGGATCAACTCATAACAAAGCATTGACTGATTATATATACTTTTTTCTCAGATTGAACTTGTGCATGCTCAATTCAAAAGAGCAAAAGGAAAGTTGGAGTCAGCTGATCTACAATTGTGTATGGACTTAGATGTAGCTCAGAAGGAAAAAGATCCTGATCCGGCAGCTCTTAAAAGACTTTCTGAAAAGCTTTATCTTAGGAGTATTAATGATCTGAAGAAAGAGTCACTTTCTCTCCATGAAATGGTCATTGCCAGTGGGGGGGATCCGGGTGATTGCTTTGAGAAAATGTCATCTTTGCTTCGGAAGCTAAAAGACTCTGTACTTTCTGGAAGCTTGGAAGCTGACCCTTTTGAGGTTGAAAAGGGTGTGATGAAACATAGATCACCTGTTATCCCAGATGATTTCCGTTGCCCTATATCCCTTGAATTGATGAAAGATCCTGTCATTGTCTCTACAGGACAGGTATATAATATATATCTAGCAGTTGGCTGTTCATCATGCTTATTTGCTGCCTATGCCATTACTGAATTCTTGTTTATGGTTGCTTCTACAGACTTATGAGCGAGCATGCATTCAAAAGTGGCTTGATGCTGGTCACAAGACCTGTCCGAAGACACAGCAGACTTTAATGCATACTGCATTAACTCCCAACTATGTTTTGAAGAGTCTAATTGCATTGTGGTGTGAGAGCAATGGAGTTGAGCTCCCAAAAAAGCAAGGAACATGTAGAAACAAGAAATCAAGTAACTCTACATCAGACTGTGATCGAGCTGCTATTGATGCCTTACTACTAAAATTATCAAATGGAAATTCTGAAGAACAAAGAGCAGCTGCAGGTGAGTTGCGCTTGCTGGCAAAGCGGAATGCTGATAATAGAGTTTGCATAGCCGAAGCTGGGGCCATTCCTCTTCTTGTAGAGCTATTGTCCTCTCCGGATTCTCGGACACAGGAGCATGCTGTCACTGCACTTCTCAACTTATCAATAAACGAGACCAACAAGGGAACTATAGTAAATGCCGGAGCAATTCCTGATATTGTAGATGTGTTGAAAAATGGGAGCATGGAAGCTAGAGAAAATGCTGCTGCAACCCTCTTTAGTCTCTCAGTTATTGATGAAAACAAAGTGGCAATAGGTGCAGCTGGTGCCATTCCAGCACTTATAGATTTGCTTTGCCAAGGAACTCCCAGAGGGAAGAAGGATGCTGCAACAGCCATTTTTAATCTTTCAATCTATCAGGGAAACAAAGTGAGAGCTGTAAGAGCAGGGATTGTGGTTCCATTGATGAGGTTTTTGAAGGATGCTGGGAGTGGTATGGTGGATGAAGCACTTGCAATACTTGCCATCCTTGCCAGCCATCAAGAAGGGAAGGTAGCAATTGGTCAGGCTGAGCCAGTCCCAGTTCTGGTCGAGGTGATTAGGACTGGTTCACCACGAAATAGGGAGAATGCTGCAGCCATATTGTGGTCCCTCTGTACAGGTGATACACGGCATCTTAAAGTTGGGAAGGAACTTGGTGCTGAAGATGCATTGAAGGAACTTGTGGAGAATGGCACCGATAGGGCAAAGAGAAAAGCCACAAACATTTTAGAACTCCTTCAGCGAGTTGATGATCCATGACTTTTTCCGCAATTCTTTTCAGGATTTTTGAATTCAGACATAGACTACGGTCATATCTCGCAAGGAAGATCCATAGAAGTTAAGAAAGAGATATAGGGTGATTGTTCTTCAAGTGAAGGCCCTCTCGAGTACAAAGTATAAAATTGATGCAGAAAATTGTGGATTTGGTAGTCAACCATGTCTGGTTCGATCATCGTATGATCCAAGGTGAGAATTTCCCCGACCAAGCAAGTAACAAAATCAGCATCCAATAGTTCTTTTAGCCATGAAAGCAAATTCTTCCTACTGGAAAATCATTGATAATTGAATATTTATTCATTCTTGTTTAAAATTCTAGTCACTCTTTCAGCACAGTCAACTGTTCTCTCTGTTTGCTTTCTGTAATACAGAACTCTCTTCTCTTTCTGGGTTACAATGCAAATGCCTTTGCAACTCATTCTGTTGTAATGTACTGCTACAATGTAAATCCAAGAGATACAAAAAGTTTATGTTCTTGAGGCTTGCATGTATTTATTTGGTGTGGATGTAAGGTTTTTTTCCTCATAGCAGTCCAATGTACCTCGTGATTCAATCAAACTTCCTGGAAATGGCTGGTTGATATCTTTAGTGAACATAATGACTCTGAAGCTTTTTAGGCAAGTAAAATGTTACTCCTTATTGTCAAGAGAGGTCTTAATTTTCTCAGGGTTCGATGTGCTTATTCTTATTGGTTAAGACACCTTTCTTTATAAAATGATCCAATTTCATGTTTGTCTAATGATCGATGAAATATGTGTATCAACCTTGAGAAAATCAAAATCAAGAATTGTTGATGAATAACGTACCTTCTTGGCACGTGGGAAGAAAGGAAAATGTTACGAAACTTTGAGGTACATCCGGGTGCAGTTTCCTTCAATCGAAAGGCATAGAAGTCCAAGTCTTCTCAATCTGATTTGTGGAATAGATTCTTTTGCATCTTCTAGGCATTTCATTTCCAGGAAAGAGATATCATTTGACTTTTTCTTCTTACTAGTGGCTCTTTTGGTCCATGATTCATGTGGTTACAGTTCTGCCATGTAATTTGTATTTATGGTTTATAGGGACATTACGAAAAGAGTACTTTAGAAAACCATGGCCAAGAAGGATATCATGCTATGCAGTGGGTCCTGAGAAAGGGAATATTATGCACCTGGACCTGATATTATATACATATGCGTGTGCGTGTGTGTGTGTATTTTGATTACACACAAATTTCAGATTTGAACATGAAATCTCCGAGGAGGTGGGAAATGACCACTAGTCTGATCCCTTAAGATTATATACATATATGTATAAATATACTAAGTTATTAACCTTCAGATTTTTCATTTTAGAATTGAATGTATGGAAGATCTTTCCCAATATCGGTTCCATTAACTAGGTTCCTAGAAAAAGTAAAGTTGAATGCAATCTTGATCTGCAATATTGGTCTGAAACACAGGAATTTATTGGGTTCTTGGTTCCAAGGCACAGAGGAAAAAGAAAAAGGCTAATGTCGGTCATTAAGCCATCAATATCGAAGAAGATGCGTATCTTTATGCTTAAATTTTATGAGGATGTCATAGTGTATCATATACATGATGTGACACAGAACACACTACATTAACACAAACCACCCCTTAGGATAAAACCGAAAACAACCCCTCTAAAAAGAAAGGAGTCGTAACAAACAAATATGTATATGTACACACGAAGAGCCTCAGAATTACACCGAAAGAATAGCTTTGATGAGCAAGCCCATGTAGCATTTTCATTCCATTTTGTGCTTCATGATTCCAGGTCCAAACCATGTCTCACTTTTTCACTCTGACAGGACAAGATTTCCATCTAAGGGTTCAGAACTGTGAAAATGTCACGAACCTCTCTGCTTCATCTTATCACATCAATGAATGCTTCAATCACGGAATGGCCATTTACAATTTTTGTTGTTCCTACAATCAGGTCATAAGCCATTCCCTCCTGCAGCAGGGATTCCATTTGAACATTAGAGAGAACCATACAAGCTGGGGAAAGACATGACAAACTCCATAGAATAGCAATGAACCATGGTACAAGTAATCGCATATACTGCCCAAAATAGGTGGTTTAGCTCCTGGACGGGACGATACCACTTCCTCAGTTCTACATGACATCTATACTGAGTCAAACAGTTCTGCTGTCAGAAATAAAGTTAAGTTTTGAATGATTGTGGTGCTGGTGGGCAAGTATTGCATCCCTAGAATGGGGCATATCGCATAAAACTGTATCATGATGACCTAGAGCAAAGTTACAGTCCCCATGTGTAGGGACTCTCGACATTAGAAGAATCCAATTATGCAAAATTGTCATCTTCCATTTTCACCATAAGCTTAACATATTTGTCTGGCCAAAATTTAAATTTTACAGGCTTGAATATGATACGTACAATTATAATCAGCTAAGTTCACAAAGCTAAGGATTGAGTTCTACAATAACCTGACCAGAACTGTCCCAATTTCCGATAGTGGATTCAAAATCCCAAACATCCCCACCTAAAAAATTCGTAACTTGATCAATGCAAACACCAAATATGGCTAAACATTTTATAAGCATCATTAAAACACTGGAAGGGAAGACATCCTCCAGGCATAGAATGCAGTAACTTACTGATACATCTGTATCAACCAATGAGACCACGTGATCAGAGATAAATGGTTTCTAGAAAATTTCACCAACATTTTAATATTCCAAATGAGATCCTTATTGAAAGGCCACAGTAGCAGATCATGGTCTTATCAATTGGTAAGGTAGTACTATGGAGTATTAGCACCATAAGATAACCAATAAGCTAGGACCCCAACTGTGTCTGTTAAGAGTCATAAAATGTGTGTATTCAGAAGACTATGTGACTATAGACTTCTTGTTTTGAACAAGTTTTCAGCATATCAACATAAGGTAAAATACACTCTGCAAACAAAACAAGCTGTAGTACCTGAGCAGTAAGAAATCGAAGTGCAGATATTTCCGCAAATGTTACTCCTCCAATGAACACAACCAAAACCAAGGAGCGCCTTCCATCACTTACTCTGGCATATGATCAAAAGAATCCAACATGAGATGAAGTATGATGAGGGTGATATTTAAGTAAAGGTAGTACTATCAACTGCAGTAGTGAATACCCTGACTAATGATGACGACAACAGCAAAAAGTTATAGCAACATATAGCAATAGAAGCAAATAATATGCAGTCAAGTAGAGTGCAACTCAATTTTACTCGTAGTATACTTCCCTGTAATTTATCAGTTAGTGTCTTCCTAGATAAAAGGGATGCACATGATACAAACTAACCCCCCCTAGCCATTTATCTTGAAATCCTTATTCTGAAAGCATTATCAATAGCAAATCAAACATCTCCACTATTTCCAATGGTAAAAATCTCCAACAATTTTCAGCAAGACTGCTGATGTGAACCTGAATCAATCACAAATATTGGCCAAGGCACAGAGCTTGCCAAATTCTGATGAGTTTGTGAAGTTACTAATGCCTTTGAGTAAATATTTGGACCTTATGTGGCAACATACCTGTCTATATTTGTTGGAGCACCAGACAGAGTATCAAATGATGAAGAACTTGCAAATGCACTCTGTATATCACATTAATACATCAAAAATCTTATTAGAGGTAAAACGTAACTTTAAAATTTTACAAGATAATTTGGTACTGACCCTCTTGCTCTCCGAGTGTGGTCAGGGAAGCAGCTTCAGAATTTCTTCAATTGGATGCCTGCAAAGTTAGTGTAATATCAAATAAGAAAGGGAAGTCCAAGGCACTAAGTACACAATTCTGCATACTACATGGCAAACCTAATTAATTCGGAGGACTTCCACACCAGACATTAGCAATAATGACAAAGGGGTAAAAATGTTGTCCAATAAAATTTCAAAGCCTACGCAATTTTACCATGTGACTTCAACTTCTTCTTTCCAAACCATGTTCAAGAATGTGTGGGCATGCTAATAGTTGAGAAAATATAGTTCTGTGATCTGTGAAGTTTAATTTACCTAACCATAATAGTTTGATTTGTAACTGCTTAATTTAAAAGAAAGAACAATATTTGAGCTGGGATCTAGCTAGTAGATTCCTATCTTGTCATCATATACGTGATTTTATAATATGTTTCCTCCAAGTGAAATGTTCCAGCAAGCCTGAACACAGTAAAGCTACGAGTTAAATCAGTCTTAGACTCATTAAACTAAAGATTCCACTTTAGTTATTATAGAAATATGAAGTTTATGACACTGAATAGTAGCATCGGTTCACTCATGCAATTATAACTAACATGGCCAAGCACTATGATCATAGTAACATTCTATATTCAGTTTAGAATTTAGTTAGCAACTTAAAAGCAAGATAGTGACATAACTCTATATGTGAGTAATGCCAAAGTATATCATATTGATTTGGTTAGCGAAATCAATATATAAATAAATAATGACCACATTAAAAAAACATTTTAAAAAAAAAACTGCCTATAGAAATCAGTCTCACCATCCAGATCGACAAGCCTGCTGAACAAGACGAATGCTAAGGGGTGCATAGCCAGCGAAGACGTATGAAATGTCATTTGGGCTGTTATAAGCATCACAATTAATGGTTAACATTTATGAAAATAAGACTAATAAAACTTATAACAAACAGAAAAATGAAAAGCCCTATGATACAGATGAAAATATGTAAGAAGTAGGCAAAATCAAAGTTCAACTTGAAGAAATCCATTTGCAAATACAAGCAAAATGGGTAATTAAGAAAGCTAATTTACAAGGCTAGAGGCAGTAATCAATCATAAGAGTTACCTTCGGATTTAAACTGGCACAAAAACACCATAAAAGGGCTTAAGGCATTAATATGGGCACTTAGAGACTGATTGGATTTTTGGGAGAAAAAATCCTTAAGCCAAAGGCATACAATTAATCAACCAATTTTCTGACTTCCAGTACTTTCATCACTAACTTCATACTCCAGATAGAAATTAATAATTGTAAGCACCATGTCTCTGCATCCCTTCCCAAATAAGCTTTACACTCATAGTCACTTGTTTTTCAAATGCGTTTACCATGTAGTCCTCAAGAAATAAAACACGAGTAAGGCTTTTTTATTGTTTTTATTTTAAATGTAGTACAGTTTTATTTTTGATCTAAATCTCATGGAGTAAAATTGAGAAATAATCTTGTTGAATTTATGGGCTTACTTTTGTTTCCTGGGCTATCATAAAAGTGAGCTTCAATTCATGAGCACTTGCATATTTTTATTAATATGTATGTATGTGCATGCATATTGCCTTTGTTGACAAAATTTTCTAGATATAGCATTGTGCAGAGGGGCTTCCTTTGTCAAAGGCCTTTTCATTTCCCAAATTTAGTGTCAAGGAGAATCAATGGAACCATGTGACTTGAAACTTACTTGGCTGTATCAGTGTCTTCAACTACAAGCTGTAAAGCCCGCTTTATTGTCAGCCAATTGCTTTTGGTCTCCTGCAACACAATAAAAATTCACCAAATCATAATTCCTTAGGATATGGTTGTTATGTGGCCAACGACACATAAGAGGGGTTAATTATCCAACTAAACTTGTACCGACCTGCTTTCTAAGCAATCCAGCTTTTTCTAAATTATTGAGTGTAGCCATGTGCTCAAATCCATAGCTGTGAAGTAGCTCTCTCCTGGGATCAGAAAAAATAAAATAAAATAAAATCCAAGAAAATGCAACGTGGATGTTCTTTAGCATCAAAGAAATAAGTAATCTAATTTGATGAGTGATACTTGCCTCAGATAATCGAAATTCTTTTTTAGATAATCCTGAGTTAGTGACAGAGAACAAGATAAGAAGTCATAAGACATTGACAAGAGGCTCTTGCTTATGGATCAATTCTTCAATGTACTCAAAGCAACTGTATTCAAAGATCACGTTAATGTGGTGGGAGGAAATCGATCCATTACTCAAGGAAATGAGATGATTAAGTTGTTGAGAAAACAGAAACTATGAAATGAAAAGGTGGAAGAAGACAACAGTTATGAATCTTTAATTAACCACCATGATATCAGGCTAGCTGCTTATAAATCTAATGGAAAAATCAGTTCAAAATGACTCCATGTAAGGACCAATCTGTCGCCTCTCTCAGTAACACTTAACACATTGGTGCCCATATTGTGGATGAATCATACATTCATGGCAGATATCAAGTGTAGGAGTAAAAGTGTTGCTTACATATCATAACTCTGAGCCTCCACAAGTGTGTGTTCCATGTCAAGTCGCCCAAGGAATGACGGTTTTGATGTAAATGTGGACAAATGTTGTGCAAGATATATGTGCCTCTGGAGAAAAAATAGTAACAAATTAAATGGGAGTTACTTGAAAATGGAATATTCTATGCCACTCATTTTGGTACTTACAATCATTTCTGGCAATGAGTTGAGCATTTTGACAAAATCCTTCAGCTCCAAAACTGAGTCTGCACAAAGTACATGTTTCTTTAGAAGTCTCTTGAAAAAATTCTATGAAATAGCATTTAAAACTTTGCTACTTTGTGTGAACATTATGGTATAATCTACCAAATTGTTACACCCAATAGCTGAAGACACAAAAGCCAAGTATCCAGTAAGAGTGTTAACAAAATTGATCTGCAACAATATCTCTATTTCCTTACACCAATGTTGAAGCTTTAATACATGAAGTTCAATAAAGAATGAAAAGAAAAATCAACAAAACCAACTCCATCCACTGACACATACGATCTTGTATTTCTTTTCCTATCTTTGCAAATGCAGCAAACAAGTTTCAAGAAAAATAAAAATTTGTTGCCGCTTTCACATCAGATAAAATTTCAGTAGTGAACCACGGTACAAGTTATTTTATTGAAAGCAAAACAGGGTACTACCAATCAACTTCCAGTAGTTGTCATTTCTGTGTAGTCCTGCTTCATTGATGTTGCCTTTTGCCGTAAAACCTGCATTCATATTGCAGCAACTAAGAAAAGGAATATGCAAAATTCAAGATAAGCATAATGTTACTTTCTTAAGTTTCTTGGCAAGTATAAATGTATGATCTTCTCCTATTAATTTAATTATTTTTTGGAGCACATGTAGGTAACTCGAAAGAATAGATCAACCTGGCCAACAACTTCAAAGTTGAGATCCCTAATGTCCTCGAATAGCTTGTCACTGAAAATGGAAGAAAATAATGCATTAGAAGAAAAGAACAAAGTGTTGTTATACCCTAATAACTAAAAGAAGAACAATTAACACAACACATATTTAAAGGTTCCATGGGAAGAAAGGAAAATGAGGGATTCTGAGAAAAAGATCAGCGACAGTGAGAGGTCTCCCCCCCCCCCTCAAGACACTGAATTCCTCTCTTTCTCCTGACCAGCCACAAAAGAAAATGATACAAGTAGCAATAAACAGCCATAAAGCATCCAGCTGACTAGTAGTACTCATGGAGGATATTCTTTTTGATTCATTACTAATTTCACAAAGATGATCATAGCATAGAAAGACACAGAAAGATAGTGGCACCTTTACTTCCTCTTTGAATCTTGCCTAAAAAAAGTTCACAACAAAGCCAAACTGAAGGATCTCCTTCTCTAATCATAACCACAAAACAGCAACCAATTTTAAATAGTAAAGAATCAGCTTTTAAGGTACATATTCCTCAGCTATTTGTTTTGTACAGGCCACTGGCTGGTTAATTGAGGTAAGTTCAATATGGAAAATTTACAACATGTTCCTCCAATGCGATTTAATCACAATATTCAAGAACTCATTTCTATGTAGCCGTACAAAAAAGCACCTCAGTTGTTGCCCGAGCATCAAGAAGGCACAATTTGCCTTCAAGAGAGAGAGAGAGAAAAAAAAAAAAAAAAATTGCAATTGGCAGGCAGTTGAATTACGATTGCAAAAAAGGTCCTATATTGTCAACAGGTTGACAGCATGAGCTGTGAAACTGTGGTGTTAAGAGTACTTAAAATGACAAGCAACTTCCAATTGGAAATGGTCAATATGCTTTCCACTTCCAGGATAAGGCTCAATATGTACAACCTTCCATCGACCCCACAAATGTGAGAGCACCATGCACTGATCTGTCCTTTTGCTAAAGTATTAAACTGAATCAACAAATCAATAAGTGTCCCTCCTAAGACCAACACTTCAGAGCTACCAAGAAATTCTGAACTTATCAGGCACCAAAACAATACTTTAGCAAAATACCTAGGCATCATCATCAATGGGATGACAAACACCGAATACTTGTAAACATTATATTACCTCCGGCCCATATTTTGTGGTAATGGTATTCAAATTTTTGAAAAGAAAAGAATTGAATGCTATTCCCTCGAAATGACAATGACAATGCTAAAATCATCATGAGTAAATAGTTTAAAGTTCCCAAGGAACAAAAACAGAGTTTACCTTGAGTTGAGTGGAACTTTAATCTTTTTTCCCCTCTTGTTGGACCCCCATGATTGATGCATCAAGCCCCACAAGACCATTATTAACACGCAGGAACTGCATTTAAGCTATTAGAGATAGCTTACAACAAAATTCAACTAGAAGGACCCAAGAAAGCACTCATTTCTTTGTTATATCAACAGCAGTCAAGCATCCATATGAAATAAAACATATGAGTGGGTTTGCTTTGCACATCTAGCTATAAACACGTTTATGAAACAAAACTTGGTGAATGTGTACCAAGAAATTGTAACAATGTAAAAGAGCTATAGGTTACCGACTTCTCTGAATATAAGACATTTCTACAGTTTCATATAATTTAGGGAAAAACTTATTAAATTAAAATTAACTTTAAAAATTAAAAAAAAAAACAAAAACAAAAGAATCACAAATTTCTCGGAAATAAGTGTACAATTTAAAGAAAAAGATTCATCTGTGTGCAATTTTGACATTCGCTGTAGCAAGTCTTTAAAATGATTGGACCATTTAGGCAAAGTACATTATTTTTCCATCATTTCCAATAAATTATGCCCGTCCATTTTTCACTGAAAGAGTTTTAAGCTATCAATTTCCAATTTGCTGTTCTGAATATACAACAATACTATTCTCATGGCTACGATGCCCATTAAAAATTTCATGGGTGATGTGGTTACCAACTATCAAACGGTAATGTAAAGGTTCCATGGCACAAAAAGTTGCACAAGAAGGTTTCCCCTAATGTTTGCAAATATCAACTAGGAAAGCTCTTATTTCCATTCTGGTCAAGAAGTTAATCAATTCCACACACACAAGTGTTCACATGTTATGCTCTAGAATCACGTTATATTTAACATTGCAAAAACCCAAAAACCATGTAGCTAAGTTACAGTGTTTTGTGTTCAACAGGTTGTCTCCCTCATCGATCTTAGTTCCTTTTTCTTTGTCTATCACGCTATCGATTTCAAAGTATGTGAACAACAAGGGAAATTACATCATTATCTAAAGCAAACTACCTCATCCAGCAGCCTTTCATATGTTAGCAGATAACACATAGGAGTAATCATGTCCACCTGCAGCCACCAATTATGCATATTAAGCCACAAGTGTCACATATGAACTTGATACGGTGCTTAAGTTTATGGATGAATAAACAATATAACTCATGGGAACACATAGTTACAACAATACATACACCCGACATGTGTGCAGTCTAGCCCAAAATACAAGAATACCACTAAATCTGTCCAAATCAATCCCAGTCTATAATCTACCTACTAACCCCTCTTCTTGACATAAGTACCCTTGAAATAGCAAACTATCTTTCATATACTGATACCTGAGAGGAGACTTTGATAAAGCATTTATAAATGATACAATTCTTTTATCAAACTGCCGTCTTAGTTGGCTAGACTTAAATTGGAAGCGAGAAAATTGCACTTACTTCTCAATCTATAAGAATGAGAGCATTTATTTCTGGTATACCCATCTGCAGCAGAAAATTTGTATTGGATGGTAACAAAGAAGCTATGTCATCGAATAGAGCAAGCAAATTGAAGATCAACGGTATGGCAGTACATCTGACGTGTTGACCGGCTCCTTCTCTTGCATTCGATTCAGGATGTCAGCAATACGTGTTGATGCCTTGCCTTTAGCCCTCACATTAGGAATCAATCCAAAGGTGAACTGCAATGTGAAATTTAAATAACAACTTCAAAGTATTTTAGAAATGATTTGCTGCAAGTGAGGCGCATAGAGAATCATCAAGCCGCAGACTATATCATGTAATATGCTATGAAAGAAATGCTCTGGTTCTAATGGAAAGATAAGTGACTGGGTCAATTTCTATATGGAAAAGTGTCACATTTTATGAAGGTCAGTGCAGTGGAATATATAGAGTAAGTCAATCCTGTATACCTTAAGCTTGTGAATGGCTTTTGCAATATGCCAGAGTGTGTGTCACCATCAACTTGATAGTCCTATTAAAGAAAGACACATCAATTGCACAATGCTCTAAACTAATTGAATAAACCACCAATCAAACTCGGCAAGATAGCCATACCCTATAAGGAAGATCAAGTTCAAAAGACAAAACATCCTCATCCAAGGGAATAAAGTACAATGGGTACTCCCCTATGGTCAACAAGTGATGAACCTTTTCTTCTTCAAGGATCTGCAAAACCATTAACATTCCTGAGCTAATATACACAACCTTTCTTTAAAAGCACAAATTCTTAAACTGGGTTACAGAATTGAGTTAAAAGATTACCTTCTTGCAAGCAACAGAGTGACGAGGTACAAAGTAAACAAGGTATTCTCCCTGGATCCCCTTTGAAGTGTCATTATGAATATGCAAGCATATGAACTTCATGAAATTAAGCTGAGACCTAACAAGATACACAATTTTTGTACAATCAGTCTGAACTGGCTCAGCAGACAAATGTCGTAATTCAACACCATGCTCAATATGTGTATATATATATATATATTTTATAAAAGAAAAAAAAACAACGTTAGGTCTCAAAACCTAAAGGGTGCTGTCAGGAACACATTCTTAATCATAACAAACATAGACCCACTACATATATTCTACAGAAACTTAAGGACAACCTTCAGAAGGGATGTTTGGACAATCAAAGAGAGAGAACCACCGAGCTTTGGATCAATAAACAAACACTTCTTTCCACGGATCTGAAAATTCAGGAAAATTAATTAAATAGTACGAACAGCAAATTTAGAAAAAAATTCAATGGATTGGCATGATGACTAAGAACAAGTGACAATTTGTACCGGGTTTTGAGTAATTTTAGAAACTTACATTTTTGAGGATGTTTATGAGTTCCTTCTGTGATTGCTCTCTGAAATAGACATTTTTGAACAATTAGAGAACAGGGGATATGAGAGAGAGTGAGAGAGAGAGCGAGAGTTGATAATTACCTGAAAGTTGTGAAATTGAGAGGTGCATTGTCTAGGTTGCGAATTTGAGCCATTGAACAGAAGGGTGCAACATGCGTTAATAATGACTAATGTGGAAGCCCTACAATGGAAGGTAAAGAATTACATCATTTATAATTGTGGAATGAGAAGATGCTGCAATTCAACTTATGAAATTTAGAGCTGAACAACAAGAATGCACTCATACAGTCAACATTGTGCATTTTTTGTACCCAAATATACATGATATATGAACTACAAACCAGAATGAAAGAAAACAATATTCAACCAAATTGAATGGAAAAAACAATATTCATATAGCCAACCCCCAACTAGTTTGGGATTTAGGACTTACTTGAGTTGGGCTATGTATATATTTTCCAAAAATTTGCTCACTTGAACCGAGAATAACCTTGCATAGAATTTCACAGACATGGACATAAAACCCAACACAACGCACCATGGCCATAATGACGCAATAACATTAATTTTATACTACTGTAAGTAATAGAAAACAAGGGGGCACATGGACAATGATTATTTCTAGAAATGTATACATCGGGGCAACGAAAACTATAAAATTTTTCAAACCATTGTAAGTTCAAAGGTGTTGACTCATGTTGTGTTCGAGACATGACATGGACAATGCTAATTTCTATGCAACATAAGTTTTAGTCCTCTTATTTGCCACACATTTAGGACTAACAATTGGACCAGACCGGCCCGAGCTTGACCCATTTTGAAGGGCCGAACTTGGCTCATTTTAGGGCTAGGCTAAGATTGGGCTCATTATTTAGGCTCGTTTTAATTGTAAACCAAGTTTAGACATCGATGAGCTCGGCCTCAGCTCGTTTAGAAAGCATTAGTAATTGGGTATAAAGGTTCTGTCAAGGTCAAGGCAAAGATCATTCAACATTAAAAGCACTCTTCTTCTCTCACAGATTCTATGGAGAGAGAGAATAGGATAAAAAAAAAGGAAAGTGTCTCACTTGTTCTTATCACCATCACTTTTAGGGGTGGCAATCAAGTTTTTTGAACAGGGTTTTGCTAAGCCCGAGCTCAAACCCGGCACAAGAAAGTTCAAAGAATCGAGACTCTAGCATGGCTCAAAAAATTAAAAGGGCCTTGGGCCTATTTCGGGCCAAAGTCGAGCCCGAATTAACCCAAAAAATCCAGAGAGAGAGAGAGAGAGGCGAAAAGGGTTCAACTTCTGCCACCCTTTTCCAGGAGGGGAAAGGAAATTAAATGTCGGGGAAGATCAAACAGGGTTCAACTTTTGTCACCTACTGGGTCAACTCCGGGTTGGAAAAAGAGGACTATTTTGAGGGGTTTGGCAATGTCAACTAGAGGTAGAGGAGGTGCGGAGGTTTGGAGTTATGGCAAGGACATGGGTAGAATTTCAGCGGATTGAGAGACCGAGAGAGAGAGGTTGTGAAAGTAAGAGAGAGAGAGAGAGAGGTGGAGGTGGGAGGAGTGAAGTGAAGCGTAGAGAGAAGAGAGATGGGAGGTGGAGAGTCGACAATTGAGAGTCGAAAGTCAATTTCGTAGTAGCATCGCCTTCTTTTCCCTCCTACTCTCACTCTTTTCTCACCTTTGTTGCCATTGATTGAAGAGAGAGAGAGTCTAGAATCGTGATGGTGATGGGTACAAGTGAGACACTTTTCTTTTTTTGTCCTACTCTCTCTCTCTTTCTCTCTCTCTCCCTCCCTCCCTCTCAAATCTGTGAGAGAAGAAGATTGCTTTTAATGTTGGATGACGTTTGCCTTCTTGACAGGACTTTTATACCCAATTACCAATGCTCTTTAAACAGGCCGAGCCCATTGATATCCAAACTCGGCCTATAATTAAAACGAACCCAAATAATAAACCCAATCTCAATTTGACCCTAAAATGAGCCAATCTCGGCCCTTCAAAATGGGCAAGTTTGGGCCAGTCCAATGCAATCACCAGTCCTAATCATAATTCTTGACTCCTCTCTCTCTCTCTCTCTCTCTCCCCAATCAATGACAACAAAGGTGGAAAAAGAGTGAGAATAGGTGGGAAAAGAAGGCGATGCTAGTGCAAAATTGACTCTCCACCTCCCATCTCTCTTCTCTCTACCCTCCACTTCACTTCTCCCACCTTCACAACCCCTCTCTCTCTCTCTTAATCCGCCGAAAACCTACCCATGTTTTAGCCATAACTCCGTAACCTTTACCACCTCCTCCACCTTCGGTCAACACGACCAAACCCCTCAAAACAGTCCTCTTTATCCCACCTGGAGTTGACCCAGTAGGTGGCAAAAATTAAACCCTATTGGACTTTCCCTGGCATTTAATTTTACCTCCCTTCCCACAAAAAGGTAACAGAAGTTGGTTGAACCCTCTTCACCCCTCTCTCTCTCTCTCTCTCAATGGATCTTTTAAGGTTAATCCGTGCTCGAGCCTGAAATGGCCCAAGGCCCTTTTAATTTTTTAGGCCGAGCTTTCGGCTCAAGCTCGGGCCTATAAAAATTTAATCAGGCCGAGCTCAGGTTTAAGCCCGGCTTAAAAAGCTCAATTGCCACCCCCTATACACAGTCACACTTAGAATACAAAGTTAGAACAATATCTAATATTTCTACTGAAAAATTAGTGCAAAATTCAAATAAGATATAAATAAAAACACAATGTGAGTTGAATCAGAAGAAATTAAATGCATTAGAAGTTAAGAACATTTTGACAATATGCGAAGTCAAATCAATCTGCGGAAAACATCACAACCAAAACACAATTTGGAGATCGTGAGCATAGGACAGAGAGAGAGGAGCATAGATGAAAGGAAGATCATTTACCGGCGACTAGCGGGAAAAATCAAAGCAAGAAGGAAGGGAAGTCCAGTCGATGGATCTGAGGCCCTAGCGGTGAGGTTCCGGCCAAGAGCGGCTAGCGATGGATCTCGATCCACTATGGGATCGGAGGACCTGACGGCGGGGAGAGACAGAGAAAGAGAGTCTAAAGAGGTGGATGGGGTTACAACTTGGAAAGGAGTGGTAAAAAAAATTCAGTCGAAGGCGTAGAGGAGTGGTAAAATATTTCTTCGACTCGCTAGCCAACAAAGCCCATGAGCGGCTGGCTTAGTTAGCCACCTTACTTAGCCAGCCAAATAGGGTGCTGACGTGTCCGGATACTTCAGTTCGGTTAAGTTCCATCCGGCGTCTCCCTCCCTAGTCCGCCGCCGTCACGTGGGCAGCACGTGACCTTATGTCGGTCCTACCTCTCCCATCATCGTGCTCCACGAGAGTTGAGACTGGTACCAGAAATTTTATCGTGACAGGTCAATACTTGCGAACGAAGAAAACAAAAAAAAATAAAAAAAATGTAAATAAACATACATATATAAATATATATATATATATATATATATACACCACTTATGACTTGACAGCAAAAGTCATCGGCCAATGAAATAAATTATCAATTGATTTTGATGTTGTTGGAGGTAGATTTTGATTTCATAGATATCAACTGTTTCTTGATCTGAACAGTAACTATCAATAGATAGATATACCTATAAAAATTGTTGAAAAGTGTTCCGAGATGGAGGTCCTGACGCTCAAGTCAGTAAAGAGTAATTTTTGATTGAAAGAAACAGGCTAAAAGATGAGGGAAGATTGTTCCCTATGATCAGTGTACCCCCGTGTGTTAGGCTTAGAGAGCGTACATTATTTCGAGAGTTTTGAGATCTCTTATACCTGTCAGAGTCGTGCGCCGCTGGGGGACTTTAACCCTATCTTCCTTTATCGAACTGATTCAGAAATTTTGGAGGCTGATATCGTGAGTTAATTACGATCCCCATTCTTCGAGAAAACTTCCATCTTCAAAGGGTGCTTTCCTTACTTGAAAAATTCGGGATTTGCCGTTACGAAATAGAAAACTGAAATTAAGAAAATCCTGATCTTCTTTAAGGATCGTTCGGAGTGTTGCGTATTGCTCGGTCACTCGACTGATAAATGGTCAATCAAGACTCGTCCGATTGGTATGCTGATATTTGCTTGCCCGAACAGGGCGACTACCTATCGCTCGGAGAGCATTGTTCAGTAGATCCGAACGACTGAGGTCTTTCTGTAGATTGATTCGGACGACTGAGACTCTTCAGTAGATTATTGTGATGATGGTCAGATATCGATCCGTAGGTGTCTTTCGTGAGTTTCTGAAAAATTGACTCTTTTGGTCTGGACTTTTGGGCCATGTCCTAACCTATCTATCAATGGTTAGTTTGGGAATTTAGAAAAGGAAAAAAAAAAAAGAGAGAAAAGTTAAGAAAGAAAAAAAAAAAGGGAATGAAAATGATAAAATTTTCTTCCTATTTTATTTGAGAGTTTTAGGAGGATATGGGATTTATCGAAAATTAAATATTTTTCATCACCTTTTTAAGAAAAAAATTTGATATATTAAAATGTTAGACTGAGTCAAAGAAAACTTTTCAAACTTTTAAGAATAAAAATAAGGTCATTTCTTTTCTTTTATTTTTTCTCCGCATAAAACTCTCAAATAAAAGAATTACAGCCATTTTCTCTCCCGTTGGAGTTGATTTTTGTTCCACAGATATCGATTCTACCAACTCGAATGGGAAACCTAATGGTGATATGCTCATTGGGTTTTCATTGAAGGAAAACCCGCAAAAGACCCTATCGGGGCTGGTCTGATGGGGGATTCCAATAGTCAAGTCAGACAGAGTGATAATGAAATAAGGTAAAGATTAAAAGAGTCGCGAGAATATAACTCTATGTTGTCCACATGTGTATATATACATTTTGATCGACCCCGGTAAGTCGGACAGATCGTCGCCGATAGAGAAATATGCAGAAGACCCCACCAAGGATTATCTGATGGGGGGACGTTGACGCTTAAGTTAGTAAAAATGATAATAGAACAATCGAATGGTCTCGGATATGACTCTATATAGTCTCAATATGATATATGTATGTAATAAAAGAGAATAAACGTAACATGTGTGTATGATCGAGTATGAAGTCGTACTCGTATGTATAGAATCGAATGGAGACATATCTCTGTGATGATATAGACTTGGCTATGAAACCGTATCTCTGATAATATGTAGAATTTTTTATGAAACCCCTCTAAATGGTATATAAAATTAGATATAAAACCCTCTCTGAATGACATATAAAATTGGATATAGAACTCCGTCTGAATGGTGTATAGAATTGCCCCTCTCTCATATGTCAAAACCAAGTTCTCTTTGAGAGTTGTCTATACTCTATATTTATAGTCTTCCCAGGGGTATAGAAAATCTAGCTTCCTTTTGTTCGAGATTTTCTGAAATGGCAGGTGTTTGTAATGAAAAACTCCTAAAAAATTTAGATTTTCTTAGGATTAAGGAATGTTTGGTATTTTGGAAAGATTTCTTTCTTTATTAAAAGTCCAAAAGAATTAAAATTTTATGAGAATAAGGAAAGTTTCCAATATTATGGAGATCTCCTTTCTTAACGGATGATTATAAGAAAATCGAAAACTATTTAAACCAAATATCATCATTTATCCCTCACTCCTAATGGTATTTTGAAAAAATAATATTTAAGAGTACAATGATTCAAAGAATCAAAACAAGCACGAAAGTGGAGCATTGAATGTGGAAGGTACCGATGACTATTGGTTAGAATTGCTTGAGAAAAATTTTGATTTGTTACCAAAAAGTCGAAAAACTGAGACGTCAATAGACCATGAGGTTGAATGATCAAAAGATTAGGAGATCGACAAATCGAATGATGGAGAGATTAACAAGTCGAGAGATTGACAAGAGATTGAGAGATCGATAGGTCAAACGATTCGAATAATCGAGTGGTCAAGAAACCGACAGGCCAAACGATAGAGAGATTGACAGGTAGAAAGAACTACAAGTTAAACGATTCGAATAATCGGGAGGCCGAGAGACCGACAATAGATTGAGAGACTTACAGGTCACACAATTGAGAGATTGATAGGTCGAGAGATTGGCAGGTCAAACGATTCGAATAATTGGGAGGTCAAGAGACTGACAAGAGATTGAGAGATCAATAGGTCAAATGATGGAGAGATCAACGGGTCAAGAGACTGATAGGTCGAATGATTCGAATAATTAGGAGATCGAGAGATTTAAGCGAAAGTATTTGACTGAGCAATAGCTAAGAGTGTAGAGTGCTCATGTTATGAAAAGCAGCAGTAGAAGATTTAAAGACTAACCTGGAATCGTAACTCTCGGTGAGCGTGAGATGCCAGAGATCAATGTGAGAGAGAATAGGGCCAGACTTTGCATTCATGAGTGTTGGGTTATCGTCTAAAGCGTTATAGCTAAGAGAGCATTGGGCGTCAGAGTCGAGAGAATATACTAGAGTAATATTGCAACTGGTGTGATATGATGCCAAAAGAGAGGGAGCTGGTTCCTGTCTAGTGCAATAGTAACCGTTTTAAATAGATAACCATGAGATAGGGAGTTTAATCCCATTTGGGGGCTAGAGCCCATATATAAATAGAAAACCGAGAAAGAGAGTTAGATCCAATCCGGGTATCAAGATCTCATGTAATACAGAAAACCATGAAAGGGAGCTAAATCTTGTCTGGGATGTGGAGCCTATAGAATACCGAGAGAAAGTGGATACAAAACCCACGTAAGGCATACAAGCAAAAGTTAAATGTATTTGTTTGGGAGTTATATCCGAGAGAATGGGTCGTGTCCATCTGTTAGAGAAATACATCACTTGTTGACGGCAAGTTACGTTCGATAGAATTCAATCAAGAGATTTCGTTTACAGAATGGACTATATTTGTCTGTTCGGGAAGATAGATCCTTAACAATGGATTTCGTTTGGAAGGACTCATTCGTTTGATAGAGTGGGCAATATTTGCCAATTCGAGAAGATAAATCCCTAATGATAGGCTTCATTCGAGAGGACTCATTCATTCGATAAAGTGGGCGATGTTTGCCCGTTCGGGGAGATAAACCCCTAATAATTGATTTCGTTCGGGAGGACTCGTTCGTTAGAGAGACTAGGCGATGTTAACCCGATCGCGAAGATAAATCATTAACGATAGATTCCGTTCGGGAGGACTCATTCGTTCGAGAGACTAGACAATATTTGCCCGTTCAAGGAGATAATACCTAACAATAGAATCCATTCGGGAGGACTTATTCGTTCGAGAGACTGGACAATATTTGTCTATTCGCTGAGATAAATTTTTAACGATAGACTCTATTCAGGAGAACTTGTTCGTTCGAGAGACTGGGTAATGTTTGCCTGCTCAGGGAAATAAATCTCTAATGATAGGTTTCGTTCGGAAAGACTTATTCATTCGAGAGACTGAATAATGTTTGCCTGTTCGAGAAAATAAATCCCTAACCATATGCTCAATTCGGGAGGATCGTTCATTCGAGAGATTGGGTGATATTTGTCTATTCAGGGAGATAAATTCCTGACGAGAGACTTTGTCCAGGAGGACTTGTTTGTTCGAGAGACTGGGCGTCATTCGAGAGATTAGATGATATTTGTCCGTTCGGGGAGATAAATCCTTATTGACAGACTCCATTCGAGAGAATTCGTTCATTCGAAAAATTGGGCAATGTTTGTTCGTTCGGAGAGATAAATCTCCAACAATAGGTTCTGATCGGGATAACTTATTCGTTCGAGAGATTGGATGATATTTGCCAGTTCAGGGAGATAAATCCCTAAAGATAGGCTCCGTTTGGGAGGACTTATTTATTCGAGAGACTAGGCAATCATTGCCCATTCAGGGAGACAAATTCCTAAGGATAGGCTCTGCTCAGAAGGAATCGTTCGTTCGAGAGACTGGACAATATTTGCCCATTCGGAGAGATAAATTCCTAACAATAGGTTTCGTTCAGGAGGAGCCCTTCGTTCAAGAGACTAGGTGATGTTTGTCTGTTCGGGAAGACAAATTCCTAATGATAAATTCCGTTTGGGAGGATTGTTTGAAATAATTCAATCGATAGGATAGGTCGTGTTTACTTGTTTGGGATATACATTTTTTATTGATGACACGTTTTGACATGCATGTTCGAAAAGATAATTCTGTTGGTAGATAGAACAATGGAACAAGATTGAGAACCATAAAGGTCTTACCCAATCGTTGTATGGAGAAGTGTCCCGAAGATGGGCAATAGGCAGCTGAGGATCTCACTGTGAGGTAGCTCCGCCTGATATCACATGCATGGAGGGTGGAGTTATGGTGGTAAGATAGACGACATGAAACAAAGTACAAAGTTTTTTTGACTTATTAGTCAGTTGTTTTCCACAGATTGCACCAATTTATTAGAGTCGATTTTTGCTCCACAGATACCGACTTTGCCAACTCGAATGGGAAACCTGATGGTGATATGCTCCTCGAGTCTTCGTTAAAGGAAAACCTACAAAAGACCCCACCTGGATTGACCTAGCGGGAGGACTCTGGCACTCAAGTCAGACAAAATAATAATGAAATAAGGAAAAAACTGTGAGAGAGCCGAGATGATATAGCCCTGTGTTGTCCATATGTGTATATGTACAGTTTGATCGGTACCAATGAGTCGGCCAAATCATCATTGATAGAGAAGCGTATAGAAGACCCCATCAGGGGTTACCCGGTGGGGGTATTCCGACACTCAAGTCAATAAGAATAATAATAGAACGATCGAATGGTCTCGGTCTGGCCCTATATAGCCTCGATCTGATATATGTATGTAAAGAAAGAATAAATGTACTACGTGTGTATGATTAAGTATGAATTCGTACTCGTATGTATAAAATAAAATGGAGCCATACCTTTGTGGTGATATAGACTTGACTATGAAGTCGTACCTCTAACGATATGTAGACTTCTGTATAAAACCCTCTCTGAATGGTATATAAAAATAAGTATGAAATCTCCTCTAAACGACATATAGAATTTGGTATGAAACTCATTTTAAATGGTATGTAGATTTGTCTCTCTCTCATATATCAAAACTGAATCCCCTCTGACGATTGTCTATATTCTATATTTATAGCATTCTTAGGATTATAGAAAATCTTAGTTTCTTTTTATTCAAAATCTTTCAAAATTGTAGGTGATTGTAGTTAAATATTTCTCAAAGATTTTGATTTTTTTGGGATTAAGAAATGTTTAGTATCTAGGGAAGGTTTCCCTCCTTATTAAGAGTTCAAAAAAATTAAAATTTTATGAGAATAAGAAAAGTTTTTAATAACATTGAGATCTCATTTCTTAACGGATGATTATAAAAAAATTAGAAACTGTTTAAATCGGATATCATGATATCCTAATCTCTTTTTTTTTTCTCTCGAATCAGCATATCAAAGCGTAAATAGCAATAATAATTTAGATATTTTATTTTAAAATTTAAAATCGACTATATGAAAGATAAAAATCAGCATATTCAAACGTAGTGTAATTGAAAATTTATCATATTTATATACACTAGTTTGTATATTAAATTAATCAATACATGCATATTTAAAATACCAATCTCAGAAGTTTTGCTTTTTTTCCTTTTTTTTATTTCCTAAAAAGAATGTAGAAAGGATTGTTCTTTGCGTGACTAATTTTTCTTTTTTCTTCTTTTCTTTTTAAATTTTGACTGTTTTCCGTCACAGACTCAAAATTCAATTATGACATGCTGGCAACGGCCTCTCTCTCTCTCTCTCTTCCCACCCCCACTCTTTCCACCCCGCCCTCGCCCCGCCCCACCAGCATATAAGTACTCCAAAGCCCTCAGCTCAGCCAGTTCTCTCTCCCTCTCTCCCTCTCTCTCTCTCTCTCTCTCACTATTGAGAAGCTTTTATCAAGGAAAATGAATAGCATGATCATAGCTTGTGCTCTTCTTATACTTATGTGGGCATGGAGACTGCTGGACTGGTTGTGGTTTAAACCAAAGAAGCTGGAAAGGTACCTGAGACAACAAGGCCTTGCTGGAAACTCCTACAGGCTCTTTTATGGAGACCTCAAAGAGAGGACTGCAATCACAAGAGAAGCACTCTCCAAGACCCTCAAAATTTCTGATTATAATGTGCCGCGTGTTCTTCCCTACATCCATCACTTGACACAGAAATATGGTACCCACTTCTCCCCCCCCCCTCTCAACCCTCCAATTTCTGCTTTTTACTTCTTTTGCTTTTCATCTAGTATATTCCATGCATAAATCACTTTGAGATTTCTTTGGAAACAAGAAGAATATGGACAACTGAGAAAATTTCATTGCAAAATATAAAGGGGAGAACTCTTTGTAGAGAGACAAAGTACGAAAACATAGGAAAGCTTCACTTTTACTCATTTTATTTTATTCTGATTATAACATTTTTCAACCAAATAAAATATTTTTGTAAGAAATATAAAATTTTGTAAATATAAGTTATAATTCTCTATAAAACGGATTATATTAATAACTTTTTTATGGTTAAAAATTAAATTGATCTGGAGTTTAATCTTTACCTTCTTCAACGAGCCCTGTAATGACTAAATGCCCCACTAACTAATCCTATTTTGCATTCTCTTGAAAGTCCCTTGTCAATTCAATTGTTCCATGATCTAGGTGCCTACTTCAAATTTTCACCCATTACTGAAAATTTCTCCATCTCTTGAATCTCCGGTCTTTGACGCATAATGCTTTGATTCATTAACAACACTGTAGCGTATAAGATAATTAGAAACAGATTACTAGAGTTCTGTTCTCTCTTGAGTTTGTTATGCATACTGCCCTCCCCAACAGAGAGTCCATGGGAGTGATGCATGATCCATTATCTTAGTATATTATTTAATCATGCTGTTGATGTTGAAATTTTTACTTGAAACATAAAAATGCAGGAAAGAATTCATTTACATGGCAAGGGCCAGTGCCTTGTATGATTGTTATGGATCCGAAGTTGATAAAAGAGGTCTTGTCTAAACATGATGTCTTCCAGAAAAGGCACATCCCTCTTGGTAAACTATTTCTGAATGCAGTTGCAAATCTTGAGGGCGAGGAATGGTTTAAAAGGAGAAAATTGGTCAACTCAGCCTTCTATATAGAGAAGTTGAAGGTAATTTCTTCATATTCTCTCTTAACTTTCGTTGAAATGGTGCATCTTGCAAGACAACTAATATTTAAAACCTTGATTTCCTCTAGCAACTAAACTGGCTTCTGCATGCCATAAGGCATCCTCTCTCTATAGATAATGGCAAAGTTTACAACTAAATATTTCTCCAATGTTAGAAACCTTAGGAAAAGGAATTCATGGTTAAATTGTTGGTGCTGTCAGGCCATTACACAAAGTAGTTTGCATCAAACTATACAACAATGTTTAATTCAACTAATAACTGATAATGTTTTTTATTCAATCTCTGGCACAGCACATTGTACCTGCAGTTCATCTCAGTTGTGAAGAAATGATAAGCAGTTGGGAGAAGCTTTTGGAGGATCAGGAGTTAACCGAGTTGGATGTTAACCTATACTTGGGAGCTTTGTCTGCGGATATTATTGCCAGGGCAGCATTTGGCAGCAACTATGAGGAAGGAAAGAAAATATTTGAACTACAGCAAGAACAATTTAAACTTGTACTCAAAGTTCTGCAATCAATTCCAGGTCAAATTCCAGCATGGAGGTAATTTACAGAAGGCTCTCTAGATTCAAGTTATAGGCATTTTCCTTCAAATTCATTGCTTATACATCCATTTTTCTACCTCAGCTACATCTTAATGTGATACTGAAATACCAAAGGTGTTAGAAAAAATAGAACCCCAGTTTCAATTCTTTTACAACTCAAAACATTCTGATAAATTGAATCTATCATCATGAGAAAAACGAAAGACATCTATGCGTATTGTAGAGTTCAGAGGATTAACATAAATAAAGGATGATGGAGAAGAATCAAATCCTGTTTAGCATTAGTTACTGAAGCAGTTGAGAGATTAAAAGAGATCCTTGGAGATCCAATGTAGGTTGTTTAGCACGGAATAGAATAATCATGCTTGAATCCTAGGTCGAAAATCAGGCGGGAAAAAGAGATGGTTTGGCATGAAAAAGAACTGTTTGGTATTGACTATATTACAATCCTTTTATAGGGCCAATAAGGGAGAGGAAAACTCCTTCAGTGGCCAATGAAGGCAGCAATATATATACACCTTTCATGGATTGAAGACGGAAAGTTTGAAATTCCTTCTAAAAGTATAACATTATATTATGGTTTACACTGCAGATTTTTGCCAACAAAGACAAACAAGAGAATGAGAGAAATTAGCAAGGAAATGTACACCATATTAAGAGGCATCATCCACAAAAGAGAGATGGAGATTGCAAAAGCTGATGACTTATTGGGTATGTTGATGGAATCCAACTCCAAAGAAATAGAAGAAAACAACTCCAAGAAGTCTGGCCTGAGCATTGATGATATTGTTGAGGAGTGCAAAGAATTTTTCTTTGCCGGACAAGGGACCACGCAGTTCACGCTTACTTGGGTAATGATACTATTGAGCAGCCATTCATACTGGCAAACAAAGGCTAGAGAGGAGGTTTTGCAAGTTTTTGGTAAAAACAAGCCAGAGTTTGATGGCCTAAATGATCTGAAAATTGTAAGTATAGTGTCCATTTCGTTACATCTGCAATTACAAGCTCACAATATCAAAGCCATCCATTTGGACTGCATTCACCATTTCCACTCATCAGAATCCTATCATATGCGTCAGATTCAAAGCGATTAGAAATCATGTATGTTAGTATGTCCTACATTTTGTAATATATTCTTGTCAAGCCACATATACCAACAGAACAAAGAATATGAGTGGGATTTAGTTCTTCAGGGCACCGAGTGTTGGCACCGAGTGTTGGGCCATTAAGCAAAAATAGGAGCAGAAAATGATTGTAACTGATATGATAATGTTAAGGTGGATGTGCGGTAAAACTAGGAAAGATAGAATTAGAAACAAAGAGCTACGTATTAAATTGGGAGTGAACTCAATTGTGCATGAAATGTGAGAGTATCGGTTGAGGTGGTTTGGGCATATGCAACGAAAACTGAAAGACGCACAAGTTAGGAGAATCGAGAGTTTAAATATAGGAGATTTAGTAAAACGACGAGATAGACCGTTAAAAAATTGGATGCAATACATTCGCAAAAATATGATAAATAAGGGGTTAATTGAAAAGATGATTTCGAACCAGAACGAGTGGCATAGGAAAATTATATCAAGTTAAATCATCATTTTTCGTATTATAAATGTTTTTGGAAAGTGTGTGTGTGTGGTGTATTTTTTTTTTTTTTAAATTATCTTATATTTGTCTCTCAAATGACCGATTCTAAATTTTGGGACTAAGCTTTAGGTTGTTGTGAATCAACAAACCTAAAGCTCTTAAACTTGTCCAATTTCTAATGAGCTTTTTTATGTTGCATCGAAGAGCATACGCCTCACATTGAGTCTCCACATTAAGCATTTATTATTCATTTGTCAAGTCAAGAATCAATATCTTGGACAACTAATATGCTACCGAAATTCCACTGCTGCAGATAACCATGATATTGTATGAGGCTATAAGGCTATACCCAGTTGCGAGTGATGCTATACGAAAGGTTTGTAAGACCACAAAACTGGGGGATATGACCTTACCAGCGGGAGTGCTTCTTGCCCTGCCCACTATCCAAGTTCACCAGGACCCCGAAATCTGGGGAAAAGATGCTAAAGAGTTCAATCCAGAAAGATTCTCTTCAGGAGTTTCTAATGCATCAAAGGGCCAATCTGCATTCTTTGGGTTCGGCTGGGGTCCCCGGACATGCATTGGACAGAATTTTGCAATGGTGGAAGCAAAATTAGCACTAGCAATGATTCTCCAGCATTTCTCATTTGAACTGTCTCCCTCTTATACTCATGCTCCAATGGCACTTGTCCATACTATACCCCAGTATGGTGCTCAACTGATTCTACAAAAAGTGTAAAAGCAAAGCTTCATAGATCATAGCCATGGAAACTACTCACAGCTATTCGAGAATTCAAATATGTAACTACATAACAGTCCAGCAGAAAGCTAAGTGCATGGGTTAAATTCGAGAAAGTTAAATGTGTCAAGCAAGAATTGCAGGCTTTGTTTCTATTATTTTGTTAGCATGCAATACTTTCCCTTGTTATTCTATCAATATGGATCCAAGCTTGACTAAATGAAACAGATGTTGTGATCCCCAAATTCATTGGTACCCGGAGGTGGTTGACCTCTCAAGACTTGGATTGGAGTTTGCTTGAAGAAGGAAAGAAAGAATGAAGAAATTGCAGTATGTCCGTCTGCAGCACACTGCAGCAGTGACAGCATTCGAGGTTTGTTCCAAGTTTAGGGTTTCTAAAAGACACTATAGAAGGCCATATTAACTTCTTACACTTGTTAGAGCCGAAGTTAAGAGAGTTTTATGGTTAGAGAGTATTCCATACACTTTTGAGAGGTTGGTAAGGCCATTAGTGAGCATTTTGTAATCCCCGTTGTACTTTTTCATTTTCACGGTGCATTTTTTCTGCTCCCTCTTCCATGGTTTTTCTTTTTTGGATTTTTCATGTAAATCTTGTGTGTGATGTGTGTTTCAGAGTTTCATTGCTCTTTTCCTTGCCTCTTTTTTGTTCTCCTTGTGCTGTAGTTACAACAATGAGAGTAATGGCTCATAATTTTTTAAGGACATATTAGGTTTTCTTGGGTGCTAGTTCATTCTTTGTATATTTAACTTTGCTATTTAAAATCATCTTTTATTTAGCAAAATGCCAACTCTTTCTTTAATGCCTATATGGCGTTGTAGCTTTTGAACTTAAAGTTATGGTTATAGGAAATAGTTTAAAGATTTCATAATTTTTTCTAGTTATCTAAAATATTGATAGAGTTCTTTGAATTTGTGAAGAACTGTATAAATGGTATTTGTATTTGGGTGAGTTCTTAAACACGCAATTAGTATTTGTACTAATTTATTCAAGTAATAATAACATTGGATCTATCGAAGATTAGGTGAAGGGTGTAAATCCATATAAATAATTGTCACACTCACAATTCACAGAGCCGACCACAGGAAGTGTTGAATCTTGATAAATTAGATTGTAGGCACCCTTAACAGAACAACCATTATCCTCCCCTGTCCAAAAAATACCATCATCCACTAGACAAGAACCAATCTGAATGCTAAGGGAAGCCTGCCCAAAAGAGAAGGACTATTATTAAATATTCAACAGCTCTTTCAAAATCATACTTGACTAAGATGCATATTGTGCCAGCAACATGAACTTCTGTAAAAATGAGGTGTCTGCTACCAGCTCAATTTCAAGAGCCGGAGAAAAATAAAGAAATTCAATGAAGCACTGCGCCATATCCAAATCAGTCTAATATAAAACGATCGTAACATGATCAATACTTTATTAACGTATTCGCTATGCATTTTATTATCATCAAGAGGTAAAGGGATGATGACTACAAACCTCTTGGAAAGTCCATGTAGTTAATAATGTCTTGTGCGGAAGGTAAAGTGATCTCCACAAGTTTAGTATACAAAGAAATACAATTACTTTTCAAAGAAAAATATTCATCTGTGTGCAATTTTGACATTCACGGTAGCAACTGTCTTTAAAATGATTGGATGATTTAAGCGAAATACATTATTTTTCCTTCATATGGGTACTCCCATATGGCCTACAAGTCATGAACTTTTTCAAGGATCTGCAAAACCATTAACATTTCTAAGCTAATATACACAACCTTTCTTTAAAAGCACAAATTCTTAAACTAGGTTACAGAATTAAGTTAAAAGATTACCTTCTCACAAGCAACAGTGCGACGAGGTACAAAGTAAACAAAGTATTCTCTCTGGACCCCCTTTGAAGTGTCATTATGAATATGCAAACATATGAACTTCATGAAATCCTAACAAGATGCACAATTTTCGATCAATCAGTCTGAACTGGCTCAGCAGACAAATGTCCTAATTCAGCACCATGCTCCTTGTTTTTGTTATATATATATGTAACTCAATGTTAGGTCTCAAAACCTGAACGGTGCTGTCAGGAACACATTCTTGATCATGGTACACATAGACCCACTAATATATGCTGCTGAAAATTCAGGGCAACCTTCAGAAGTGATGTTTAGACAATCAAAGAGAGAGAACCACTGAGCTTTGGATCAATAACCAAACACTTCTTTCCACGAATCTGAAAATTCAGGAAAATTAATTAAATAGTAAGAACAGCAAATTTAGGCAAAATTCAATAGATTGGCATGATAACTAAGAAGAACAAGTGACCATTTGTACCGGGTTTTGTGTCATTATAGAAACTTACGTTTTTGAGGATGTTTATGAGTTCTTTCTGTGATTGCTCCCTTAAATAGACATTTTTGAACAATTAGGGAACAGGGAATATGTGAGAGAGATTATAAACAAGTTGGCAATAGAGAAAATTACATTTCTGGTCCTTGAATTATGGGGTCAGCTTATGTTTTAGTCCATGGACTTCAGAATGTAATAGCTAAGGACTCAAACCTCCGACATGCTAGTGCTCAAAGCAGTGTTTTGAAACCCGGACCGGATCGGCCGGTCGGATCGGTTCGATCGGGAACCGGACTAGCAACCGGTCCGAGTTCTTTTAGAAAACCGAGAAAGCCAGTCAAAACCCTGATTAGACCGGTTGAACCAATCCGATCCAATTCGTATTTTTTAAAGAATAAAATAAATATGCAAAAATTACACTTGCCTAGACTCGATCCCATGAACAGAATGGAAGCACAAGCAGTCTTTACCATCGTACCACATGAAGTGTTAATATTTCATAATTTTATATTTATTTATTATTTCATAATGACGTTTTTGATCCGATATGACTGGATAAACCCAATGATCCATTGATCCCTTGACAACCGGTTCGTACTCCGTTCCGGGTTTTAAAATACTGGTTCAAAGCTGAGTCGAGCGGCTGAGGTGGAACAACAGTTGTTGATTTGGCATCTCACACGCAAGAGTTGCTGATGTGGCACGTCAGCAAATATAACACGCCCCTACCACGTCAGCATAATTGCTGGGTTGGCATACACGTGGCGAGGTAATAACACACTCTCTCTCGGCAACATAGGTTTTAGTCCTCTTATTTGCCACACATTCAATACAAAGTTAGAACAATTTCTAATATTCCTATTGAAAAATTTGTGCAAAATCAAGAACACTTTGACAATGTGAGTTGAATTAGAAGAAATTAAATGCATTAAAAGTCAAGAACACTTTGACAATGTGCGAAGTCAAATCAATTTGCGGAAAAAATTAGAACCAAATCACGATTTGGAGATCGTGAGCATAGCACAGAGAGAGAGGAGCATAGATGAAAGCAAGATCATTTACCAGTGACTTGCAGGAAAAAGGAAAGCAAGATGAAAGGGAAGTCCAGTCGATGGAACTGAGCACCTAGAGGTAAGGTTCCGGCCAAGAGCGGCTAGCGATGGATCTCGATCCTCTCTCGAATGCAGGAGTTCACGGCGGAGAGAGAGTCCAACGAGACAGATAGGGTTAGAACTTTGGGAAGGAGCGGTAAAGTTTTTCTTCGACTGGCTAGCCAACCAAGCCAATGAGCGGCTTGGCTTAGTTAGCCAGCCAAAGAGGGTGCTGAGTGACCTGTCCGGAGACTTTAGTTTGGTCAAGTTCCATCCTGGCGGCTTCCTCTCTCCTATTCACCTTGCGGCCGCAGCCGTCAAGTGGGCGGCACGTGACCTTATGTCGGTCCCACCCCTCCCACCAACACGCTCACCTATTGGTAATAGGGGATTTTCAGGGACAAAAAAGAAATTATTTAAACAGCGCTCTTTTGTTTAAAAAAAAAAATCTAGTGATGTGATTTCACCATTTACAAAAAATAATTTGATATCGTGATTTAAAATCACGACATCACTATTGACATTTTAAAAAAAATTATGTTATAATTTTAAGTCACGATATTAGTTACGGACAATGACTTTATTATGGTATACTAACAAAATCCTAACTACCTTCTCATTTTTTCCTTACACCTCCCTCTCATTCTCTCTCTATTGATAGAGAAAAGGCAATTCCTTCTCTTATTTAAGCGATGGAACCCTAAGTGGTAGGAGCAAAGATCAAGATTATTTTGATTCAATTTTGTGATCGTTTTGCTTCAAAGTGTAGATTGAGTAACATTCACAACTCTTCTTTTTTTTTTTTTTTCTGTTTCTCTACTTTTGGTACTACGAGTGTCTATGACAAGCATATAGAGATACATATGTCATTTTCATATTTGACTCTTACTCGTACTTCGAAATTTATACCTATTACTGACGATGTTAACAATATTACATCGAATGAGTCTTTGCGACTTAATGTTTATTGACGGCGACGTCGTCGTCGATATTCAATGGATATTGGAACTATTACAGTTGACTTTCTCAAGGGTAATGAAGGTAGGTCGCTCGCCTGGTGTTCTCATCAGACGTCAGTTGCGACAAAATACTGGATGACCTCCGTGCGGCATTTAGTTAAGTTACGTATATTACATGTATTAGATTCAAAATTTGGAAATTATAATTTCTAATTTTAGTCATAATTATTTGTTAATTATAAATTTTTGTAATTTTTTTATTTGATTTCAATGTTTATAAATTATTTTTATGTATATTGTTTTATTTTGGTTGGCCATGATATCTGATGTGTTAATGTTTAGGTGATGGTCATGGTTGAACTTGTTTGTCACGTCTTGACCTTCCCGTTGAGCAGATAACAACCGACGCATTATCCCAAAATATGTGTGGATTCCACTCCGTGTCCTATGGTATCGTAAGACATTTCGATATTCAAATCGTTTTATAAATAAATTTAAATCATTCTGAGGTCATCCCGTCCATCAGATCAATCTTCAAGTATTCACACAAATTTATAACGCAAAATGTGTTTGAAAATTCATAATATAGTTCAAATGTCCCAATAAAAGCAAAATACCTGCAAAGATAGTATCAAACAAAATAAATAATGTTCAACATCGAAATAGTTAGGATTTTACCAATATTTGTCTAAGAAGAATCAAAGTATCAATTAAATCCAAACATAATAAAATGTACAAAAATTTCCTTTCATAGTTCATATAACATAATTCTCAAAAATAAAATTCATATTTCTAATAACTATCAAAGGTTATCAAAAGATTTTGTCCCACCGACACTAATCTAAATCTATGCTTCCTCCGAAAAGAATTAAAAAAAGGGGAGTGAATATTATAAATACTCAATAAGTGGAGTGTCATGGCATGAAAAATATGAATGAGAGGTGAGGGTGGTAGTACCAAACATGTATATCAAAATTCATTTCAATTCGATAAACAAAACCATTTACATAAAATGAAATTTATACCAAATTCACCATGACTCATATAATTTAATAAATAACTAGATAAATTTTTCATTTCCAATAACTTTGGGGTTTGCCAACACTATTTTTCTATCAATGGCCATTGGTAGGATTCGCCAAGAGGTTTTTCATAATTTTTCATAAAATTCCTTCTTCCTTGGCATTGGACTGGAATTCCGTGTAATACCACCACATTATCACAAGAACAACTTGAGGAGACTTTCTCCAACCCGCCTACCATCAAGCCAAATTTTAAATCAACCTTAACCATGTCACCCCGATAGCTCCGGTTCATGACAAAATTTAGACTATAGTCATTTTTCGTATTTCGTGCACCATCTTACAAAATATCAATTTATTATTCAACTCATGCTCATGTGCAAGATAGAGCAAATTTTACCATTCACAATCAATGTTTCATTGTAACATAGTGCAAATAATTCAATATACAAACAAAAAAATCATGGATTTATCATAATTCAATTTTGGGTACACCACAATCACAAAATATAGTAAATCCATTTCAAAATCCATTTCATAAATCATCATTTAAATAATTTTCCCATTCATATACAACATAACCATCCACTCACCTCTTGAGAGGATATTCACTCCCAATTTCACAATCAATTGCAATGTAATCTCTCCTTGGGTTCGAATTGCTTATCTTAAGACAATAATAACAATTTTATTGTTAAATCATATAAATTTCTAGGGTTTATAAATTTTTCCTAACTTAACACAAACCCTAATTTTTCCAATCCAAGAATATATATTCTAATTTCACCATATACATATCATTTGCATCCATATACAATTTTCATTTAATTTTTCCCCAATTTTCACCATTTACTAACCTTAACGTTTTGAATCTCCTACAAAACTCCTAAAATTTCCTTAAATATCAACACTAAATTTCAATCTAGCAATAAGAGGACTATATTTGAGATTGAGAAGGAGAAATTACCTCTATTTTGGGATTGGAATGAGTTTTGAAGGTTGGGTATTAAAAACTCTAACTTTCCCTTCGCAAAGCAGAATCCTAGATTTTCCCTTCAATCCTGGATCTTGGAGGTTTAATTAAACGGGTTTAATGATTTTATAGGAGTAAAATTGATCTTTGTAGAGAGATTGGGAGAGTGTGAGAAGAAAGAGAGAGAGAGAGTTTGTAGAGAGCGAGAGGGAGAAAGAGTCGAGTGAATGAAATGGGGTTGTTCAAGCCTCATTTAATTGTGAAACTGAAATTACCATCTTACCCCTTATGAATTTTTAAGTTTCATTGAGTTTGGAGGGCATTTTGGCCATTTCACAACTTTTTTATGTGCACAGGTCAACTTGTAATTTTGGGAAGGCGACTTGTAAATACAAAATCCAATTGGGTAAGGCGACTTATGGTTGGGCAAGACAACTCAATTCTCCTAATTACTAAACCTTGAGTCGACTCATGGCAAGGGACAAGGTGCTTCGCTATCGTATAGTCTCAGAACTCATCCTTGCAGGCTTCTCAAGTTGCCTCACCAGCTTATGCAAGGCGCCTCAATACTCCCGTGGCTCAGAAGTCATACTCTGTAAGCACTCAAGGAGCCTCCTCCTAGGCATAAAGCACCTTGCCTTCACACTCCATAGGTGTAAGATGTTTCACTCCTTAGCACAGGGCGACCTAATGCATTTCATTCTCTAAATCATGACCTGCACACTTTTGGAGTCCCCTTCCTAGCTGCACAAGGTGATTCACCCTCCTAAATTCATACACAAGTCGTCTTATACACTTTACAAGGCCTCTTGTCCTTCATTTTTTTACAACCACAAGCCAACTTATGTCTCAACAAGGCCCCTTACCTCTCACAATTCTCATACCCACAAGGCTATTTGCCACTTATAAATAGAAGAAAATCCTTCATCCTTTCGCTCCCATGAGTTTTGAACCCATGACTTCAACATTTTCCAAAAAGATATAACGCCATCAAGCCAATTAACTCCTTATGATTTATATGGAAAAACAGATAGAAAATTCAAACCCTTGGTAATCATATGGGAGAATAAAATTGAAAAATTCAAATATTGAATTTTTCAGTATTATATCCAAAACTCAAAGTCGATTACAATCCGATTTCTCTCGATATTTTACAAAAAATATTAAAAACTAAATAAAATTTTTGTAATATTGAATTTTTAGTATTACAATACTTAACCTCCTAAAATTAAATTTCATTCCTGAAATTTAAAATAAAATTTATACATCGAAAAGTGTGGGTGTTATTTTTGTATCGACTTTTCGGTCTCCCAAGTTTCTTCTTTAACTTGGTTGCTTCTCCACAACATCTTAACCATCAAGATTTATTTATTTCTCAATTGTTTGAATTGTCAATCAAGAAATTGTACTGGCTGCATCTTAAAACTCAAGTCTGGATTCAATTTTATTAGAGGAGTTTCTAGTACATGTGAGGGATCCGAAAAATATTTCTTTAGTATGGAAACATAGAATACATTATGGATTTTCTCTAAATCTGAGGACAATTTTATCCGATATACCACTTCTCTTATTTTCTCAAGGATTTTGAATAGGCCAATGTAATGGGGGTTTAATTTGCCCTGTTTCTAAAACCGGATTACACCCTTCTAGGGTGATATCTTCAAAAAAACCATGTGTTCGACTTCAAATTCTATAGGTTTTCTTCTTTTGTCTATATAGCTCTTTTGTTTATCTCGAGTTGCCTTTATCTTTACCCAAATCACCTTTATTTTTTCTACAGTTGCCTCAATTAGTTTCATACTTTCAATCTTCCTCTTTCCAACTTCATCCCAACATAAAGGTATTTGACATTTTCTCCTATAGAGAGCTTCATAGGGTGACATTTCGATACTCGCCTGATGACTATTGTTATAAGTGAATTCGATTAAAGGAATGTGCTTATTCTAACTCTCTTGGAAGTCCATTACACATGCCCTTAGCATATCTTTCAACGTTTGAATTGTACACTCTAATTATCCATCAGTCTGAGGATGAAAAGCAGTATTGAATTTCAATTTAGTGCCCAAGGCATCTTATGGTTTGGGCCAGAATCAAAAAGTGAATCGAGAATCACGATCAGATACAATCGACACTAGAAACCCATGGAGTTAAACAATTTCATTTATATAGAGTTTTGCCAATCTTTCCAAAGGATAGGAATTCTAAACAGGTAAGAAGTGAGCTGAATTGGTGAGCCAATCTACTATCACCCATTTAGCATCGTGTCAGCTTAGTGTATGTGGCAATCCCACTACAAAATCCATGGTGATGTGCTCCCTTTTTACTTGGGTATAAGCAATGGTTGTAATTTTCCAGCAAACTTCTGATATTTGGGTTTGATTTGTTGACACACAAAACACCTTGTCACAAACTTGACTATCTTTTGATTCAATCCTGACCACCAATAGATTTCCTTGATGGTTCGATACATTTTAGTGTTTCCGAAATGCATAGCATAAGTTGAAGAGTGTGTCACTTCAAGTATAGCTCTTAGAAGCTCATCATTTTTGGAACACAAATTTGTTTCCCATAAACCACCACGCCATCCTCCCAAATATGAAAATCACCACCATTTTATCCTTGTGGACTTTTTCCACTATGTCCTTTACCTTTTTATCAGTTGCTTGGAGCTCTTTAATACGGTCCACTAAGGTTGGTCGCATTTTGAATTTGGCCAAAAGTGCACCATACTCATCACTGGCCAAATTGACGCCAAGTGTATGGAGTCCTATAAGGTATGAGAGATAAGAACTCCCGCAGGATAAAGAAAAAGAAAATTTACGACTTAAAACATCCACAACTATATTCGTTTTACCCGGGTGATAATCAATCACCAGATCATAGTCCTTGATTAGCTCCAACCATCTCCGTTGTCTCAAATTGAACTCCTTTTGAATGATTAAGTACTTGAGACTCTTATAGTTGGTGAAGATTTTGTATGTGGTTCCATATAAGTAATGCTGTTAAATCTTCAAAGCGAAAACAATGACAGCAAGCTCTAAATCATGGGTGGGATAATTCAATTCATGCTTGTTCAACTATCGAGAAGTATAGGCGATCATTTTATCAACTTGTATTAAAACACATTCCAACTCTTGTTTACTGGCGTCACTATAAACCATATAATCACCACCTTTAGTAAGGAGATCAAGTATTGGAACGAATGTGAGTCTCTTATTAAGTTCTTAAAAACTTTGCTTACACTTATCGCTCTATTCAAATTTAACTCACTTCCGCATCATACCAAATAACGGAGCTGCAATTTTGGAGAGACCCTCTATAAATTTTCGTAATACCCTGTCAATCCGAGAAAACTTTTTACCTCGGTGACATTTTAAGGTTGTTCCCATCTTAGAATTGCCTTTACTTTCTTCAGGTCAACAAATATCTCATCTCCGGATACAATATGCCTTAAGAAGCCAATCTCCCTTAGCTAAAATTCGCATTTGGAGAATTTAGTATACAATTGCTTCTCTCAGAGAGTTTGTAACAAATCCAAAAATGTTTAGAATGCTTTTCATCATTTTTGGAGTATACTAAGATATCGTCAATGAAAACTATGACAAACTTATCAAGGTAGGGACGGAAGACTCGGTTCATGAGGTCCATGAAAACTACAGGAGCATTTGTCAAAGTGAACGGCATCACCAGAAATTCGTAGTGCTCATATCGCATCCTAAACGCAATCTTATGGACATCATTCTCTTTTATCCTCATCTGGTCGTAGTCAGATCTCAAATCGATCTTCGAAAAGACACTAACCCCTTGGAGTTATCAAATAAGTCATCAATTCTTGGCAAAGGGTATTTATTTTTGATGATCACCTTATTAACTACTGATAGACGATACCCAATTAGAGGGTACCATCTTTTTTCTTTACAAATAGAACCGAAGTGCCCCAAGGTGAGGTACTTGGTTGGATAAACCCGTTGTTCAACAACACCTGAAGTTGGACCTTCAATTTCTTCAACTCCGTAGGCGCCATCCAGTATGGAGGGATGGAAATAGATGCATTGCCGAGAGCTAAGTCAATAGGGAAATCGAACTCTCGTACCAAAGGTAAACCAGACAACTCGTTTTGGAAGATATCTGGAAATTCATTCACCACCGGAACAACCATCAACTCCAGACTTCCCATCGTGGTGTCAATAATGTAGGTTAGATAAGCATCACAGCCCTTATGCACTAATTTTCGTGCCTCCAATGCCAAGATTACATAGTTCGGTAAGACTTGCCATTCACCAATGAATATAAGTGGAGGACATTCTGATCTACAGAATTTTTAGTGAAACAATTCACTGAAACTCTATTAGGGTGCAACCAATCTATACACAATATGGTGTCGAAATCCCCTATCTCCAACGAAATCAAGTTTGTTTCGAGAATCTCACCCTCTACAATTATTTCACATGCCTTAAACACGGTGTCTCTGTCCAACTGTTCTCCCAAAGGAGTAATAACCAATAACTCCTTTTCAAGTGGGGTTTAAGACCTATTCAAGTGTTTAACAAATTCCGTACTCACAAAAAAATTATTTGATCCCTTATCAATCAAAACACGAGTATCAAATTCAAAAATTTTTACTATACCTATATACGAAGAATAAGAATCAAATATCAATTTAACCAAACTCAATCAAAATTTATAATCCTCAATACTACCAAAGCTATCATTAGACATCAAAGTCATTCCTAATCACTTCAATATCATACAATATCTCTAATATGTCTCAAATTCAAAATCGTGCATTTATGATCCCGTAATGTTTATATTCAAATTTTTAAATCATCAAGTTCAAGTTCTAAGAAATTTACCTGTAACTATGTTCGGCTTGTTCTGTGAATACTTATTAGTCATTGCATAAATTTTGGTCTATGCCCTTGTTTGTGGGCGTTGAGTTGGAGCAACTATTGTGTTGGTCCTGATCCCTGTCCGTGGTGTGACATTAGGAGGTGAAGTAGGGGCATTGGCCTAACTGCCCCCTGATCCACTAGGGCGTTCTCAACTTGTTTCGCTTCCTCATCCTAACTCCGGACACACATTTCAGAAGTGGCCCTCCTTTCCACATTAGCAGCACCTCTTGGGTGCGTTACAGACCCCATAATGGAACTTCCGACAATTTCTACACTTCTCCTTCTTATTTCCTACTGATTTGCTCCTAGAGGCGGCACTAGATGTGGGGATCCCAAGATAGGATGTTCATTGGCCTTAAGGAGTGCCAATGGATTCGAAAATCGAGATTCCACCATAGGAGCCTATGATCCTGGCCCGATGTATGTTCGAACCTCCTCTTCTTCTTCTGTCCCTCTCTTGTCCTTTCTTTTTCCTTAACCATTTTCTCGACTCTCAGTGCCAATTCTAAGAAATCTTTGTAAGTATGGGCTAAAGTCACGAACATTTTCTCCCGGATGGACAAGTTCAGGCTTTCCTCAAACTTAAAACGTAGGTACTCTTTGGAAGTCACTAATTCCGGAACAAATGAGGACAACCTCCTCAACTCTGTCCCATATTCTGCTACCGATTTATTGCCTTGGTGAAGGTGAAGGAATTCCTTTCTCTTCAGGTCTCGGTAAAACCAAGTATAATACTTTCTATCGAATTTCCTAAGGAATTCGTTCCAAGAGATAGGTATTGTGGACATCTCCTTAAGACTATCCCACCATACTCGAGCATCTTCTTTTATCAATTTTACAGCCACCAATAGTTTCATCTCGTCATCAAGCCTCATGTTGGTTATCGTTTCTCGAACCTGATTAATCAAGTTCTTTACTACCATCACATCACTTGTCCCCGTAAAAGTGATACATCCAAGTTGTCGGGATTTTTTGATCAACTTGAACAATTTGATGGTTGGACGGTTGATGGGAGTAGCCACTGAAGTAGGAGGAGCAACAGGTGATACCGGAGGGGTAGGAGGAATTGTTGGGCTCAATGGAGGAGGAATTGGTGCTTGAAAAGGGGTTTGAAGATGAGTATCATAAGTATTCCACCACTAGGTCCATTGCCGGAGTGTATCGAGTGGCGGTGGAGGAATCCCGGTTGAAGGAGCTGGGTGAATGCTAGTTGCAATCGGAGGAGAAGATAGAGCATATGAGGATGATTCATCCTCATGCGCGAAAGGAGGAATTTCATTAACATTGCTCATCCTTCGTTTAGGTGGCACGATTCCTATAAGAAAAGAAACTATTCTTAACTCACTAAATTAAGTATTAGACTAGATATTTAACTTCCTAAAAAGAAAATGAGTTTTAATCCTTAAGATCCATGGAAGGTTTTTGTACACTCTTTGAAAAATCTTTTAAAATTTAAAATTTCAAAAAGAAAAATGTTTTTAAAACTTTTGGAGACAGTTCGAAATATTTCAAATCTTTAAATATTTAAAATTATGAATCTAAACTCTGATATTGTTTGATAGTTGGTGTTTCGATATTTTGTTGGTTGGTATTTTGGTATATTGGTGGTCATGGTTGAAATTGTTTAATTGTTAGTGTTTTGGTTGGCCATAATTGTCGATATTTGATATTTTTGTGATGGTTATGGTTGAAATTGTTTGATTTTTGATATTTTGTTGGTTCTTGGTGTTTTAGTGTATTGGTTAGTCATGGTTATCGGTGTTTTGGTATATTGGTAGCTCATAGTTATTGGTATTTTGATGTTTTGATTGGCTATATTTGTTTTGGATTAAATTTATTTTGTGATATCTAGTGCGCAGGGTGCAATGCTTGGTGCATGAAAAGCAACCGGCAGAGCTAAGGACAAAAACACCGAGTGTGAAGGGTGCAGCGTAGATATCGTGGTTCATGACCGCAATATTAATTTTTTTTTTTAAATTAACAAAATGTATTATTAATGTCATGATCTGATATTGAAATATCAAATATATATATTTTTTAAATATCGCAAAGGACAGTGAATATCATGATATGCTATCGCAGTATCACTGGATTTGAAATAAAAAAATAATACAATATTATTTAAATAATTTTGAATAAAAACTACATTAATTTCGTAAAAAGACGTTGGTACAGAAAGTTATATTTAATGCGAAAAGTCAATGCTGGCGGGAAAGTTATATTTAATGTGAAAAGTCAATGCTGGCGGGAAAAAACAAAAGATTAAAATAATATAAATGATAAATTTATTTAAGCTTCTGCAGATTACTGTAACAAGTTTGACTTAACAGATTAAATTATTCTTGAGATATGTTTATCAGATTTCTCCTTCTCAAATTTTAAATCGACAGACCAGTTGACGTTGACAACGCGTTCTCTCTCCCCCCCTCCTCCCCCGCCACCAACTTATTAGTACTCCAAAGTCCTCAGTTCTCACTCACTCACTCACTCACTCTCTCTCTCTCTATCTCTCTCTCGTAAAGCTTTTTTCAAGGAAAATGAATAGCATGATCATAGCTTGTGCTTTTCTTATACTGATGTGGGCATGGAGACTGCTGGACTGGGTGTGGTTTAAACCAAAGAGGCTTGAAAGGTACCTAAGACGACAAGGCCTTGCAGGAAACTCCTATAGGCTCTTTTATGGAGACCTCAAAGAGAGGACCGTAATCACAAAAGCAGCTCTCTCCAAGACCCTCAAACTTTCTGATTATAACGCGCCGCGTGTTCTTCCCTACATCCATCACTTGACACAGAAATATGGTACCCACTTCTTCCCCCCCCCCCCACCCCATTCCAAATTTCTGCCTTTTTACTTCTCTTGCTTTCCATCTAGTATATTCCATGTATAAATCATTTAGAGCTTTCTTTGGATCAAGAAGATATATCTTCATAAGAGTCATCAAGGTCAGAAGAAACAAATGTATACTCAAAAGAACAACGGAGAGCAAGAAGAATATGGACAACTGAGAAAAATTCATTACAAAATCTAAAGGGGAGAACACTTTGTAGAGAGACAAATAACAAAAACTTGAGAAAGCTCAACTTTTACTTATTTTATTTTATTTTTAACATTTTTCAACTAAATAAAATATTTTAGTAAGAAATATGAAATTTTATAAATTCTCTATATATTTTATTTTATTAATATGTTAAAATTAATTTGATCTCGAGTTTAATCTTTACTTTCTTCAACAACCCCAGTAGTGAGCCAATGCCATGTACCACTGGTAATTAATCTCTTCGAACGTTTGGGTCCAATTTAGGTGCAAACTCTTCCGCCGTCTTTTTTGGATTATTCAAGTTTCATGAGCAAGATTTGCAACAAAATAGAAAATTTTGCATTCTCTCGGAAGTCCCTTGTCAATTCAATTGTTCCATGATCTAGGTACCAACTTTAAATTGTAATTTGACTGTCACCAATTATTGAAAATCTCTTGAATCTCCGATCTTCGACACAAAATGCTTTGATTCACTAACAACACTGTAGCGTATAAGATAATCAGAAACAGATTCCTTGAGATCTGTTCTCTCTTGAGTTTGTGATGCATACTAACCTCCCCAACAGAGAGTCCATGGGAGTGATGCATGATCCATTGTCATAGTATATTACTTAATCATGCTGTGGATATTGAAATTTTTATTTAAAACATCAAAATGCAGGAAAGAATTCATTTACATGGGAAGGGCCAGTGCCTTGTGTAATTGTTATGGAGCCTAAGTTGATAAAAGAGGTCTTGTCTAAACATGAAGTCTTCCAGAAACGACAAATCCCTCTTGGTAAACTATTTCTGAATGCAGTTGCATCTCTTGAGGGCGAGGAATGGATTAAAAGGAGAAATTGGTCAACCCAGCTTTCCATATAGAGAAGTTGAAGGTTATTTCTTCATATTCTCTCTCTACTTAACTTTCATTGAAATGGCTGCATCTTGCTCGACAACTAGTATTTAAAACCTCGATTTCCTCTTGCAACTAACATGGCTTCTGGGTGCCATGACATAAGGCATCCTATCTCTATGGATAATGGGCAAAGGTTACAACTAAATATTTCTCCAATGTTAGAAACCTTAGAAAAAGGAATTCATGGTTAAATTGTTGGTGGTGGCAAGCCATTACACAACATAGTTTGCATCAAACTATACAACAATGTTTAATTCAACTAATTACTGATAATGCTTTTTATTCAATCTCTGCCACAGCACATTGTACCTGCAGTTCATTTGAGTTGTGATGAGATGATAAGCAGTTGGGAGAAGCTTTTGGAGGATCAGGAGTTAACTGAGTTGGATGTTAACCTACACTTGAGAGATTTGACTGCAGATATTATTGCCAGGGCGGCATTTGGCAGCAACTATGAGGAAGGAAAGAAAATATTTGAACTACAGCAAGAACAATTTAAACTTGTACTCAAAGTTCTGCAATCAATTTCGGGTCAAATTCCAGCATGGAGGTAATTTACAGATTCATTGCTTATACTTTCATTTTTCTACCTCAGCTACATCTTAATGTGATACTGAAATACCAAAGGTGTTAGAAAAAATAGAACCCCACTTTCAATTCTTTTACATCTCAAACATTCTGATAAATTGAATCTACTATCGTGAGAAAACGAAAGACGTCTATGTGTATTGTAGAGTTCAGAGGATTAACATAAATAAAGGATGATGGAGAGGAATCAAATCCTGTTCGGCATTAGTTACTGAAGTGGTTGAGAGATTAAAAGAGGTCCTAGGAGATCCAGTGTAGTTTGTTTAGCATGAAATAGAATAATCATTCTTGAATCCTTTGTCGAAAATCAGGCAGGAAAAATAGATGGTTGGGCATGAAGAACTGTTTGGTATTGACTATCTTGCAATCCTTTTATAGGGCTAATAAAGGAGTGGAAAACCCCATTTTGGGGCCAATAAAGGCAGATACACCGTCCCTTTTGTGGTCTAAGAGTGAAAGTTTCCAATTCCTTCTTCCAGTATAACATTATATTATGTTTTTACATTGCAGATTTTTGCCAACAAAAACAAACAAGAGAATGAAAGAAATCAGCAAGGAAATGTACAATATAGTAAGAGGCATCATCCACAAAAGAGACACGGAGATTGTACAAGCTGATGACTTATTGGGTATGTTGATGGAATCCGACTCCAAAGAGATACAAGAAAACAACTCCAAGAAGTCTGGCCCGAGCATTGATGATATTGTTGATGAGTGCAAAGAATTCTTCTTTGCTGGACAAGGGACCACCGAGTTCACGCTTACTTGGGTAATGATACTATTGAGCAGTCATTCATACTGGCAAACAAAGGCTAGAGAGGAGGTTTTCCAAGTTTTTGGTAAAAACAAGCCAGAGTTTGATGGCCTAAATGATCTAAAAATTGTAAGTATAGTGTCCATTTCATTAAATCTGCAATTACAAGCTCACAATATCAAAGCCTTGGAGTGCAATCAATATTTCCGCTCATGAGATCCTACCCACATGCATCACATTCAAAGTGATTTGAAATCATGTATGCTAGTATTTCCTACAATTCGTAATATATTCTTGTTAAGCTACATTTTCCAACGTAAAAGAAGGGTATGAGAGGGATTAAGGTTTTCATGGATCAACAAACCTAAAGCTCTTAAACTTGTCCGATTCCTAATAAGCTTTTTACGTTGCATCAAAGTCCATATGCCGCACACTTGATCATCCACATTAAGCATTTATTGTTCAATTGTCATGTCAAGAATCAATATCTTGTACAACTAATATGCTGCTGAAATGCCACTGCTGCAGATAACCATGATATTATATGAGGCTATAAGGCTATACCCAGTTGAGAGTGATGCTACACGAAGGGTATGTAAGACCACAAAACTGGGAGATATGACCTTACCAGGGGGAGTGCTTCTTGCCCTGCCCACTATCCAAGTTCACCAGGACCCTGAAATCTGGGGAAACGATGCTAAAGAATTCAGTCCAGAAAGATTCTCTGCAGGAGTTTGTAATGCATCGAAGGGCCAGTCTGCATTCTTTGGGTTCGGCTGGGGTCCTCGGACATGCATTGGGCAGAATTTTGCAATGGTGGAAGCAAAATTAGCACTAGCAATGATTCTCCAGCATTTCTCATTTGAACTGTCGCCCTCTTATACTCATGCTCCAATGGGACTTGTCCACACTGTTCCCCAGTATGGTGCTCAACTGATTCTACGAAAGGTTTAAAAAGCAAAGCTTCATAGATCATAACCATGGAAACTACTTGCAGCTATTCCAGAATTCAAATTTGTGACTACATTACAGTCTTTTAGCAGAAAACTAAGTGCATGGGTTATGATAGAATTAATGTACTTTCTTATTTTGTAAAAAAATAAAAGAGACCAAGAGTCTCAAGGTAAGATGGTCTAAAAGTCATAAGGTAAGAGAGTAAGTGTCATACATTGAAAAGAGTATCTTTATGTGGAACCAGAAAGTCATATGTATTATGTAAAAAATGAATGAATGAGGAAGAAGGAATGAATTACTCTTTCTTAAAAAAAAAAAAAAAAAAAAAAAAAAATCTGCCTTGTCCATATTTTTGCAACAAACTTGGTATCAGAGCCTGAAGATCCGAGAGAGGTTCTACAATATTTGAAACACAAATGATAAGTTCTTTTATTGTTAATTTTAGTGTAATCCAAATCTCTATTTTTATAGGGAAAAATTATGATTTCTCAGTGTGTCAAAATGAAGACTCTTCTTGAGTCATTAGATGTGTGGGAGCTCATAGAAAATAGAATCGGAGAGCTGGAATCACTGACGACTTTGACTGTAGCACTGAGGAAGAAGATAAGGGAGAAGAAGCATCTTAATGCAGCTATTCTTTCCATGATTTATAGGGGAGTTTCAAATACAATTTTTTCCAAAATCATAAGAGCGATGAAGGCAAAGTAGGCATAGGATATTTTGCAAGAAGAATTCTAGGGAAATCTTCAGGTATGGTTGATAAAACTTCAATCTATAAGAAGAGAGTTTAAGAATATTAGAATGAAAGAAAAAATGAAAAACATTGCAAGAGTTCTTCACTAGATTGATTGAATTGATAAATCAAATGAAGGCTAATGGTGAAGAGATTACTGATAAGAAGATCAATGAAAAGGTGTTAATATATTTGCCTAAAAAATTTGACTCCAAATTCATTGTGATAGAAGAAACAAAAAATCTAACGACTATGAGTATTCATGAGTTAATAGGTTCACTAAAAACATTTGAGCAACGATTGATTCACCGTAGTGAAAAAGTTGTAGAAAGTGCATTTCAATCTAACCTTGTGCTTGGTTTAAAAAGTTGTCAAAATGATTTGGTTAGAAGTGGTGGAGGGGGTAGAGTTAGAGGTAGAAGTTCAAGGGGAAGAGGTAGAGGCAAAAGTGAATTTAGAGAAAGGAAGAGGAAGAATAATGAAGAAGATTTGGTTAAAAAGTGTTTTATTTGTGACAAACCAGGGCATCTGGTGAATGATTGCTACCACAAAGGAAAATCACAATGCTTCAATTGCAAAAGGTTTGGCCACTTGAAGAAAGATTGCAAAGTAAATGTTAATCAACAAGTTAAGAAGATAGAAGAAGATGATGCAGAAGATAATATGTTTTATGCTTGTCAAAATGCAATAGAAAAAAGGGATGATCATTGGTTTGTTGATAGTGCATGCAATAATCATATGACGGCTGAGAGAAGTATTTTTTGTGAATAGCTTTCATTCAAGAGTGAAAATTGGCAATGGAGAATGTATGAATACAGAAGGGATTGGTACAGTTGCTATTCAGACGAAACTTGGAGTCATGAAGATTCAAGAAGTTCCCTATGTACCTGATGTTGATACTAATTTGTTGAGTCTTGGCTAGTTGCTTGAACATGGTTATTCTCATCATTTTGAGGATAACTATTAAACAATTTATGATAATAAAATCTTCTTAAAATATCCTAGCCAAAGTGAAGCAATATTTTCCTCTCAATTTTAAATATCCAACAAAGAAGTCTGGCTAATTTAGAAGATGATAGTTGGTTGTGGCATTATAGATTTGGCCATTTGAATTTCAAAGTTTGAAGATGATGCAGCAAAAAGGTATGGTATATGGTCTCCCAAATATGCATGATAAAATTGGAGTTTCAGAAGGATGTGCATTTAGGAAGCAACATAAGCAGTTATTTCCTAAAGGAGTGGCATGGAGAGCAAAAGAAAAGCTTGGACTTGTGCATACGAATGTGTACAGACCTATGAAAACACCTTCACAAAATGAAAATCGGTATTTTGTTTTGTTTATTGATGATTACAGCATGATGACTTGGGCATATTTCATGAGAAATAAATTTGAGGTGTTTAGTATTTTCAAAAAATTTAAGAATCTTGTTGAGAAGCAAAATGGTAAGAAAATCAAGGTGTTAAGAAATGACAGGGGAAAAGAGTATACTTTAAAGGAGTTTTAACAATTTTGTGAAGATGAAGGGGTTGAAAGACAGCTGACAGTGGCTTATATACCATAGCATAATGGGGTATTTGAGAGGAAGAATCAAATAGTAATAGAGATGGCTAAATCTATGTTATTTCAGAAAAATTTGCCTAAAAAGTTTTGGACTGAAATTATTAATATAGCTGTGTATTTAATCAATCAGTGCTGCACAAGTGCATCGAAGGAAAGGATGTCATTCGAAGCTTGGAGTAGTAGAAAACCTTCGGTTAATCATCTCAAGGTGTTTGGTAATATATGTTTTGCTCAAATTCCTAAAGAAAAGAGGACAAAGCTTTATGAGACCAGTGAGAAATGTTTTTTTTTTTTTTTTTGAGTATAGTTTAGCTTCTAAAGATTACAGATTGTATAGTCTTAAAAGGAATTCTGTGATCATAAGTAGAGATATGGTATTTGATGAAGATAAAAAGTGAAAGTGGGAAGAAGAATCAAAAGAGATCGGGAATGAGCCAAAGATGATTTTGCTGCAAAAGCCAATGGAGAATGAAGATGAAGAAGATACAGTTAGTCTCAAAATAGTTACAAGTTTTTCTGGTTCAAAATCTTCAACACCTACCTTAACTCCAATCAAGACAAGGAGATTGAGTGATGTTTATGCAAGATGCAATTTATGTATTGTTGAACCAGAAAGTTTTGAAGAAGCCATGAGAAAAGAAGACTAGAGAAGAACAATGGAGGAGGAGATTGAAGCCATTGAAAAGAACAAGACTTGGGAGCTGGTTGATAAATCAAAAGATAAAGAAACAATTGGTGTGAAGTGGGTTTATAAAGTGAAGCATAAGGCAGATGGCTCTGTTCAGAAAAATAAAGAAGATTGGTTGCCAAGGAATATGCACAACAAATGGGAGTGGATTTTTATGAAGTCTTTTATCCAGTTGTAAGGCTTGATACCATCAGAATGTTAATAGCATTGGCTGCTAAAAAAGGTTGGCCACTTTATCAATTAGATGTGAAGTCTCCATTCCTAAATGGTGAGTTAATAGAGGAGATTTATGTGAAGCAACCGGCTGGTTTTATAATTCAAAATGCAAAGGGCAAAGTGCTTAAGTTGAAGAAAGTATTATATGGCTTAAAACAAGCTCTAAGGGCTTGGTATAGTCAAATTGATAACTATTTCATCAATAATGAATTCAAGAAGAGCATGAGTAAGCCAACTTTGTATGTGGAGAAGCAAGGTAGAGACATTCTTATTATTGCTTTTTATATTGATGATTTGGTGTTTACCGGCATTGATCAAAGAATGATTGAAGAATTTAAAGAAGAGATGATGAAGAGATATGAAATAAGTGATTTGGGGCTATTGCATCATTTTCTTGGAATGAAGATTTATCAATGTGAAAATGAGGTGTTTATATGTTAAGAAAATTATGCAGAAAAAATTTTGACAAAATTTAGGATACAAGGTTGCAAACCAATTGATACTCTAATAATGTTGAATGAGAAATTAAAGAAAGATGATGGTAGAAGAAGTGTTGATGAAATGATGTATATGAGCTTGGTTGGTAATTTGTTATATCTCATAGCAATCAGGCCAGATATTATATTTGCAGTTAGTTTGTTGTCATATTTTATGCATTGTCCCAGTCATTTTCACCATAGAGCAGCTAAAAGAGTGTTAAGGATGTGCAGGGAACCAAGGGCTATGGAATTAAATATTGCAAGGGTGAAAAATTGGAGTTCTAAGGGTTTTGTGACAATAATTGGGTAGGCTGTGTGGATGATAGGAAGATCACATCTGGATATGTTTTTATGATTGGTTCAGGAGCTATTTCATGGTGTTCAAAGAAGTAGCAATCTGTTGCTCAATCATCTACAGAGGCAAAATATGTTTCAGTGGCAATAACAACTTCTCAAGCAATTTGGTTAAGAAGAATATTGGAGAATATGGAAGAAAAGCAAGATGTTGCAATTGATATTTATTGTAACAACAAATCAGCCATTACATTGGCTAAAAATTTAGTGCAACATAGTTGGGCAAAGCACATAGCCATCAAGTACCATTTTATCAAATGCAATAGAGGAAAATGAAGTTAGCTTGAAGTATTGCATGTCTTAAGAGTAAGTGGCGGACATTTTCACAAAGGCAATACCAAAGGATAATTTTCAACTACTAAGGGAAAAGTTTGATGTGGAGAAGTCATATAGAGAAATAGTCGGAGAGAAGAAAGCACATTAAGGGGGAGTGATAGAATTAATGTACTTTCTTATTTTGTAAAAAAATAAAAGAGATGAAGTGTAAAATTGAGTGAATCAAATATTGTATATTGCTTCATAAAATACAAGTCGAATTACAAGTCAATATATAACATTGGAAGCAAAATAAATAGGAACAAAAAATAAACTAAGAAACTAACTCTAAGGAAAGAATTAATAATGAGTACATAATAGAAATTAAGAGATATGTTAGTCAAGCAATATGTCAACGGTTTCCATAATCCTTCAGATTTGATTGGCGAGTAATATGTTAACTTTCATAATCCTTCAAATTTGATTGGCGAGTAACATGTCAACGGTTTCCATAATCGTTCAGATTTGATTGACAAATTATTTGGGATATTTTCATTGGCACATGATCGTCCATGATTCTCGGAATAGCCTCCCTCAAGCAATGATGGGTAAAGTTATGGTAGATCTCAACACATCAAAGCTTGCATGTCGTGAATGAGAAAAAGTGGACAAGGAGTTGCCTCCCTCAAGCTGTGGTATGTGTGTTGCCAAAACCAAGTGACTTAAGGATGATGTGGAAATGATCGCTGCCTAGCCCCTTGGTGAAGATATCAGTGAGTTGAGATTGAGAAGGCACATATCGAAAAATTAAGAGCCTTTCTTCATACTGTTTCTGAACAAAATGACAATCTATTTCAATGTGTTTGGTATGCTCATGGAAGACTGGATTGGTAGCAATGTGAATTGCAGACTTGTTATTACATTGAAGAGTAATCGGATGAGGGACTTCGACAAACATATCACGTAGAATATGAGTTAGCCAAACAATCTCCTTTGTGACCATCGCCATTGCCCTATACTCAGCTTTAGCCAAAGAAAGCGAGATGGTGGGTTGCTTTTTAGAGCACCAAATCACTGGAGCATCACCAAGAAATGTAATGAACCCAGTTGTAGATTTACGTGTTGTAGGACAAGCACCGCAATCTACATCATAGTAGGTGGGAAGAATGAGAGTGTTGTTGTAAGGATAAAACACTCCCTTGTTAGGGTCGTTCTTGATATATCAAACCACATATTTTGCCATTCCATGTAGGGTTTCCTCGGGTTTTGAAGGAACTAGCTAAGGAGGTAGACTACGTAAGAAATGTTTGGCCTGGTCATGGTCAGGTAAAGGAGTCACTCTACAAGGCATCTGTAAGTCCAGGCATCATCTAGCAAATCATTGTTGTCTGTGGAAAGCCCATGTTGTGTGTCTACCCTTCTTGCATGCGCAACATCAACTTCTACAATAATATCTTGGGCATATTTTTGTTAATAAAGATAAATGTCCCTTACTAGTTCGGGTTAATTCGAGCCCAATAAAATAAGTCAGAGTTCCTAAGTCTTTGATTTGGAACTAACTCTTAAGATATTCCTTAAATTGGACGCACTTTTCATTATTGCTCCCTATGATAATGAGATCATTAACGTAAATGAAAACAACACACCATCATTTCCTCTTGACATCATGAAAAGTGAATTATCAGAATCACTTTGTGTGAAGCTGTATGTTAATAAAGCCTGAGATAGTTTGCCAAACCTTTGCCAAGATGCTTGTTTGAGCCCGTATAGGGACTTGTGAAGCTTACACACGAGTTTCTTATCTGTATTGGGAATACCTTGTGGAAGTTTCATATACACCTCTTCGTCAAGGTCGCCATTAAGGAAAGTATTATTTACATCCATTTGGTGCAAATCCCAACCTTTAGAGGCAGCAACAACTATGAGGCATTTCATAGAAGCAAACTTAGAAACGAGTCTGAACGTTTCATTGTAGTTGAGTCCCTTGATCTGACTATATCCCTTTGTAATGAGGCGTGCTTTGTATTTATTGATAGTCCTATCTGGGTTTTGCTTGAGCTTGAACACCCATTTGGATTCGATAGCTCGTTTTCCTCTTAGAGGTTGGTAAGTACATGTGGTCTGGTCACTGGCTTGAGATCTTCAACATAGACTAGTTGATCATTGTCATCTTCTTCATCTTGTGAACTTTCCAATTCTTTATCTGCATTATTCATAGCCAAGTCATCATCATCAAGAGGTCTTAGCATTGTGTGTTTTTCTGATGGATTGTTTTAGTTTCCCACATTGTCATCACAAAAGGGAAATAAATCCTCATAGAAAATCACATCTCGAGAGTTAATAATTCTTTGCGAGTCTATCTCAAGGACTTTGCATCCCTTCTTCCATAGCTTGTATCCAAGAATGATATATAATTGAGAACGTGCTTTGAACTTATCAAGAGGTTTTGGCTTGTTGTAGACATAGCACAAGCAATCAAAAACTCTTAAGTGATCATAGTTTGACTTGGAATGAAAAAGTACCTTATATGGAGTTTTGCCATTAAGATATGAACTGGGCATTATATTGATCAGATATGCTGTAGTCATAATGCACTCCACCCAATAACACAAATGGATGTTAAACTGAAAGCACAAGGCACGAGCTACTTTAAGGAGATATCTGTGCTCTTGTTCCACGATGCCATTTTGCTGTGGGGTGTGTGGAAATGTTGTTTGATGTATTATTCTTTCATTAAGCAATAATTTCATTAAATTCCCTGAGACATATTCTAGAGCATTGTTAGATCTAATCTTCTTAACACATTTCCCAAACTGCGTTCTAATCATTTTTACAAAATGTTCAAAGAGTATAGGAGCTTCAGCCTTTGTTCTCATCAAGTATACCCAAGTACTCCTTGAGTAATCGTCCACAAGTGTGAGAAAATAAGCATTTCCATTTTGTGTTTTTACATGATAAGGACCCCATGTGTTAACATGAATAAGTTCAAAGACTTCTGTGGATTTGTTTTCTTTAATAGGAAATTTCTTTTTACATTGTTTAGCACAGTGACAAATATCATAAGGCCCTGGTTTCTCTTTATTCTTAAGAACAAAAACATAAAAAATTTCTTTTATTCTATCCATAGGAAAATGTCCTAATTTGTGCTAAAATAAATCAGTTTCCACACTTGATTCTACTGTATATACTCTTTTTAGTGAGTCTTTGCAAAGCTGGTAAAGTCCCCCCTTAAGCTGGCCTGATCCAATCACCGCTTCCTTGAAAGGTCCTGAATTAGACAATTGTTTTGTTGGAAGAGAACAAAACATTTTAGATCTTGTGTTAGTTTGCTAATTGACATCAAATTACAATTGAAATTAGGAAAACATAATAAATGCTTTAAACAAATGTGGTCATTCAAGGCTGCATCCCCAACTATTGTTGTTTTGGCCTTTTCTCCATTAGGAAGAGTGACCTTGATCGGTCTTGTGAGAATAGAGGTTGCTTTTAACAAGGTTGCATTTGAGACTATATGATGGGATGCCACATTATCTAAAAGCTAAGGTAAAGTTTTAATATTACCAATAAAGTTGATGCTAGAAGTGGTTTGATTTTCCTTTGCCAAAAGTGCCAAGAGTTGGTTGTAATACTCTTGTGTGAGGACTAGTTGTTGTGTTCTATGGGTGGTATCTATGATTGCAGCATGTGTTGTGTGTCTACCTTTCTTTTTCCCTTGCCAATTTGGTGGATACTCCACAATTTTGAAGCATTTTTCCTTGGTGTGGCCAATCTTGTTGCAATGGTCACACCTAAGCTTTTTGCCTTGATCCTTGCGACTTTGAAAGCAACTGGATCACTCAATTGTGTATGGCTTATGGTGACTTCTTCTGAGGCTAGCAAAGCACATGCGTTTGACAAGTTGGGTAGGGGCTCCTTGTAAAGAATATTCGACCTTGCCACTCCAAAGGTTTCGTTCAACCCCATAACAAATTGATGGAGTTTCTCTTCCTCCTTCTCTTTTGCAGCAACTTTGCATGCACAACGAGACACTTTGGATCATGCGGCTTGGCAAAGGCACTCATCCGCTCCAATAAGCTCTTTATCTTTGCATAATAGGTTGAGATAGTCATGTCACTTTCACGTGTGTTGACTATATCTCGCTTGATTTCCTGGATTCTAGGGCCACTTTCTTGTGAAAACTTCTCCTCCAGTTCCAACCACATACCTCTAGCAGTGTCATGATACACAATGCTATCATGAGACTTTTCATTATGTGAATTAAGGATCCAAGATATTACCATTGAATTACAGGTAATCCAGTTTTCTTCATTTGGATCTCCTTCTGCTGGCTTTGGTAGTCACCCATCCACGAACACTATTTTGTGTTTGGATACCAAGGCATTGGTGACGGCTCTCCTCCATGTTAGGCAGCTCGTCCCTTTGAGCAAATGTGTGACTAGCTAGTCTCTAGGTCTATCTGAGTTGCTCAACAGATAATATACCTGCTTGTCATTCTTTATTGTTGTGGTTCCCCTCATGTTGCTCGTCCCTTTTACCATTGGATCTCAAAAGCAGTAGACCTGCTCTGTTACCATGTAAAATTGAGTGAATCAAATATTGTATATTGCTTCATAAATTACAAGTTGAATTACAAGTCATATAACATTGAAAGCAAAATAAATAAGGAACAAAAAAAAAACAAACTAGGAAACTAACTCTAAGAAAAGAATTAATAATGAGTACATAATGGAAATTAGGAGATATGCCAATCAAGCAATATTTCAATGATTTCCATAATCCTTCAGATTTGATTGGCGAGTAATATGTCAACGGTTTTCATAATTCTTTAGATTTGATTGGCAAATTATTCGGGATATTTTCATTGGCACATGTTCGTTCATGATTCTCGCAATACCAAGAGTCTCAAGGTAGGAGAGTCTAAAAGTCATAAGGTAAGAGGGTAAGTGTCATACGTTGAAAAGAGTCTCTTTATGTGGAACTGAAAAGTCATATATATTATGCAAAAGATGAATGAATGAGGAAGAAAGAATGAATTACTCTCTCTAGAAAAAAAAAATCTGCCTTGGCCATGTTTTTGCAACAGGTTAAATACTAGAATGTTAATGTGTCGAGCAAGAATTGCGGGCTTTGTTTCTTATTATTTGTTAGTTTGCAATACTTTCCCTCGTTGTTCTATCAATATGGATCCAAGTTTGACTAAAAGACTGTTAATGTTGTGATCCCCAAATTCATTGGTACCCGGGATTAGAGTTTGCTTGGAGAAGGAAAGAAAGAATGAAGAAATTTCAGTATCTGCCTCTACAGCACACTACAACAGTGACAGCGATCGAAGTTCCTTCCATGTTTAGGGTTTCTAGAAGACACCATAGAAGGATGTATTGACCTCTTACACTGATTAGAGCCGAAGTTGAGTGGGTTTTATGGTTAGAGAGTATTCCATACACTTTTGAGAGGTTGGTAAGGCCATTAGTGAGCATTTTGTAATCTCCTTTGTTACGGTGCCACTACTAGAAAACACGGATTCAGCGATAAAAATTAGCGACGGATAACTATCCGTCGCTAATTAATAACAAAATTACGACGGAACAGCGACGAAAAAATTAGCGACGAAATTAGCAACAGAAAATTTTGTCGGAAAAAATTCCATCGCTAATCCATCGCTGAAACAAAAAAAAAAAATTCGGACCTATTAGCAACGGAATTAGCGACGGAAAAAATCCGTCGCTGATAGGTCCGAATTTTTTTTTATTGAATATAATTTTTAAGACCAAATCAAAAAATAAAATAAAATAAAACAAAACCTTGATATAGCATATTGTACCTGCGGTTCAAACAAGTTCAGCCAAGACAATAAGCAAGCAATTGTGAAAAGCAAATTTTGGAAGAGAAATCATATAAATTGTTGGATGTGAAGTCATATATGGCAGTTTTGCAGAGCCTATGAAGAAGGGAAAAAAAATCTTAGCACTTAAGGAAGGGCAATCTCATGCATCTCGTGGTAAAAAAAAAAATTAAAAAATTAAAAAAAAAAATCATATTCCCAGGGTGGATGGAATTGAATAAAATTTATCTAGCCTTTCCCAGAGTTTCATTATTTGAGACATATATTGGAAAGGAGTGAGCCGGATTATGCTCTGAAAAAGGGCTTTTGGCCAAATGGTCTCAAGAGAGGCTTTGAAATTCTTTGTTGGGCCTAGGCTTCAACCTTATAAATAAAAAGATTAAAAAAAAAAAAAAAGAAATGTATCCTTTCTAGTAATATTGTAGGGGACTTTAGGTTTCTAGTAGCCTCAGAGACTGGAGAAGAAATGCTTTATCACCAACGACAAATATCACTTAAACCAATTATCTAACTGATAAAGGGCAAGACAAGCTCCCAATCTACATTTGCTGCTATATATGCAGTGATCATGCCCAACCACTGAGGATGTCCGACTTCAACATTTTCATTCATGGCATATGTGCGGGTTTTTGCAGACAAAGACAACTAAGAGGACGAAAGAAACTGACAAGAAAGTCTACAAGCCAGGGAGAGGCATCATCCACAAAAGCCAGATGGCAATGTAAGAAAATGACGATCTACTAGGTTTGCTGATGGAATCAAACTATAAAGAAATGCTAGAAAATAACTCCATGAATTCCAGGCTGAGCATCCAGGCCAGGAGGCTATTAATGGAAGCTAAGTATTTTTCCTATCTGGAAAAGAGAAAACCAAACTATTGCTTACTGGAGCAATAGTACTACTAAGCAGACACACACACTCAAACAAAACCAGGAGAGGAGGCCCTCTAAGTTCTTGAGGAAAACAAACCAGACTTGACAGCATAAATCATCTGAAAATGTTGAGTATACACTATATCCACACCTTATTTTCGCACTTCTACAGATGCCAATGCTGCAGATTACCATAAATAGGTACAAAATTCTGAGGCTATACCCACCATAATACATGTTAAAACAAAAGGTATTCTAGACAACATAACTGGGGGACATGACCTTACCGGAGGGACTGCATCTAGCCTCACCCTTCATTGAAGTTCATCAGGACCCTTTGATTTGGGAGATGATGCAAACAGTTGAAATCCAGAGAGATTCTCAGCAGGAGTTTCAAATGCATCCAATGAAGTGAAAATAGTGCTAGACAATGATTCTTTACCAAATGAACCTCAAAATGGCGCTCAACTGATTCTCGAAAATGTTTGAAGCCGTATCCTGAAAGGACAGACGCATAGCACAGCTAGTTGTAGCTAATTTCAGAAGATTGGAGTTCATATCTACACTGTAGTAGTTATGCAGTTAAAAAACAAATCACGTAATAAGCGATACAGTAAGATCTTATCAAGCAAGATCTCTGGGCCGTAGCACTACAATGCTCACAGAAAAGGTGACCACTTGGTTCTTATCAGACCAGACAACAAAACTAACAAGATATGCCTAATTATATAAAGCATCAATGGATTATTTACAGCAAAATAAACTCTCAGAATTGGAAGATGAAGATGTTATATTGAAAACCAATTTAGATACAAGTTTTGCAAACTAAATGACTTTCAGTAGGCCAAAACCAACATAAAAAGAACTCTTTGCCTACATTGCAATACACCGAAGAGGCCAAAAACATTGGTGGTAAACTCTTTGTCCCAAATCACGATCTCGATCTATACAAAATACTAATTAGATCTTAAGATTGTATTTAACCCGATTAACTAATTGTAAATATATGCATCATCAAATGTATAATTTAGATGTATACTTTGGCAATATATAGTATTTTTGAAAAGAAAATTGATCAAAACTAGAAATTTTGTCTAATAGTATATTCAAGAGCAACCAAAAGGGAATCAAAATAGCAAGCATATGGAATACCCTACAAAAAGTGTGTTGTTGAATTTCAATTACATAATTATATATCTTCAAAAGAGCAAAGAATCCGACATTTCATCTGAATTGATTTGAAATCATTTCACACTTTTGGACTTACAAGTTGGCCCATAATCAAACATATATGTACATATACACACAACTTCAAAATCATGCTCAAGCTAGCAAATAACTGGGGAAGAAAATCAAACTAGATCATTCAAAAACAGGAAGCAGCACCGGAGCACAATGCAGGTCATGTCAAAGAATAAACAACCTAGATTAGATAGAACGTGGGATCTGAGAGAGAGAGAGGCAGAGAAAGAAAAAAAATGTAATTGCACCAGCCGGGAATCGAACCCGGGTCTGTACCGTGGCAGGGTACTATTCTACCACTAGACCACTGGTGCTTGTGTGCCTGGTTCAACGAATTTTGATTTCTATGTTATTGATTTTTATTTTTTTAATTTATTCATAGCCAAACAAAGACTACAAAGAATAGAGAGGAGGAAATCGACGGTACCATAGTAATCAAGTTGTGCCTTTACTAACTTAAAAGTTAGTGAAATTTTCATTAATACATTGGGAAAATTCCATACACAGAAAGTTGTTTGGTATACATCTAAATAAGAATAGTTAAAATTGTGACTAATATTGAAAAGCATTAAAAGAGAGGGAAGAAGGTGGAGAAAATGGGAAGGATTCTGATCATCAAGCAGGTGGGAAATTTTGTTAGGCAACTTGGAAAATGTTTCCTTTTCAGTCCACTATCCTACTATACTGGTGCACACTGATAACAAAGGAAAACCCCACCACCTGCTGTCCTTCCAAGATAAGCCTCCCGCCCCGCCCATGCTTTTCTTAGATTCCCTACCAAATTCTAACTAGAGCAGATCATATCCCAGCATATGTATGTACAACATTTAACTCTTAGCAGAACTTCCTATGTTAGTGCCTCTTCACAGACCTAACATTAGTTGGGCAAACCAAACCTCTCATCCTGAAGGCGAGCCATATGAGTCACGAGCCATGCAGCCGACCCACTCGACTTGCCTTTCCAGATGAAAAGTGTCCCAAGTGCCCAACATGTCTCTCTGCCATTATGTCCTCAACACCCGACCTATCCCTCGCATTTTGTGAACTCAAAGAAAAAGTTTGCCCTTACGTTGTAACCACACCCATAAAAAAGTCTCAGATGTTTAATTAGAAATTTAGTATTCGAATTTTTATAAATACGTATATTTTTATAATTTTTATTATTTTTTATGTAATATAAAAAAAAAAAAAAGAAAAAAAATTTAGTCCTACCAAATTACTAATGAATAATCCCCCTAACAAATAAGATGGAGTTTTAGCAGTGATATTTCTCAAAAACTGCATTAACCCTTTTCATTTAACCACCAAAACTGATCTCTTTTTTTTTTGGTAATATTTTTTTCACAAAATTCACATTAAAAAATTAAGAAAATAATTTAGATAAGAGATTTTTCTTTAAATTTTAGCTTCTAAAATTTATGATACAATTTATATTTACATGGATTAATTTGGAACAAAATAGAGAAATGACAACAACCTTTTGAAATGGAAGTTGTAACTATAAAATTAAATGATATAATATTTATATTTTACCAAATTAACTCAAGATTTATTTGCTAATAACAATAATAAATTAAATTTTAATTTTAAAATTTGAAAATAACCATTTAAAAAACCAATATAGAAAACAGATATCATTTTTTAATATCTTACTGTGTCTAAAGAATTGACCAAGAACTCTAGACATCATATTTATTTCTTAATAAATTATTAAAAAAGTAATTAATTTTTTCAATTCAATAAATTTAGTCCCACTCAAAATAAATTAAGTCATTTGTATTATTTATATTTATTAAATGTTTTGTCTTCGGAAATACTCTCTCTCCCTCTCCCTCTCCCTCTCCCCCTCCCTAATTATATATATTAAATAAATTATTATTTACTTTAATTTTATTACTAATTAAAACAAGAAAATAAGAGTGGAAGTTTTGAAGCAGTGTCATTTCAGTAATTCCACAAAAACAGCTTTGGATGCCCAACGCAAGCAACCTTTGAATAACAAACACTCTGCACAAACTTCCACCATTTCTCCCACTCTCTCTCTCTCTCCGAGGAAAAGGCCAAACTTCTCCAACGATGGCCACGTCAGCCCGCCTGGCTCGGCTAGGGGCCTCCGCCTTCGCGGCTGCCGGAGCATGCACCGCCGTGGTCACTCTCCACCCAATCTACTCGGAGAACGATCGCGGCGGAGGGTCCGGCCTCGAAGCAGCTCAAAGAAAGATCGCCGAATCTGACGGACTCGTCCCCTCGCGAGCCGTGCAGGAGTCGGCTTTGGTTGGCGCCAGCTCCGCCAATCCTCTCGACATTCTCGTTGTCGGTGGCGGTGCCACCGGCTCCGGTGTCGCCCTCGACGCCGCCACCAGAGGCCTCCGCGTTGGACTTGTGGAGAGAGAGGACTTTGCTTCGGGAACTTCTTCTCGCTCTACCAAGTTAATCCATGGAGGTAATGACAAAAAGATTCGTGATTTATTTAAACTGCCCCCAATTAATTGTACAGTTAGTTTATATTTTATTAATTAGACGTTAGTAATGATTTGTTTATTCTTGTTTGTTTGCTTAATTGCTGTTTGTGTTTCGTGTCTGTCATGTTTAGGTTGACCTCAGGTTAATTTAATATTTTGGGTTATCTTATTTTGATCTTGATAGGTGAAAGACTAAAAGTATTTTTGTGGTTTTTATACAATTGCAGTTGATCCTAGGGAAGGGCTCTGAATAGAATAATGCCGGAGAAATCAAATGAGAAAGATTAAATAGATCGACCTCATCATGTTTTATTTTATTTTGCATTTGCTTGCTTTAAAAGGTATTTTAAACTATTCAAAATTATCCAAATTTGAAAGGTTATGATTTTTTTCTCTTTCCAATATCGACTCTCATATAAGATATTTGATAATTTGGTTTTTGACTTATTTGGTTTTTGCAATTTTTTTACTCCTTGGAATAGAATAAAAGAAACTACACCTCATGCACAAAGTGTTCCCCGACATGCGGGAGTAAGGGGAGGGTAAGCGTAGTAAGGGGAGGGTAAGCATATATGTACATGACGTGACCAAAGAAAACATGAAACTATGTGGCAAGCAGACTAGATATTGGTTCCATGACGTGACACAGACATGATGAGTTAGTCACTCAGCAATGCTATAAAAAGTTCTATATTGTTGTGAGATAAAAAAAAAAGTGTTGTATAGTGTTGTGCCTGACTTACTCTCGTGTCAGGAAAAAAAAATTATTAACTTTTATTTTTGTAAAATCATTTCCCTTATTAATTGTAACTATGATATTCTATTATTTGATACATCTTGTTGAAAAGTTTGGTTGAGTTTGTTTTGGGTTGATTTGCTTTAGTGAGATAAAAAGTTTCAAATGGCTTTCTTGACCCCGTTTTGATTATTCTCAAAGGAGAAGATTATTCCTTTTTGCATACATATATGGACCCAATCACGATCTTAAGATAAGAACAAGTGATTTTTCTAGATCAATCCCTTTGCCCCTCATTCTTCGAGAATCAGAAAGATCCTTTTTGAGTTTGAATTTGTTCAATTAGAATTTGGGTTCTTCTTCTTCATTTTACTTCATGTTTTGGGTTGGTTTGGTATTGTTCTAAATTATGATAACTACTCGTGTTTTAGTTTGTTTATTTTAGTCATAGGTGCATCAAGCAGAGTGGTCTTAAACTTCTTGTGATGGATTGTGGTTTATTATGGAAAGCTGATTCCTTTACATTTTCAACTTGTATTGGAATACATTTGGTATGTACTTTTGTTGAACAACAATACTGATGTTGGAATGGGATATGCCTTTTGGCCATAACTGATGAGCATATAACCGCAGGCTTTAGATGAACATATTTGGTAGAAATTTTTCTCTTCTACCTTGACAGGATATATTGAAGCTGTAGTTGTTTCTGGGTTCCTTAAGTTGTTGTTAATCACATACTGTATCGTATGAATAAATTCTTCCACTGTATTGTTTGAGGAGAAGTGCAGAATTTGTGGTGTTTCTCGTTTTGGCATTGTTTATCACATTGATGTGCACTCTGTTTCATAGGCAAAATACTTGGCCATGGGAAAATTTAAGCAGATATTGCTGGCACAAGAAACCCTAGTGTGGGACTAACATTCTCAGATAATTAAATATATCTTAGCTGAGGGTTGCGACTTGAAAAATTGTTTTTACGTTTTGTTTTTGCAGGTCCCTCACCAATATATAATAATTTCCTCTATGGTGGTGTCTGCCGTTTATTAGTCTTATCCTACTGCACTCTTTGGGCACTGAATTTATGCTACATCGAGTGCTAGTTTGGAAATTAGAATGAGAATGTGAGTGGAAATAACTTCTTGTTTGTGGCCAAATCATTTGAGCAAATGTGCATGTGCTACCACGATATGAGTGTCTTCATTTCTGTTGATGTTAAACAGGTAAAAAACCTAGTAAGGGAGCGAAGAGAGCAGGATATATGATATTTGCTTACCTGCAAGCTACGGATCATGCAAGTAGCTTTTAGTCTTTGATGGCTTAAGGAGCATATAACCCCGGAATTGTTGACTGTTTCTGAAAGGCATATTTCTGTATGGGAATAGTTTCTTTTATGTCTGCAGTTACAGTAACCATTAGTCAGTTGAAGTTAAACACAGTGGTTAATGCCTATGAATATAAAGATGTCTACTTTATATATATTGAGAATTTCAAGTTATTTCTTGATACATTATTTATCACTTCAGAAAATTATCGAATCTTGTAGGAGTTCGTTACTTGGAGAAGGCTGTCTTTAATTTTGACTATGGGCAACTGAAGCTGGTTTTTCATGCACTTGAGGAGCGTAAACAGTTTATCGATAATGCTCCACATCTGTGCCATGCGTTGCCGTGTATGACACCATGTTTTAGCTGGTTTGAAGTAGTATACTACTGGATGGGATTGAAACTGTACGATCTGGTCGCTGGACCACGCCTGCTACACTTGTCTAGATATTACTCCTCACAGGAGTCTTCTGAGCTCTTTCCTACTCTTGCAAGGGAGGGTAAAGGTAGAATCTTGAAGGGCACTGTGGTATATTATGATGGACAGATGAATGATTCAAGAGTCAATGTTGCCTTAGCTTGTACTGCTGCATTAGCTGGTGCAGCCGTGCTAAACCATGCAGAAGTTGTAGCTTTCCTTAAGGATGAAGCCACAGATCGGATAATTGGTGCACGTATTCGAGACAACTTGACAGGCATGGAACGATTGTTTTCTTCACCCATGTTCTTTTTGTTGAATTTTTCCAGTTCCTAGGCTCCTTGTGTTATGCTAAATCCCGCATGTCACTGATAAGTGCATGTTTACTTCTATTTTCTAATAATTTGTTGTTAAAACACCTATCACACCAATGTCTGTGTTTTGTCTCTTTAATTGCCAACATTTTGTTTTATTAAAAACCTTCTTGGTCATTTTGGATTTCCTTCCAAAGTTAGTGGGATTGTTTGGCTTTGCATAACTTTTCTTTGCTTTATAATGCTACCTTGATCCTCAGTGCAATGATGCACTTGATAATTTGGATCATTTAGGGTAATATCTGTTATGCATAAGATACACTTGATTATAATTATGCTGAACTTAGAAGTGTATATTCCAATACCTGTTAATTTTGGATGCATTTTAATTAATTTATTCACATAGTTACCTAACATGAGTGGTGATTTATGGTAATGATGATGATCATCATTAGAAATTAAGGCTGTTAGTATGCTTCTGACAGGTCACCAATGGCAATTTATTCCTCGAGTAACATGTTTTTTCTGAATATCCTGGGTGCTAATTCTGAACCCAAATTATAAAGCATCTTCACTATTTCATTAACCATATGATTTGTCATCTTACGTTTTTGCTAAGGATTTGAAACAAATGGAAAATGGTCCACTGACTGAAAAGATTTCCCAAACTTATCTCATTTTGTCACGCTTCTAAAAACATCTTAGTGGAACGGCAGAGACCATAAGTGATCCTAATTTTGTTGGTTGCTCTATCTATATCTTCAAAGACATGATCTTTTCTGTCCTTTTTCCAGGCAAAGAGTTTGAAACGTATGCAAAAGTTGTTGTGAATGCAGCTGGACCATTTTGTGACTCTGTTAGGAAATTGGCTAAAAAGGATGTACAACCCATGATCTGTCCTAGCAGTGGAGTCCATATTGTCCTCCCAGACTACTATTCTCCCGAGGGGATGGGCCTAATTGTTCCCAAAACTAAGGATGGACGTGTTGTCTTCATGCTGCCATGGCTGGGGAGGACAGTTGCAGGAACTACAGATTCCAGCACTAACATTACGATGCTTCCTGAGCCACATGAAGATGAGATTGAATTTATTCTGGATGCTATAAGTGATTACCTTAATGTAAAGGTATGCAAGTATTTTCATTTGCGACACTTTTTCTTATTGCCTCCTTTAGTGCAGTTTGCAGGGATTCTTTGAGGAACTAAAAAATGATATCAGCCGGATAGGAATTAAAAAATAACAAATGTGATAGTGGCTTCTTATTTTTAGATATAACATGCTTTGTCTAATTATAAGCAAATTGATTATTCAAGTTCTACATGCAGAATGAAAATTTAGTTGAAGAAATGACTTTAGATAAGAATGAGTGGTATAAGAGAATCCAAAACAGTTAAATCATTTCTTTTATCATTTTAAGTTTTTATGAATAGTTTATTTTTATTTCTCTTTTTTATTATTTTTATTTTTATTTTTATTTTTTTGGGTTATCTTCTCTATTTTTACTTTCAAACTTTAATTTTATATTTTTATATATTTATGTATTTTATGTATTTTATAGTTTTATTTTTTCTTCTCTTATATATTTGTCTCTCAACGGTCGACTCCAAAATTTGGGATTAAGGCTCAAGTCATTGTCATTTGAAGTGGGGATGATCCACCATTATAGTGATTTTATCATCAATGTTCAATGCTAGAGACTTTGGCCTTGGTCTCTTTGTGTTTCCTTTTCCTTTCTTTTATCCAGTTTGGTTGGTCTAATGTATGTCAGGACAATTCAGGTAAGGCGTACAGATGTTCTTTCTGCCTGGAGTGGTATTCGCCCGCTGGCCACGGATCCATCAGCAAAAAACACTGAGAGTATTTCCAGGGATCATGTAGTTTGTGAAGACTATCCCGGCTTGGTCACAATTACCGGTGGAAAATGGACCACGTACCGAGGGTAACCTCATTTATACCTTGGCTGTAGTTGCTGGTTAACAAGTTAAATGCATCGCACCTATTCTAGGGCTGTGGCAAGTAGTTATCCATTCATATGTTATTCATTCATTAACTTTTAAGTTCTGTGAAACAGTCTCTATGATAATTTAATTAGTTCCTTCTTGAAAATTATTTTCTTATTGTGATTTTTTGTAGTGTGTGTATTTAAGTTTTGAATATATGCTGGGGGTTACTTTGATTTGTTCAAGCACCGTGCATTGTTGTCATGATTCTATATTGTGCTTAATGGTTTAAGTTTATAGTATGGCAGAAGATGCAGTTAATGCAGCTATCAAGTCTGGGAAGGTGAGAGCTACGAATGATTGTGTTACACAGAAACTGAGACTTGCTGGTGGATATGGATGGGATCCTTCATTTTTTACGCTGCTTGCCCAACAATATATGCGGATGAAGAAGACACATGGTGGTAAGGTTGTACCTGGGGTAATGGACACTGCTATTGCAAAGCATTTGTCTCGTGCATATGGTACCTTGGCAGAACGAGTCGCTGCAATAGCTCAGGTTTTTTCTACTATCTAGCCTTTAATATTCTTGTAGTTGTAGCATTTGTGCACAAGCATGTGAAATTTCTAAGAATCTTTATCAACATAATTGTCATTCGCCCAACTATTCCAACACCCCTTTGTCTTATGAATTTATCAATGCAGTCGGCATGAACTTTAGAATCAAATTCATTTGTTGGGATACTGGGAAGCCATGGTTGGAATTTGCTCATGGAAAGTGGCATCTAGGCTTTGAATGTGGTTTGACCCTTGAGCACTACCTTCACCTACTTTAACAGGGGAAGGGACTGGAACCCATGACCCTCTTTGATCGTGAGTTTAAAGTCCATCATAGACAAACTTTGACTTGTAATATATCTATGTCATAATCTGATAGTTGTCATAGAATTGGTCATGAAGATATATCTTTAGGATTCTAAACAGCTTTCTAGTTTTCTTCAAACCCTGACATTTTGCATTTGTCAGAATGAAAACCTAGGTAAGCGACTTGCACATGGATACCCGTTTTTAGAGGCTGAAGTAGCTTACTGTGCTCGCAATGAGTACTGTGAGTCTGCTGTTGATTTCATTGCTAGGAGATGTCGGCTTGCTTTCCTTGACACTGATGCTGCAAGTCATGCACTCCCACGTGTAGTCGAGATATTGGCAGCTGAAAACAATTGGGACAAGTCAAGGCAGAAGCAAGAGTTAAAGAATGCTAGAGCATTTTTGGAAACCTTCAAGTCATCAAAAAATGCACAATTTCATGACGGGAAACATAATTAAGCGAGTACAGGATCACCTTCATCTTTATTTATATAGTCAGGAGGGAACTTGCCTCCAATAATTTACTGGCTTCCTTGTCTACCAGTCCTTGGCCATGAGCTTGATGACTTGAATTTTGAAAGTGCTTGAATTTTATTTTATTTTTTTTTTTTTTGGGTACCAGGCTTACCCTTCAAGTTGATTTCAGTGATTCATTGTATCTAACAAGTTGATTCCTGTATTTCACTTCACATTCCCCTTTGACATCTTGGGAGATTTTGGAACCCTTTTCTTAGTTCAGTAAAATAATGATGTCTAAGCTTGTTCTGGCCCTTCATAATTGTTACAACTTGGCTGTGATGCTGGATATTCAATAAAAGAGTTGCATTGGGGTTTTCAAATTCAATCGGTACTTATTCTAGTTTTTGCTTATCCCTTTTCCTGTTCTCTCTCTGGCATGGGGCTACAAATGGGCGTTAGCCTACTGCAGCATTACATTCCAATTTATGAGTAGTTTTATGTGTGCCTAATGATTAACCCAATATATAATTCAGAATTTCTGCGAGTCACGCGAAGTGGTGTTTCGACAATCTGCGAGTCGATATGTAGGTTGATTGTGGGTTCCCACTAGTTGCCAATACTTAATGCTTTGAATCATGAAATTGTTAACGACAACTCATGCCCAATCAGGATAGGATGCAACTAGGGTCACGGTTATCATCTGCCTTCTTTTTTTGGGTTGGGGGGGGGGGGGTTGCCAAGTTCAAATTTTAGGATTAAGTTTCATGTTAATGATATTGTTGTTTTTTTTTTTAACCAAACGGTATCCAAATTTTACTTGATTAATCTAGTTTAAACATTATAAGGTCCATTGAGAGTTGGTTCTTTCAAATTTTTCTTCTCCATTTCTAAAGCTAGATCTCGAGATCTCTGATTAAGAGAGTAGAGTTCTTGATCACTCAAACTAAAAAAGTTTGATTATCATCTACTTGTTTGTTGTATGGATAAATTTATTTTGAACCAAGTGTCTTATATATGTTAAAATATATCAATATCTAATTGATTTTTATTCTGTTTAAATAAAATTTTAAATTCATATTTTGATTGTAGAGAAAATAAATGTTATAAGTGTTTTGTTCTCTTAAAAATTAATTCGATTCGAATTGATTTAATTCATATTTAATATAATTATCGGATATCAATGATTTAGAAGATTAAAAGATAAATGATTAAAAAATAAATAAGATTCTCTGGCAACTAAAGGGGCTTGAGTGCTTGCTTTACTCTAAGAGGGAGGCGCAGCCAAGATAATCATTGGCTTCGGCATGAGTTTGGCAATTAACGTAAATCTAAATTATAATTGCAGTTATGATCATGAAAAAAATTTGTTGCAGTCGTTGTAATATTCTTATCGGTGGCGGAGCCGGGGGAGCGGGAGGGGCAATTAACCTCGACTTTTTCAAAAAAATCTTAAATTTTTTTTTAATATTATCTTTCTTAAATAAAAATAATATTAATAAGCCCGACCGGTCCGAAATTCTCTCATCCCCCAAGCCCAGCCAACCAAGACCAGCCCGATTGGCCAGCAAAATTACCACCATCCGCTAATCACAAAATCTACTCGAAACGGTCTTTATCACGTTAAAATCAAATCAAGGAAAAAAAAGAAAAACATTGAGCTGCAGCCTATAAAATATCCAAAACTCTTTTCAGAACCCCCGGAGTCGATCACACCGTCACCACAACGGATGGCAGCGGCAGCGACGGCGGCGGCGCTGGCCGCACTCTCCTCTCTCCACCTCTCATCAACCTCCCTCCTCACTCGCCGGAACCTCCGCACCTTCTCTCACATCAAATCCTCGCTCTCTCCTCCCACCACGGAATTCAACATCTCCTTCGCAAAACCTAAACCTAAACCTAAACCCAAACCCAATCCCAACGGCGAAACCTTAAGTGCATCTATCGATGAATCTTCCGGTCTGGAGTTGGACGATTCCGGTCCCATGTTCATACCATGGATAGTGAGAGACGAGAATGGAAACCTAAAACTCCAGTCCACTCCTCCGGCTCGGCTTCTTCAGGCGATGGCGGATGCAAAGACTGCGAGGAAGAAGAAGAAGGATAAGACGGTGGCTGCTGCGGCGGAGCCGAAGCATTCGAAAGCCGCGAGGAGGTTTTATAATGAGAATTTTAGGGATAAACCTCAGCGTCTCAGTAAAGTTCTTGCTGCTGCTGGAGGTATAATGTAATGATTTTTTTTTTTGGTGCAAATGTTATTCGATTGTTTTGGGAAGTACTACTTGTGTTCTATGTATTTTTCTAAGGTTTGCAAAAATACTGCAGTCCTATTGCATTGTGTTACTCTTACTCTGGAATATACTGAAATATGATATATCTGCAAGTAGATTGAGGTTGTTGATTGCATAGAAATCATTCGTCGATTTGCAACTTATGCCTGTATTGCCTGTACCCAGATTGTTGAGGTTAGTCATTTTGTAGCAAGAGTGTTGAATTTGTTGTTTGTGCTGTATATTGATAGTCATATTAGTATGTAGTGTAAAAATGTAGAAGAACAATAATCAAGTACTACCGGTATGTATTTCAGGAGGGAAACACAGCTTGAGCTGAGAAAATCGATGACTTAATTGAGTGAATGAATTGTATTGAGAAAGTGTTTTTTTGACAGCAGTTATAAACTTTTGGTCCCCCTAGCAGTGCTATTTTCATAGTAGTAGTTGCAAGTACCTTTTTCATTGAGGTAATTCAATTTGCAATGTTATTACATTTGCCGTTTATGTGGTCAATAGAAGTTATGCTTATGTTGTGGTACTGAAATGTAGAAGCATGGTCAAGTTGTTGGGAATGAAATATGAAACATTTGCTAGTTATTGTGATGCAGTGGAAAGGTTTAGGGCAATTAAATCTCAACAATTAGGGATAGAATAGAGTGATTATGGTTGGAAGAATAATCAAGAATTAGGTTTAAAAAGAAAAAGCCAGAAGAAATTCTGCATTAAGAGATAAAGCAATATTTCATAAATTGACTGCTATTGTCCTCTTCCTGGTTAGTAAACTAGGATATAGAAAAAAATAAAAAAAAAAAAGAAAAAAAAATTCTAAATAGGAATCTTATTAAAGAAGAACTCATAAAAAAGAGGAAAGTAAAATCTTTCTAATTCTTTGGATGTTCTTGAATGGGACTGTATTATAATTGGAAAGTTTATGGCATCAGAACAATTCTAGAGCTCAACTTTAATTGAATTTGTGAGTTTTGAATCAACAAGGAATACTAGAGAATGGGGTCCCCTTCAAGGAGAATGGATTTTGGTGACAGTGGGTATTATTTCAGCTCCCCCTGTTGGTTCATCATTTAAGTGAACTTAAATTTTGTTCTTTAATGTTTCTAGTGGCATCAAGAAGGAACAGTGAAGAGCTTGTTTTTGAGGGCAAGGTTACTGTTAATGGCTCCGTATGCAGTACTCCTCAGGTTAGCTGGTTGTTCTATTTCTGCCATTATTAGCTTTGTTTGTTAGCAATTGTCTCCTTTCTATAGAATATTTTTTGTTATTCATTGGGCTTGTATCATAGTGTAATGTGATCGTATGCATGTAATGACCTGTAGACCAGAGTTGATCCTGCAAGGGATGTGATTTATGTCAATGGGAATAGACTTCCAAAAAAGTTGCCTCCAAAGGTTTATCTTGCCCTGAACAAGCCAAAAGGGTGGGTAATGAGTAATGGTTTCTTTCTCATATTCTTTTGGCTCTTCAATTCTTTTAGTTGGACCTGATCTTTGATTTTTGGTTGACTTTGGCTTGCCTGCAGCTACATTTGCTCATCTGGGGATAAAGAGTCAAAATCTGTTCTCTCTCTATTTGATGATTATCTAAAGAGTTGGGTATGTGCTGGTTAAATGTTATCACATTTCTGATTTGTAATTTGGTATCTGCTAGAGAATAGTTTATTGTTGGAGAGAAGTTTGAAGCCATTGCACAAATTGGTCCTTGTTCCTGTTTCATATTACAGGATAAGAAAAATCCAGGACGACTTAAACCCCGACTATTTACCGTTGGCCGTCTTGATGTTGCAACAACCGGGTTGATCATTGTGACTAATGATGGTATGATTTTCTTTTGTATGTGAAATAGACATTGCAGATGAAATATTTCGTATCAATACTTCATTATCAGTTCAATACCCAAAATAAAAAATAAGGAATTACTTCATTATCAGTTGGAATGTACTAGGCTGTTATTAACTTTAGCAATTGTCTACTCATTTTCAGGAGATTTTGCTCAAAAACTTTCACATCCTTCATCTAAGTTATCGAAGGAGTAAGTTTCTGTTTTCTCCTTTGTCTTCTCGCATTGATTCTAATTTTTGACTCTCCTTTTCTCCCCTTTTGTTTTGCCTTAGTTCAGCTATATATTTAAGCTTTCCATCCCAAAGTTTTAATTCTGCTTGAAGGAAAGAATACTTGAATTGTTACTTATCTTGCTTTTTGTGAATGTGCACATGTATATGTAGGATGTGGGATCTCTCTCTCTCTCTCTCTCTCTCTCTCTCTCTCCCTCCTCCCCTAATAACAGGACCTACTCGCTAATAATGTGTTGTATGCAGATATATTGCGACAGTTGATGGTGCAGTCACTAGAAGGCACTTAAAAGCCATCAGTGAGGGTACCGTAATTGAAGGCATTCACTGCTCTCCAGATTCTGTAGAACTACTCCCACGACAACCAGATTTTCCAAGACCTAGACTTCGTATTGTGGTATTTAACTTATTTGAAAAATCTAGCACTGTACCGGTCTTTTTTTTTTTTTTTTTCCCTCGCCTTAGCACCAAATTTACTCAATTTGTTCAAATGGCATTAACATGAATATGGTAGATACATACATACATACATATATATATATATATATATATATATATATATATATATATATATATATTGTTGAAGTTGTTGTGCATATATAGCATATGCAAACTAAAGCTTTAAAAGTGCGCAGCATTAAGAGGTTCTATACAACGTGAGCCAACAATGCTTGGTGTGTAATCTAAGTTGAAACTTTTGATAAGCTTGTATCTTGCCCAATCTATGGTTTATGAATATGGCTTCTTTCTCAGTTTGGCCACATCATAGTTCTTCATTTTTGTTCACCATAATTCGCTCTAAATTTTCAACCCTTGATAGTTTTTTATCTCAAATTTCCTTTCTTTCTTGTACGGTTTTAAATTTGGCAATGATTGCACATTTGTGAAAAGGTCCTGAATAAGCTCTCCGGCAGTGGGAAGAGTTAGTCCTTGTTGTTACTGGCTCTAGCTTTGTCCCTTTTTTGGGGCCTTCTTTGAAAAGAGATTTCCAGTATCTGTGAGTAATACAGGCTTTCTAGATCAGATTGGAAACAGTTCCAACATTTCATTACTCAGATAAAAGTCACTGAGGAGGCTATATTTGTTGCTTTGTCTGAATGAACTAAAGCTAGGCATGAAATTTTGCTATTATTTTAGATCATTTAATGCTAAACGTAGTATTTTGCCTGATATTTTAAAAAAAATATGAGACTTATTCTGGCTCATCCTTGACTCCGTGATAAATGATGTGAAATACTTGTATCTTGAAATGAATGATCAGAGACCTCGAAACATTTTGCTATGAATGATAGACATTTTACCTTTCTATGCTATTTTTGACCATGATCTGCAAAGAGCTGATCTTCATTTGCTCAATTCTTAAATTTTGTGCAGGTTCATGAAGGGAGAAATCATGAAGTTCGAGAACTTGTTAAAAATGCTGGTCTTGAGGTTTGGTTAAAATTTCATTTCCTAAATATTTTCTATTGTCCACATTTTGACTACAATATGTTGTTTGGGGATTGAGGTAGACCTTGTGGATATTCTGAAGATATCCTAATTTTATGTTATTTTATTTATAATTTTTTTTTCTCTCCCCTCATCTATATTGGTCTCTCAAGCAGCCAACCCAAAATTTGGGATTAGGGCTCGGTTTGTTGTTGTTATCTGTTTTGTTATGCCAGAATGAGGATTAGATTTTTGCCTCTGATGTTAAGTAGTACCCTCATTAAAATTGCAAGAATCATAAATTCAATCACAACCTTTTCCCTTGCCAGATTCACTCACTGAAGCGCATTCGGTTAGCTGGTTTCAGGCTTCCTTCAGATCTGGGGTAATTGATCCGATAAATCTGTTTTTACAACATTTTTCATTAGGACTGCTCTCTATTTTTTCCCCCCTTATGGTGCAGATATGGTTTGGTTTGGATGATTCGAAGATATATTGAAATCTACTCCTTAAGATTTTGTGTTGTATTAGTACCACTATAAGTACACAATCCACACTCCCTCCAGCGTCCCCACAAGTGGTCTGCAATGGTTGACTCCCAATTTATACTTTTGTTTGCTTTTAACTGCCTAATTTTGCCTTTTTCTCGCTATGTTCAGGCTTGGGAAGCATATTGAGCTAAAGCCAAGTGATCTGAGGACTCTGGGTTGGAAGAGCTAAAAACATTTATAGTTGAACAATGTAAACATGTCAAAGGGATCTAGTGAGGCTAGAAGGCCAAGGTTGTAAGCATATTGAGCTTCAATTCCCTTGGTTCGTCTACAACTTGGCTGATGAGCAACATTTATATTCACTTCACTTTATGGTGCAATTTCCTTCATTAGGGTGCGAATGAGATCAGGTTATGAAAAAGAAAAGAAAAGAAAACCTATGCTGATTTAATTGTGTACATAGGAAAGAGGCTTTTGAATAACCTAATGGAAAGATGTAAATTGTGATCTTAGTGTAGGTAATGGACCAAGGATGTGGTGCCTAGGTAATGGAAGCTTGCTTAATTTGTTGTAAAATTGGCTTGAAAGACTTAAGATTATCCTTTTTTTCTTAATTGTGGTCAATGATGAAGGTATTTATTTGCCCGAGCAAATTGAATTGGTCCTTTTGTCATTAAACGCAGGTGTCGTTCATTATATGTCATTTCATTGCATTTGAAGTCATATATGATTGCTTGATGGGAATGATAACGTGTGTTATTCTTCTTTCACTAGTTTAGTGGTGTAATTTGGCAGGTAATTCAAATCGATGTTGGACCGGTTTCAATTAGTGTTTGGAAACCCTGTTTAGAATACAAACTGATCATGTTATGGGGTTAATGGATCATTTGGTCAAATCAGTCAGACCGTATGAAAAAATCGAATGATATTATCATGATATCATAAATAAATTTAAGTTATAATATATTAATAATTTAAAATAATTGTATATATAATTATAAGTATTTATCAAGTAATGTTTAAAATATATAATATTAATAAAATACAATTCATATATCTAAATATCATATATCATTCAATATAAAATATCATTCAAATATATAAAAGTTAATTTAAATGATAGAGTTAATTATATTAAAATTTAATTTAAATAATAAGAAAGGTCTAACGAGGAAAAAAAGAAGGAAAAAAAAGCCCCAAGGTGAAAAAAAATGAAAAAAATAAAAGAGGTGAAAATGAGATAAAAAGGAGAAAGGAAAAGCTCAGTGCATACGCCTTGTGGTATGGGTTAAGACTTAGGCAATCAATCCACGCCCATTCATTTTCACAAAAAAGGGGAAAAAAATCGCGATTGACTTGTTTAATCTGATTTTTGGTCTAATTTTACAAAAAAGGGAAAAAAAATTGGGATTGATCAGTTTAATCTGGTTTTTGATTCAATTGGGTTTGAACGATTTTTTCAAAAATCAATTTTGCTAATAAACTTTGACCGGCCACTGATCTAGTTCTTGATCGAGCCAATCGATTTGATCTAAGTTTAAAAACATTGATTTCAATCGGTCGATATGATGGGTATATAGATGGGTACTTGAAAAACTCTATGATTGGCGATTACCTTAATAGAGGAATTGCGTCTATTGGCTATGGGTTCTTTGGCTAGAGATGACAATTTGTACCCAATTTCCTAGATACACATCCCTACCCTATCGGATAGAGGTGGGTAAGGGGTGGATAAGGGTTTGAAATTTTTAAACCTGTGGAGGGTTAAATAAGGTGCAGGTATGAGTTTTATACTCACCGTATACCATATCCGACCCTCGGCACACATACATATTTTCTCTTAGTTCTAAACTTAGTTTGAAATTAAGTAATTTGAATATAATTATTATTTTTATTTTAATATAATTGAAATTAAATTTTGAATTTTATTATTTATATTTTGATTAGATGATACTATCAAATTAGAATACTAATAAACGTAAAAATCAAATAGTTTTGAATGAAAAATAAGTTGATTTGCAAATGCAATAAGTCAACTTGTAAAAGTAACAACTTGACTTGTTGTGTTGGTGGATAAACTTGCGGGTAGGGGTGAGTAAGGACAGGTGGAGGGTAAGGTATAAAAATTTTACCTACTGCGGGTGGATATGATTTAATAGAAATCTGTCCCTACCCATCTCATTGTCATCCATATCTTTAACTACTCCAAAAAGCTCTTGAAATTAGGCTTATGATATTCTTTAGGGACATCTCAATCAGCAAAAGTTTTTCTATTTTTTTTTTCAATTTAATTCCTTTTGATTGTATTTTTTATGATCAGCAAAATTTTTTCTATTTTTATTTTTTTTTTCAATTTAATTCTTTTTAATTGTATTTTTTATGATCTAGTACTGATTCGACAAAGCCGAAAGGGGAATTAAAATGCTGTCTGAGGTTTAGGTCTCAATTTCAACCTAAAATATAATAATTCATTTGGACGATTGTGATCACATCTCATCTAATCTGACGGTTTATAATTCATGAATCAAGTGGTTGCCGGACAAAGAGCAATACCAAAACACTACGGCCAACGAGCCTATACAGGAAGAGCATACGAATGGGTGCTGATAGGTCAAATATTTGTAAAATTCCCTCAATCCCTTCTATTAATCTTCCTCAAATTGAGTGAGAGATCCAAATAGTAAAGAGGCTCAAATATTTTTTTATCCTGGTGTTTGAATTTTTATAAATATATTTATTTTTATAATTTTTATGTTTTTTATATAAATAAATAACTTCCTTAAACCGAAATTCCTTAAAAAAAAGTTATAATCTTTAAATTAAATTATATAATATAATATGTAAGTTTTACATTAAAAAAAAAAATTAAGCCCTGATTTATTTATTAATAAACTATTACAAAAATCAGTGTTTAATCTTATACATGGGCACCTCGTTTCTTAGCTAAGCCTTTGCTTTTGGATTTGAGTTCCTTTGGATATAAAAAAAAAAATATAATTCAAAAAATATAATAATAATAACGGTGCCCACGTCACCACTCCTGGCTCGGCTAGGCGCCTCCAATCTTCTTTGAGAACGATCGTGGCGGAAGGTGCGGCCTCGAAGCCGATGAAAGAAAGATCGCCGAATCCGACGGACTTGTCCCCTCGCGAGCCGTGTAGGAGTTAGCTTTTATTGGCGACAGCTCTGCCAATCTTCACGAAATTCCCGTCGTCGGCCGATACCCAATTTTACAACTCGTTCTCTTTCACGCTGTCTGCTGCACGGTTGTCCATGTAAAAGAGTGAACTTCTCCAAAGACGGCCAGAATGGCACCCCTGGTTCTGGCACTCGGGTGCTTCGGAATAGGCATCGCCGAAGCATACAACACTGCCCTCGATCACCTATAATCAACTTGGAGAAAGATCGCAGCGGAGGGTCCGGCGTCCAAATTTGAATCCCTTTGCGCCATCGTTCATTCGAGAATCAAAAACATCCTTTTCAAGTTTGAATTTGTTCATATAGAATTTGGGTTCTTCTTCTTCATTTTATTTCATGTTTTAGGTTGCCTTGGTATTGTTCTAAATTTGGATGATCACCCGTGTTTTAGTTTAAGGACCTAAACTTCTCGTGGTGGATTATGGTTTATTATGAAAAGTTGATTTCTTTTCATGTGATATTTTTGCTTTGTACGCAATTGACCTAAAATAAAAAATTCTTAAAAGAACATGACTCGTGTGTTGAACATTCGACCATATAAAGTAGAGTTGGGGGAATGAGTATTTGTCGAATGTTGAGGACTCACCGTCTAGTTTTAAAAACTGAACAAACTATTTGTCTGATTTTTTTTTAAAGATTTTTTTTATGCCGGTTGCGTACAAAGCTCTGTGGTCTCTACTTTCGTTGAACAGCAATCCTGATGTTGGAATGGGATAGAGGCCTGTTGGCCATAATTTTGGTGAAGAGTATATAGCTTCAGACTTTGGATGAACATACTCGGTAGAATTTCTCTCTTCTACCTCGGATAGGTTACAGCTTCCTTAATTTATTGTTAATCACATACTGCATTGTATAAATAAATTCCTCCACCATATTGTTCCAACAGAGGTTCCCAATTTGTGGTGTTTTCCTTTTGGCATTGTATATCACATTGGATGGGATGGGCACTCTGTTTTGTAGGCGAAGTACTTAGCAATGGGAAAATTTAAGCAAATATTGCTGATGCAAGAAACCCCAGTGAGAGACTAACATTCCCAGGTTAGCTGAGGTCTGCAATATGAAAAATTGGTTTTAAGTTTGATTTTGGCAGGTCCCTCCCCTCACCAATCCATAACAATTTCCTCTATGGTGATATGAGTGTCTTCATTTCTGTTGATGTTAAAGAGGTAGAAAACGTAGTTGAGATGGAAGACAGCGGAATGCAGAAAAATTCTAGTACACAAAAATTCCTTCTGTTCCATTTAGGAGAACGAAGAATTTTGGCTCGTCATCTCTCTTGTTTATTAGTTTTGGTAAGCGAACTGAGAATATGGGCAGTGCACATTGTATACTCCGAATACCTCCTAGTTTTAAGTAGGGAAAATATGCCATATTGCAATAGGTAGAATTATACATCTTTTCAGATATAGCGATGTGAGCTAATGAGTATTTTGCACATTTTCAGACATTTTGTATAACATTAATGGAAAATCTGTGGAAAGCACAATATTACCCCAGGTGATCAACCTATCATCACTGATATGAATAATTTTATGTTACACTGAGACTCTTGATGGTGGAAACCACCAACAAACAGTTGGTCCAATAGTAAGAGTGTTATATCTCTTAACCAAATTTCAGTTCGAAACTTTGGAATAAAAATTACTATATTAGAAAAACTGTCTCTTAAAATAAACCTAACAAACATTCGAATCGGATTTATCGAAATATGATTTCGAATAACTGTTAAAAAAAAAAAAAAATTCCTGTGGAGGGAACCTTATGACCGAGGTTCAATTCTTGGCCTGGTGAATAATTATTTGTTGACATGCATGGAAATTCTTCTTGCTGCATCACCTTAATTTCTCATCTTGAAATTGATCAGTCATTTGAATAAAATTATCCGAGTGAACCCGAGTCTGTAGGCAACAATTTCTGCTCAATTTTCAAATTTTAATTATGACCATTTTGGTAAAACATATATGCTATCGGCAATCCTTCATCTTTCGGAGCTAGTGTTCCACATAAAAATTTCTTCAGAAAATTGAAATATGCAAATTTTTACATTATATAAGATCAATATGGAAGTTTACAAAGCATGTCATCTGTTCATCAGTTTAAACACCCTCAACAAAAATCTCTCACCTAAAACTTTAAAAAGAACAAGCACACAAAAATTGATTTACAAATGAATAAATAAGGATAGAAGAAACATCAAACTAGGCGCACTAACAATTTAAAACAAAAATATACAATGTACTATTGCAAATGCAGCCTCCATGGATGGCATTAATGGTGGAAATATTCATGTGCCTTACCCCTTTTTGGGTTTACATATCCTAGCACCACTGCTGCTGGAGATTGACAAAGTTTTGCCACAGAAAAATGGAAGCTAGACTCTTTTGAGAAAGCTAGTGGGGTAAAACCTCTGATAACCGGTCTAGGGCATCAGGAGGGATCTCCCTCCCAGGAACCTGGACCTTCAGAAGATTAGCATACCTGTCAAAGAGAAGAAAAACAAAATGAAGAGTTAAAGCAGAAGAAGTTAGTTTTTAATTCCAAAGGTTGATAGGAGATTCAAATCAACTTACTCTGAGCCAGTGAACAAGTGCTCATGCTCCACGATGAAAGCAAGCAAGGCCTGCATTTTGTGATATAATAATGAATATCAGACAGTGGCGGATTGTTGAAACACAACAAAAAGAAAGTTATATGACTTGCCTCAAATGGCATGTTCAAGAGATCATAATAAGTCCGCACGCGGTCTAGTCTTTGGTGTACAACATCACTTTCAATAGATGGGATGGCTGCCAGGGCCTGCGAATCAAGGAAATTTAGAAATTAATTTAGTTTTGAAAGCCAAAAAAAAAAAAAAACCATTATATTGCAAATCTGGCTACTGGTGTCCCAAAATTTATAACAATGTCACTCTTTTCCCAAAGAACTAATCATGGCTCTACAAAATATATCAAAAGCTGTAACTTCAACTTCCAATGATTCAGGTTGGACATAGCAATTCTGTTTTGCCAATCCATTTGTGTGTTTTTGGATGATGGAAACAAAAATCATCCAAAATAAGAGGGGTTTCAAAATTTTAATTCCAGACCAAACAAATGGCCTAACAATTTCTCAACTGCTACAGTGGAAGGTGTTGTTCTAGTAAAGGGAACCAGAAGACTAACATATGTATTTTTTGGGACCAAACCAAAGCAAATTAGACATTTCACAAACTCCTGCTTATCTTTTCCCAGGATTTTGAACCCCTATAATTGCTTACTGAACTAAGGCTGCATAAGTCATTGGCCTCTTGGCCAACCTTAGTTAAAGGATTCATACTGCTTTGCATTGGGATGTACCCTATTTGTGAACCCAAAGAATGAAATAATGTTGCAGAAAACATGAACAAAGGCAGAAAAACAAACACATAACCACAGAAATGGTCTAGCACAGTTCTCCAAGGAAAGTGAATTCTTACTATATTCAAGTGCATAGGAAAGGGAGAACTACCTGTTCCAGAGCTATGGTGTTCCAACATATCTGCTGAACTCCAAAAAGGTTTATGGATTTCATTTCAGACAAAGCCTGGCAAAAGAAAGGAAAAGTAGAAGATTAAAAAGCACTCCATTGTTTAAAGCATTTAAGAGGCAGAGAGAAGTTCCCAACATGGTGAAGAATGGAAACACAGTTTTCAAGCACTGAAATCAAGTATGACTATTCCATATATAACCAAATTCAGATAGCACTATAACATACACAAACCTTGATCGTAATGTTTGCTGCAATGCTGCATATTCCACCAAAAATATAATTCCTCTTTACTCCAGCAACAAAGGGTGCCATTTCCTCATCTCGATGTGTAATCTAGACTCACATAGAGGTAATACACACATTAGATGCGCTCCCAAGAAACTCCTATTGGGAATTCAGTAGCAATAGCATAAGTATTCTCTGCATTATCAAAAGTGGAAAGCAGTACAACCATTATGCCAGCAATCACTGAAGTAAAATCTAACATGACAAACCTGTGCAGTAAGTGAGATGACAAAATCATCCGGCTCCTCTGCATCTTGATCATCCAAGTATTCCCTACTTCCCATTTCCTGTTAGAATGTAAAATTTACTGTATATTATAAACTAGCTCCGTCACTGAGCATTTTTGGCATGTCTCCTACGCCAGATGTTAATAAATACATGTAATGCACTGACCTGCATATGGAAAATTGTCTCCAACTGCATCTCTATGCGCAATACTTTCAAGCAGTCAATTGCTAATTTTCTGTATTCATCAGCAAATGATGCCAGACTCCTAGGAGGTACTGCACTGCTTGCTCGACTGAGCCTTTGAGTATTTTGCTTGTCATCGTCTTCAGATTGATCGCATGCTCCAAGTGGTGTTTTCCCAAGCCTTCTTGCATGACAGATAGTGCCAGACGAGCAATTACACAATATTTGCAATAGACAACATATCAGATGTTATAATTAAGATCAAAACATAATTTGCTGAAACAAAATGGAACAAGTTCACGCAATCAACCTTGAGTTACAAGGATCCTCTGAGTTGAAATTGCATTACATACAAAAAAGATTTGAATGAAGACAAGACGCAGGGTGGCATCATTTACAAATCCTAACAATGTCACATGCATAATTTTGGGTTTAAAAAACCATTGGGAGTTGGTGTCATGACAAATTTACCGTATGGTAGCTAGTTGTTAGCACTCAACAGCCAGAATGATTTCTGAAATAAGGTTTTTTTTTTTTTTTAAAAGATCGTGTAGTTTATGGTATTTCCCAAGAGAGAAAGAAGCTTGTTCATGAGATTTTCATTTAGAACGGAATTATGTCTTGCATTCATGATTAAGAGGAAACAAAGGGTTCACAATAAAGATTAAGCTTTCCAAAAGATTTCATGAACTGAGATGGCCGTCTACACAGGATTTTGATTTAGCTGCAGAACTATGGATTGCACATGAGGAGGTTGTAGTACTTGGAATAAGCCTGTGAAGACAACATTAAATATGATTTAATGTCATATGTTGAAGAAGGCAAGCCTCGTATTATTTTAAAGGTCATTTGGGCAGAGACATGTGAATCTCATGTGCAGTAGGGTGGACGTCGTCATTCATTTCATGCATTGCCCAGACCTTGTCACGGCTAGGCAGCTAACAGATTGTTGTAATAATTTATCTTTAGGAAAGGGGACTTATACTAAAAGCATGTTCATTTGAAAGTTGCAGAGGGTTTTGCTGTTGATTAAGTTATTTCTGATTATTACAGTGTTGTGGAAGTTAACATGGTTGATAGAGCTATAGCTTGAGTTTGTCACTTGTGTAACATAAGAACTGCCTTGCAGATAGAGGCCAGCTTTGAGAAAAAAATGAACTTGCTCTATCATACAAAAACTGGTACCTGCAAGAACCAGAAGTTCACTCAGATCACTGCACAAAGAACAATAAATTGACCAGCACTTTGTTAGGTCAGAGAACTTGCCTTTCAATAGAATCTGCAACATACTCCAATGAATCACTCAGGGATGCCAATAATATAAGCTTGTTATCATCACGAATTAGATTATCCTGTAACAGAGCACCAAAAAAAGGGTAAAATTTACATGAACCTTGGCATCTCTAGAATTATATCTTTGACATGCCATGTATCAGTACTTCCCAGCAACTGGACAAGCTGTTTATCTTATGCAGAACAAAATTCTATCGTCTTAAGTTAATCATACAAACACAATAGGACGTCATTAGAACCACATTCAATATATTTTCTTTTTTTTTGGGGGGGGGGGGAGTTTCTCAGAAAGCAATGACATGTTGGCCATTCCAAAAGCACATACCTGCTTGATTGGCCGTAAGTTTAGTAATAGATCACTCATCTCGCTTTCAACCTCAACATTATCAGCATAACCCAGATTATTATCAATTTTCAACTGGCCATGAGGTTCTGGTAAACATGCACTAGCAGGATCATGTCGCATCAAACTCTCAATGTCATGCCTCCCAATTAGCATATAACTTTGCTTCTCAAGAACTGCCTGAAACATTATGATGGATATCAAAGAATAGCAATAGGTAATTGCATAGACTCCCTTTCTATTCAAATATCTTGATATGTATAATGAAGCTATGTGTAGAAGATTTCCCAAGAAGACAATGACTGAGACTACATCAAGATCACATGAACTGGGTTCAAAGAGAAAGGACCTAAAAGAAAGTGGATAAGCTATAACTAGTAGAATATATTTAGAGCAAAAATGCAATGTAATTCACAAGAGAAACTTCTCTCTAAAATTTCCGTCTGATATTTAAGCTTAGACTCTAAGCTCATTGATGGATGCGATCCAATATCAAGAAGCTCTCTCTCACCTGGCTTGGGAAGTTGAGAAGGGACTCAATACATCAGCTACAATCTCGTTGTTTGATGTATTCCACAACAACTATGATACACATTTTTTATATGCATATATAAACATATAAATTTATAGATACCTTGAACTTGAAAGATCTACTCAGAGTTCCCACTCATTCCAAACTCAGGCGACTTTATATTTTATTTTATTTTGGAGGGGAACTGCTTCTAGTTAGTCATAATCCCAAAGGGTCAAGTCTCAGACAGCTGATTTGCATCCATACAGGTAGGTCTGCTTATCTGGTGTTTATGTACATCAATTTTTGCCAAGAAAAAAGAAAAAGGATCTGCTAAAAATAGGTGATAATGATGCACATCTTAATCATCTTGTCAATCAGGATGCACAGGAGAAAAAAGGCATGATATCCAGATCCAGACCTTTGAAAATGGGCATACAACTACATGCACCATCTCAAGGCAAAATATTGACTGACGTATAAGAGGGCATCTATTGATTATCTACTTTCATTCACTAGTATAACTTAGTGAGGATTCTGAGGAAGAATGTAGAATCCTTCTCATTAGTCTTATCTTGCTCTCCGGTTCTCATGAAGTCGAGAATTATTGACTTGAAAAAAAAAATAAAATAAAATAATACAACAAAGTTAGAAAACTGAAGTAGCTGGGGAGTCAACAGGAACCTATGATATAGAAAATTTAGGTTTTTTAGCCCAAAACAGCAAGAAGCCGTCAACAGGAAAAAGGAATGGAACAGAAAAATACTTATGTCAAAGTAAAAAGGTTTGCGTGACTAAGTAACAAGCTTTAAGAGTGGTATGAAAAAAATATCATAAATGTTGAAATTTCAAGTGACTTAATAAGGCAACAGGGAGATAACCGTGCCTCCATGTAGGCAGTCCGACATCTTTCATATGTTCGTTCAAGAAGTGATTGCACAAATTTCACAAGGTCGCCAGCAAATTTTGGCATTGCGTGAGCCCAACCAAGCACCTACATTAATGATCAAGGGTATCATGTAAAAAATACAGAGTATCAGACATAACAGACATCAAACAAGACGTACAGCATCTTCGAGTCATATGGGAAAACAAAACCAAATATCAAAACATGACAAGTAGCACCTCACACAACTCACACAAGAATTAATAAGAAACAAACTATTACCTCTTTTGCTAGCAAATCTACGGCCAATAGTCCTTGTAAAACTGGTCTACCTTTCTCAATAGATGGAGTATAAGTTGCAGCAACATGTGCCCGAGGTCGAAATGCAGCTTGACCTGTCATAATATTCCTTTAGAAATTACAGAACCAATGGAATAAGCAGCAGACCAAGTCACTAGACATATTTTTCAAACCAATGTCAGTCTCCAAAATCATGTCTTACGCACAATCTGAACTCCATAACAAGAACTGATAAGAGCACAAAACTTAAGATTTAGAAATCATGCACATCTGGATTTCATCTTAATGGAAAAAAGAATTTATTAGAAAGAGAAAGAGCTGTACATTGAAAAGCGAGAAGAAATCCTCTCAAAACAGAAAAAGAAATAAATAAATGAGAAAAATGTACGTCACAGAAAATTATCTAATTTTTTTTTTTCCTTCTCCGGCTTACCAAAAGGACAGTCTTTTTTAATCCCTCTTTCAAAGAACTCATATCAAGGAATCCAACTAATCGGCAAGATATGACCGAGTGGAAAAGGTCAACAAAAACATAAGCAAAGACCTACTTGATATAGCCTGCTGCAATCCTTTTCGGTAATCCACAAATATTGTTGGTAACAAATGGTCCTTCACAAAGTTCTCCACAAAGGAAAGCAATCCATCATTCCTGTAAAACATATATAAACACACAACATAGTATTTAATCAAAAGAACATGAGAGAATTTAAAACAAGGGGTACACACTGTAGCTATTCCAAAATGGCAATTGAAACAGGAAAAGACTAGAGGAGCATAATAATAATGAGCAAAAACCTCACAGCTTCGCCAATGTACATGTTCTGTTATATCAAAACAGTACCTATTATTCAAACAATATATAATTTTTTTTTAAAGGAGCCATATACAAGTCACCAGTAACACAATTTATAAATCTAGATAATTGGCCAAAAGATACTTAAATGACATCTCAATATTTAAACATCAAAATAAATAAATATCAAAATCGTTTTGAGTTTAAGTGACAATGGAGAATTGAGATGGCAGTGTCTGCAAATGATCATTGATTAGCTCAAAATTTGGTTTCCGCCATATACCTTTTCTTGGCAGGTAAAAACTATCTTCAGGTCATGCACACAAATAAATAAAATTTCCGCATTCATTTCCACGGAATTAACAAATGAACTAATTAGAAGCATTAGATTCAAGTTATAAGGGTCAGGTTGACATTAACAGTGAAGAATTGTTCACTATAGATTAGGGGTGAGCACAGACCAGATATCAAATCCGAATGCCCATTATCCGATCCGATCCGAATATTTCGAATACTGAATTTTGCGATCCGAATCCGTATCCGCATAGAGTAGCATCCGAAAATACAGATCGGATATATCGGATTATCCGTATTTAAAAAAGTATAATTTAAGTTCCATTTTTACCAAAATTAAACTCAATCTAATAACTAATGTTTAATCATCCAAGTGAACTAAAACAACATTAAAACACACAATATAATATATCTCATTCAAATGATATAATAACATCAAAGAAAGGTTGATTGATCGGTCATCAGTCAAATTGGAGAAGTGAGCAGCCGGTTGACTAAATGGACAGCCAGCTAACTAGGTGGGCAGCCAGCTGATTCCTTGCTTGGTTGGCCTAGTCTTTTGCTCAGTTGGCAGGGTACTTCTTTGCATTGCTGCTCAGTCAGCTGGTCCTTACAGCCGGTCAACCAGGTGGCTTGTTAAAGCTGCTCGGCTGGCTGGTCTTTGCAGCCGGTCGACCAGGCAGCTTGTTAAAGCTACTCCGTTCGCTGGTTTTTGCAACAGGTCAACTACAATATGTTATTTACCCCTTCGGATCAGATCAGATATCCGTGGATACTAAATATGCTGATCCATATCTGTATCCGAGAAAAGTACTATCCGAATTGATATCCGATCCGTCGGATATTTTCGGATAGGATACCTTGGATATTCGGGTACTCGGATTTTTTTGCTCACCCCTACTCTAGATAACAAATTGCTCTCTGCATTTCATAATCCAACACATTAAACAAAAAGCAAATGGATTTTGGAGAGACAAGGCGAAGGTGAATTGTCATTCTCCGGAAATTTCCCAATTCTCAAGATATGACATATAAAGATGGCAAAAGACAATTAAAAAAAAAAAAAAAAGACACACACATGCACGCACGCATATTAAAAAACCGAAGTGGAGAACAAAGTCTTAAAAACCAATATGTTTCTTGAGAAAGGAGATAGGGAAGAACACCTATGCTAAATATTGATAACCTGCTCTGACTATTCTATAAAGCATCACAAAAGACACGAATGCCCAGATATAAAGAGAAGTGCAAGATTAGCTGAATTAAGAGTGATGCAGCTTGTGAAGTCATCAGTGCAAAGATTAGTTCTGATGCTTTGCAACCACAAATGCCAGACATTGCTTAAGCTAATGATAAGATAAAAATCCGCAAGAGATAGAAGAGTACGGCAGAATCCAAGCTTACCCCAGCTGGGAATACTTTGTTGGGAGCATCGATGCAACCTTATCTGTAAACTGCAGCATATGTCAGCACAAAATAAAGACAGGACAAATAATACCAGAAATAATACATAGCATAACTAGGATAAAGGTATTGAACAATTCAAACCTGAAGAACAGGTCGGTAAAGTGACGCAGCTAGATAAATGCCTTGTTCTGGTAAGACAGCTGCAGAACCATAACCTTCTTTTAGCACATTTGAACCTCTCCTGCCCCATCCTTGGCGAACAAGATCAACTCCTGAGAAATTGAGATTATTAATGTTTTACCTGCCAAAAGCATAACTAAATACAAACCTACATAATGCTCAACAAGCTAAACACCAATATGCACTCTGCCTTTGCAGATTACAAAACAAAACTTTGGGTTCTTGCTTTATAAAAATGTTTGATGACTTTCATTAAGTAAGATTTCGGCTGAACCAGGCAAAGAAATCCCCAATGATTTGAAAATTCGAACTACAATTTCAAATACCCCTTGCATTTTCAAATCACAGAATTATCTACTGATTTGGTCATATGATGTTTAATGTATCACTTTTTGTCGTAATTAAATCAATGGCTTGTAGACCTAAAGATTGAATTAAGGGAAATGCAAAAATGAGCTTTGTGCCATTTCAATGCATGGCTTTGCAATAAAGACATACACCTAAGCATAAATATATGATCTCATTAACCTGAAGCTAAAACATGCCACTAACACAATGTAAGCATATTAAATGATACAAAAAATGACACTGTTATCATACTTAAAAGATCCCATCCACATTTACTACTGAGAATAAAAAATTTTAAGTGGATATGTGTAAGCCTTCAGCATACCTTGATTAGAGAGAGAGAGACTAGTATCTGTGAAACGGAAAGCAAATGTAAGGCCATCTTTGGAACCATCCCTGCAATTCAATAGCAACAAGAACATGATGGCAGAGAAGATCCATGAGAAAGGCAGCACCCAAAAGAGAAATATATTGACAGTGATTCAGGAACAGAAGGCCAGGAAATGCTAGCTGGCCATCAACCTCGTATGAGTGGATAACTCCCAACACACACACTATACTCAAAGTGACAGTGACACTATACCATATAAAGAAATTAGTATTAGACTAGGGCAGGGAAACAAATTGTCATGCACATGCGCGTGTATGCATATATAAAAGAACTGAGACTTCTATGTCTATACATAAGTTGAAATAGTGAAAAAATGGTTCACCTACATGAATAACCCCCTTGAGAGCGAACCAAGTTCGAGTCCAGCCTCAAAAATAAATAATATCTGAAGATGCCTCAAGTTTATGCTTCTACTGAACTTTAGAATAGGCATTACTCACGGTTCAACTACACCTATTAAGGAGCCTAAATATGAAGTCCTTGTTACTAAAGTTGGCAACAGCCTTAGCGACAGAGCAGAGAATGACAGATCAAAATGGATGTACTTTCTGTTTTCTATTAAAATAAATAAATAAATAAATAAAAGGGATGCACTTGCATTGTGTTCAATCCCCCATTTCTACGCCAACTTTGGCAAGCCGCTACCCCTCAACCGCAAGGAGTTTCGTCTGAAGACTCAAAACTTAGTCTATTCAAGAGTAACTCTTTGTAGTGATAGGCTTATTTGGTAATAAAGCCAAGTGTTTTGCTACTTACTATTTTTGGATATATTTTATTTTAGATAAATTTGGGTTAGGGAAGCGAAATGGTATAGGATAGCGCATAACATATTGTAACAAAGTTTGAAAGAGAGAAAAAAATAACTAACACCGAAAATCTTCCACACAGCTTCTTTAACATTTAAATGTTTCCTCCTACTAGACCTATAAGTGATTAAGAAACTCTTTTGGGGGCCAAGAATTCGTGAGAGACTCCTCGACCCTTGGTGTAGCTTATCAAGAGTCCCCACACTAGCAAGTTGTAATTCTTCTTACTAGTTAATAAAGCTTATGTTTGCCTTTAATCATCCATCGCTAGTTTCTTTTTACTTACCATTGTATCGCTCAATCTCTTCATACTCGAAACACCACATAAATATGTTTCTGTATTACGAGAGTTAGCCGACGATCTTGGAGTGTTGTGTCCAAGTATGCACTACCCTTGTCTAGCTTGTGGGAAAAGCTAGATCCATGACACACTGAATTACATGAATAATTAGAATTTCACCATTCAACACGGGAAAATCACTCAGTTTCTCTATTATCTTATTTAGCATGCACAGAAACAGTCTGAAGGTTGGTACACCCGGTAGATTCCTTTAACAGAGTGCATTTGAACCCTAATAGCGACTCTTGTTTATTTACTGGTTGTATGGGAGAGCATTACCCACACAGTGTACCTCTAAACCTTCCGGCCTCCTACTGAATTAAAAAATAAATAAATAATGTATTCTCCCTTTTGTTCTAGTATACCTATTTCCTACTACAGTCATTCTTCTTCTCGTATCTGGGAAAGGGAACAAAAAAAAATCTTTTGACAGTGATGAGAAAAAAATAATAAGAAAATTGGCAAACTAGAAAAGGATGTGCAAGCCAGATAACCCTTATGAGTTGCTAAAACAGAGGAATGGCAGATTCAAGGAAACTATATTGGTAGATGGGTATGTACAATCAGAAATAGTCACCTCTTTTCTTTGGTAGGGTTCTTGCTTGCGAGCCTTGCTGTTTGTACAGCTGCGTCAGCAGATGCAGCCTCGGGAGTTGCTCGAAGAATTTCACATATTAGTTGCTGGCATTCACTCTTATGCAGATTTCATGGAGAAGTGTCAGAAAATAATTTTAGGAAAAGAACCAAAGATCACAAATTATAGATTCTTATAAACATATTGCGAATCATTACTCAGGCTAATAAACCATGCTACAAGATAACCAACCAGCAGTGCACAACGAATACCTGCAGAACAGTCAATGAAGAGCCAATGCTGTAGCCTCCAGTAATTTGGGAAGCTTCAGAATCAGGGTTCCAATTCATGTCTGCAGGCATTGACTTTGGTGTGTTCATGTCATTATGCTCAGCTGATTTTGATTCCAGAAGCTCTCCAACAATGACATGATTCTCTGAAGATTACAATTGTTAGTTGCAAATTCCAAAATAAACCGTCGTAAAAAAGTTGGGTATATTTACCAAATATCCGAACAAGAGAATCCAAAATTGAATCAACAAGCTGTTTAGCTGCAGCCTGCGCTGTTCCTGAGGGAGCCATTGCAGAAGAGACAGGACTAACAGCCAGCAGTGCTCCAGTCACTGATAAACCATTCTCATGCTTTTTCTTTGGTAAATGATAGTTTTCTAATAGTGCTTTAATGGAATGTCCAGCTTTATTAGCAGTTTGGGCTGTGTGACTGAAGTCAAGCCTCGAAGAATTGGCAAGCTCCATATGAGCTTTGATTTTAGATGTTATAATCTCATGAACTGTAGGTCTGAGTCTTTGGCTGTTGCAAACAAGATTCAAGAAAGTAAAAAATCATATTGAGACAGATACAAGACCAAAAGATTCGCAACAAAAAGACACAAATAACAACAAACATCATAAGTCATGCAGAAAGCCAGCACCTAAGCAATTGATTAAGTGAGATGCAAATTTAACAAGAAACACACAACATTCTTAGCCAGAGAGGTTAATAATTATGTTAACCAACTGATACCACAAAGTTGGAGTTGATTGGACACTTGTTTCAGGTTTATTAAAAACCTTCCACTAGTGAATATGGGATCAATCTAATTGCATACACCACCAGGAATGGCATCTATAAGTAAGGCTATCTTTGAAAAAGTGACTCATGAGTTTTTCATAACAAGCATGTCTGGCCAGCACTATATGAAGCCATGTCATAACCACCATTCAAACATGATTTCCAAACCCACACCATTACAATCAATGACAACAAATCAACTGAATTCATTTTCTCTCATTTCTCTGGGATGCTTTAAGACATTGACACCATGTGATTCGCCTAAATTCTTCCACTTCAAAGGTTTTTACATACAAGTAAAACTTTTGCAGGACATACAGAGAGAGAGAGAGAGGGAGGGAGGGAGGGAGGGATGGAGAGAGAGAGACAGAGATCTATTGCATCGCTTTAAGAATTTCTCGCCACATCCTAATATTGATTGAGAGTATGCCTACCACAACTTGAACCGTATTTATGTGAGACAAGATGAAAGATGCACAGGCCTTAAGAGATTACCTATTTCCAATTCATTCTCCTTAAAAATCAGTAAAAAAGAAAGTTTACCAAAAAAAAAAGAGACAAAATGCTTGCATTTTGTATGCTATGTAGGCATCTGCATCACATCAGAAATTAATGGATGGTTCAACCTAACCTTTGGCTATTTGCACCAAGGGGCTTGCATTTAGAACTTAAAGGGACTACGATCCCCTTGAGGGAAATTGTATAAATAAAAACCACTCTCAAACCAAAGAGAGAGAAGTCTCAAGGAGACATACTATATCATAGCACCCGCAGCTGCAACCTTGCCAAGCTTGCAAAGGCACTCAACCATGGTTCTCAAATACTTGACCTGAACGGAAGCATCGCTCTTCTTTATTGCTTCCTACATCCAGAATAATATATCATTTAGACTTGATCCTATTATTAATAAAAAAAAAAAGATTGAATATGAGATAATGCAACAATATGAGCTCTAATGGCAGCCTCACAAGAAATTCATCTGGACTAGCAGATGAAAGCCATGTTGGAACTTGACAAGATATAAGTTTGGCATCACCATTCGCTCTTATTGATGCTGTGTAACCATCTGAGTTGGCTTCATCATGGAATTCACTATCATCGTCATGGCCATCAAATGATGAACTAGAGTATACATCAAGGAACATAGAGATTCAACAAGTCAGCAAAACTAATAAAACATAAAAGACCAAATAACATCTATAATATAATGATAAGCAGCCCCATATCAGTTCATCTACAAAAGCTTGAAGACTGACTGGCAAACCATTCTTAGCAGACCTTAATTGGGGCATATTACCCATTCCAATAGCACACAATTAACTATGGTAAAAAAAAGGGTTTCAGCCAATTCTTAGTAGGAAAAATTTTAAAGCAAACTTATTATCATAATCTAGTGGTTCAACAGTTGGTTAACATTGTCAATTACCAGCAAAGAAGAAAAGAGCAAAGGAAAAAGAAAAAAAAAAGGCACGAGTCTGGTTAGAAAAAAATCCCAACCACAACAGTTCGTAGATTCTCTAATCAAGTATTATGATTTCAGAAACACAAAGGGCCTGCAAACAAGTTCCAGCTATTAACTGACAATAACAAGAAGTCTTGGCATAATGATTCACTGATGAGAAACTGACAAGTGGAAAAAGTTGAAGTCAGTGAGACCATAACTTTACACAGTGAACAACCTCAATTGTACAAGGTAACATGTCATTGTGAAATCATTCATGTGAACTATACAAGACATAAAACAAAAGAACAGATGAAACTAATTATAGGAAATGGTAACTAATAAACAACTAAAAGCTACCATGGGAAGATAAAGTTTGCAATCCTACAAACCTTTCATCAATAGAACCAGGCTTATAAGATCCATCTCCAAGCCCATAACCACCAAAATGATTGTCAACCTTCAATAAGCGGGTTCTTCGAGAGAGGGGTTGTGAATTGCTTACTGCAAATGCAGTTGCCGTGGTGGTTGGCACCTCGTCATCTCTCTCATTATAGTTTAAGGCAACTGCACTGAGGATAAATATATATATTAAGCTTAATATTGTACCACAAATTAAATGAGAAGACGACCAGCATGTAATGCAATTATGCTTGAAAAAAGAAATAGTATATTTTGAGGAGAATAATTTCCACAAATAAAACCATGAAATTGTTTACCCTTAACATAAAGCTGTATATAGCAGTTTAAGAGTCAATGACCACTATTTGTTGGGCATTATGCAACTCTGCTAAAGCCTGGGAGTAGGGAAACTAATTAATCTCTAGATAATAAATTATATTTCTCCCACATATCCTCCTATTTTTTTCTATCATCAAACCCTTTATATGAATTTAGTACCCAAGCAGGTTAAATCTGAAGCATTTTTCATCTTTGACCTGTAAAACACTTAAAAAACTAAACAAAAGCCAGTCCAAAGAAAGAAATCAGACCTAAAAACTATCCTCCAGCCTTCTCTGAACTTAGCTTCCAATCATCTCTAAGATGCCCCCATCTACCAGAATGACCAACTACAGCAAAAAAACATGGTCAAACTGATTTTCCCAAATCATTTGAACCCAATCAGATCATTTCCTCAGTGGCATGAATTGATGCTCTTTACTTTCAAACAAGAGTTGGAGGATGACCAACCCTAGCACTGTGATCCAGAAGATAGTTGAAATATTGAGCATAATGTAGTCATAAAGCTATGCCAAGCTCATGCTTAACATAGCTGATTCGCTACTTCTTTGTGTTGTTATTAGCAAAACAAAGGTATTATGAGATAGAGATGAGAGAAAGAATTACAAAGAATGGAAAGAGAAGCATCTTCCCAAGCTCTTCAATAATAACAAAAAGAAAATACAAGTAAGCTATAAAAACCTAAAGAGGCTTGAATGCCTCTATATGCACCAACAAATAAAGACCATTGAGGGAACACCTAAGGAGGTAGTTGACGTGCACTCTTCAAGAAGCTTTCTTAGATCTTATTAAGTTAGTCATTTTTTCTTCATTATTCAAAAATCTCAAACAAGTTCAAGGTAATTCTTCAATTCACTAGAGCATTTCTTACACACAGAAGTTCCGAATGAACACTACAAAGGAACTACAACACCGCCAACCTTTGATATGGATCTTCAACCCTAGATGCTAAAATCCACTCTTGCAACTTTTGATTCTCAAAAATCATGGTAAAGCAGAAGAAGATTTTTATTCATGGATCAGAGGATAGAAAATTAAGAAATCCTCCAACAAAGATGAGGATCTTTGAGAAAATTAACAAGATGGAAAATAATTAAAACATCAAGCTCCCAACTTTTCCTCCTCATGATGTCCACTTAGCTTTGCTACCAGAATTTTCACCAGTGATGATTGATTCCACAGTGGATCTCAGTGCACAATTTCTAAAAGAGCCAAACTAAGTGGATAACAAACGTATTGCTTAATTATTCAAAGCAAATATCTTGAGTGACAGCTACAAATTTTACCACCAAAAAAGGTATCAGAACTCTCTTGTATTCCGAAATAATTCATTGCAGCAGAAGTGTAATGGGTAAAATAAAAGTTATGCAGAAAAGGACTAAAAGAAAAGACAAAAGGAGAATCATGGAGATGCAAGGGAAAAAAAGGAAGGAGATACCTGTATTCACCCTTATTATATAAATGGTCGTGCAAATCCTCCAAAATTTTATAAAAGAGAATTCCCCGCAACTTTGTTAGCTCGGATCGAACATCTTGGAGAGCACCTACCTGGATAACAAGGAAAATAGAATAAAAGTGAACCCAAAAAGAATGTGTCTCTCAAATAACTAAAAGACAAGGTCCGAAAATACATTTGAAAGCATCAAATCCTAATTTTAAAAATCTCAAGTTTTTATTACCTCTAGGCAACACCTTACCGAATATATGACATCTGTTGAATAAAATTAACATTATAAAGCATGAAGGTGTCGATGCACTAAAAAGACAACTGCAAGACAATGAGTATGGCTTTCTATGTGTGTGACCCTTGAAATGGCTGATTTTATGTTCCACAGTGTCGCATGAACAATGAACAATCAGTTTATATAACGAAAATAAGACAGCATAATTTTAATTCTACAGGATAAGGCTCTTTAAAACTCCAAATTCAAAGAAGTAACACTAAATCTAATTAGGATTGGCTGCAGGAGATGTAATTTTGAACTCAGAGCAAGGGCAAGAAAGATTAATTGTTCATGATTCTGCTCCCCCCAAACAAACAATGGACTATGTTTGCTTTCTCTACGTCTGGAACAACAAAGTGCGAGCAAAACAATTGGCCAAAATGGAATGAAATACAAAAGGTAGACAGGTATATAGATAAAGAAAGCAAACCGTCTGAAGGCCTTCTCTCTCAAGCATCAAAGTTGACTGGACGTGCAGTTGAATTGCAGCATAAAACTGCTTATCAGCAACTAGCTTCTCAATGCGAGCTGGCACCTTAATACATTTGAAATAGACATCAAGACAAAATTTCAGAATAACAGACCTAACCAAAAGCACAAACAGGTAAAAGGATTTTCAGAAATAAGCTAGGGCAATTTTAAAGGACTGGTCTAAATACAAAAACCTATTCCTGGGGAGTAAAAAGTGCAAAGTTGCACGTTAAAACTTCTAATTTTAGTTTTTTATTTTAGAGGAAAATACCGATTGGAGATATGAACCCTCAAGATACCACCTTTTAAGAATTTTGCCACCCGTTTACGACCACAGTTCAACAGATTGCAAGATCTTAAAACATTTGATAGCCCTAACAAGAAAACTCATCCAGCAACACTCATAAATTTTTCTTGAGAATTTTCTGCATTTCGAAGTCCATGATAGACAAGCGGAGCATTAAAGAACAAATAGCTTAGTTGATATAGGTACAAATCAACTACAGCCAGTAGAATAGACAGATTTTGTTCATTCATAATAAGCTTGGACGAAAACTCGGCTTCAACTTCCATGATCTTATGTTGCACTGCCACTTCTACCGAGAAGCCAGGGCCATGTAACACCTTTCATGGAAAGACACAAAAGACACAAAATGGACAAGTCTTCAGCTTCAAGATTGTCCATATTTCATTCAACCACATACTTATTCAAACTTCTAGGACACTAGTCCGACAATTGACAGTCATATTTTGGACCCAACAATCCACATATTTGCATAATTTTGTTAGAAATACATATCAAGAAATGTTGTAATAGCAGCATAAACTAAAAGCCAATGTTTGCATAAAATAAAAGACAAGGTTCCTAAGATTGGACCTATTCTATCATAAGAATTTCATTTCATATCTATATATGTATGTATATCATGACATTTGTGATGATGCCATGTCATGTACTCCATTTTCTAACCATGTTTCCAGGAATCCCATATAAGAAGATGCCTGCATAAATGTCAAAAATATCCTTTCATAATGGGTGAGAGTTTCTCATTGTGGTACTTAGAAATTCATCTCCCATTTTATTAGATTTTCCTTCCTCTTCTGCCACCAAAAGTGGGTGATGATTCTCGTGTTCTATTTTGGGAAATTTTTGGATCAAGAATTCTCCCTTGTTCATTACTTTTCCTCGACTCTATCAGTTGTGTATGATTCACTTGGGCTCCTATCAAAACTTATATAATCGGGGGGGAATATTCGATCTCTTGGGAATTTTATTTCTTAAGGAATCTTAATGATAGAGAAGTTGTACAATTTTATCCAATAATCTCCCTTTACAAGGAAATGAACCTTTTTATCCTGTTACTAAAGTTCGGAGACTTGATATTCAGGACATTATCTCTCGTAAATCTCTTTTTCAACATCCTATTTGCATTTCCCACACTCCACTTTTCCTTCAACCAATTTTATTTGGTAGGCAAAGGATCTTGCCAAAGTTAAAGCTATTACATGGTCTTTAGATCTTAACAAGATCAATACCAATGATTTGCTACAAAAGAGGAGATTCTCTCTAGAGTTATCTCTCCTGATGTTTGCGTTACAATAATTCTAAAACTAAAGAATACATGTTTTGCATTATTCTATTGCACAAGAATTGCGGAATCACCTCTTTGCTATGTGTGGTAAGGAGTGTATTTGTCCTAGGAGCCTCCTTGATTTATTAGTCACAAAATTTAGAGATTTTGGAGGAAAGAAGGATGCTTGTTCACTTTGACAATGTGTCTTTGCGGCTATTTCTTTGTGTATATGGAGGGTGTGGAATGCTAAAATTTTTAGAAATCACAGCATTGGTTTTTCTCTTCTCTGGGACAAGATTGTGTTTTATGATTCTCTAGTGGGTTATGCCACAGGGGTTTATAAGATAACGGTCTGAAGGAGTTGAAAAGGGATTTGCTTTTATTAGTCTATGTATTATTCTTTTTCCACTCACTTTGGAGGCATTCTCATCATTAAATTTTAGTATATTCTCTATGCATCTAATACAATTATTTTTCTATCAAAGTAAAAATCCTTCCACAATGGACATATTTCTTAGTTTTGTACCCTTAATGCAAATGCCCTGTCTTGGAACTCTCAGTGCTTCATTACTCGTAATAAAAAGGGAAATTCTGGATTTCCATTTTCTCACCATGCCGGAAGTGTTTGATCCTTCACACCCCGTGACTTTATTAACCATCTTATTCAGTATTTGATCATCACTGGTGAAAATTGCCCATTTTGACAAAAGGCCACTGAGTCTTGAATCTCTTAACAGCACAGGCATTGTTAACCTCTGTGACTTTATTAACCATCTTATTCAGTGCATAAACACCTTGCCCTTGCCTTTAGTTATCATCATCTAGAAAGCAAAGTACCTTAAAAGTTTAACACAATAACGAGGCTATAACTCTTAATGAGATTAACACAAAAGATGATGCACCAAAAGAGGCTCCCCAAAGCTATTTTGCCAAATACTTGTATTAAATGCCACTATAGCAGTGAATCTAGAAGCATAGTTATCAAATTGAAATTCAAATTGTGAATTAGAAAACTCATTTTCTGAATCATGAATCAGTTTTTATGTCTAGGTAACCTATGGAACCTATCTACATAATATATTAAAATAATGTATAATGCATTCATAATTAATCAAATAACATGATTCAAGTTTGGGGTTCAAATAAGTAACCACTAACTAACTAGTAAAAACGTAATCTAAGTTGTGATATCAAAAATACTCCAAAATTAAAAAACTTTAAAGATTCGAGATTTTCATGATGCTTAATGCCTTAAAAATCATATCATAGTCTCAAAAGCTAATATTTAATTGATCCAAATACTAAGTATTCAAGATTTATTAAAATCATTATCCCCAAAATCCATATCGTTTTCACCACCATCTTCAATCATTTCTATATCATCACTTTCGGTTGCTTTTCCTTTTCCTTTTTCTATCAGCATTCAGGTTTTTGGACCTGTTAAAAAAAGTAATGAGGAGTTTATAAAAACATATTCTATCCTAAATTATATAATTACAAAACTAATTTATTTAAGTTAAACATCTCCTTCTGTTTTTGCTAGAAGTAGATGTATATCCATGTGTTACCATTTGGAAGATAAAGATCTTCACATTCAGTGATCCACTCATTATCAAATTCCATATCTGACAAGCAAATAGGATAATGAGGACAAAATCTATTTATGTCTAATCTAATCGAATCATTCAATCCAATTCATGAATCGTATTCAAATTGTAAGATTCTTATATATTTAAGATTTATTTGTACAAACCGAATCTTTTTCTGTCTCAATCAAATCGTACGATCCAAATAGCAAATCATAGATTTTGATTACCATGTCTAGAAATATTAAGTTTTAACAATTTGATACAAGGAAGGATGCCCCCTTAGTATGCCCTAATGTTCTCAAAGAAGATTCAGAAAAGATTCTCACCTATCTTGGCATCCCGCCCATTGTTGTGAATGACTGACTTGCTCTCAATGGCCTGGTTTACTTTTTCATCAGAACTTTCTCTTGATCTCCTCTTGCCATAAGAAGTCAGATTCCTGCAGAAGCCCCATTAAGGTAGTGCTCCTGGACACCAAATCTACAACCCCTCAAACTGGGCCCATAGGCTAATTCTAAAGATGCCAGGTAACCCCTTTTTCTCACATTTGATGCCCAACCAAAGAAAATTTTAAGTCTCACAATCTTATAAGCCACATTAAGAATATCTCCTCCGCATCTCTATTGTGGCAAGCTCCTTCAAGGAGCCATCTCTTCGAGATATTCAATAAGATTAGAAAGTTGTTCTAGTTAAAAAAATTTTTCTTTATAAGATTTCTTCTTTCTGCTTTACTTTGGTGAGGATGCCTTTTCTCTCATTATTTCTTCTTTTGATCTCTTCTAACAATATTATTCTTTCCGGTTACAAAATATTATAACAAGGATGGGAGCTTGTCAAAGTATACTAACTATAAGTGAGTGTGAGCTGTGGTTCTTAGCATTGGGCACAAATTTTGGGAAATGGATTGTGCAGACATCCATCATGTAATTTCTTCTTCTTCCAATATCACATAAATTCTTCTCTGCTAAAAAATGGTCAAATTAACATAACAATAACATTACAAGACCATAGTGACAATATCAACCCCACAGGCCACTAGAACATTATCAACATTTACTAAAAGTTAAATGTAGAAAACATATATGCCATTACAAGATCACAAAAGACTAAGTAAAGAAAGGTACAAACCTTGGCTATACCCTCAATTTGATCTAGAAGAGAGATTATATGGCGCAAAGTAACCGACCGGTACCATAACTGATGCAATTGTTTATTGCGGGCACCAAGAAGCCTCTTTGCCTCTGCCAAATCAACTTTAAGAACTTTAATACTTTCAGTAGATTCACTGAACAATCGCAAGATCTGCAGCACCGAAATTATAATGGAAGATAATGAAGCAATAGACTAAGTTTAATTGCAAATTGCATATAATTATAACCAACACTTGGTTAGACTGTGAAAGATTCATCTTCTCAAAGGCTACAGCATAAAAAGGTTGACTATGTGCCGCCCAATAAACAGACAAGTATGCACCTAAAACAATAAAACCAAACGTTTTCTATTACTATTCTAAGGCCCTGAAACTATGGCATGGGACAGAAGAAACGGAACCCTAGTTTGGCTCTCAAGCGAATAGTAGAACAAGGGAGCTGGAGGGTGCCAACCCCTCTGCCTCAGCTTCCAAGAATTATTTACATGAGACGTAATATTAGGATTTTTCCTATACTAAAATAACACACCCTTAAGCCTTGATTAATTTTTTTTCAAAACTTTACTAAGTGTTAAAATGAACCAGACAATTAGTTTTCAAAAAATTTCTCATCAGAAGCTTTTGTTTGCCATTTAAAATAATACTAACAACAACAACAACAACAACAATAATAATAATAATAATAATAATAATAGTTGCAAATATCTTACAAAAGTTTGAATTTTTGTATCTTATTTATACATCCAGAAAAAAAACTTACTAGAGTTTCTTGTACCCAAATCATAAAAAACACTAGTTATAAATTAACATGGAGACTACATTCAAATATCATCATTTATAAAGTCACTTTTTATGTATACTCTGTGTCTTATTTGGAATCTTTAGTCTTTTCTTATTTTTGTCCATCCTCAATTTAGTCAAAATTATGACTTTTTTGGGGGAAAAAAATAATTTCAACAATTATCCTTTAGTTTCATTCTATTATTATTTTTACTTTTTTTTTTAAATAGAAATCACATATAAGAACTCTCAAACATGATACATGAAAAAAGGTTTCACATTGTCTCAAATATCATTGCCTTACATGGAGAAAATAGAGAGAAAGAGGTTTTCAGTTATTGTGTATAGTTTTTAATAGAGTTATACTGTGAAACTAGTAATAAAGCAAACACGCATGCATCCACTCATGCCTATCACTAGAACATGCACCACGACCAGCAACAGAAAAGAATTAAAAGCTTAAGCACATTTTTCCAACCATGGATCTAAATAAAACACTAATAGGATGGACATTGGTCAATTCACATAACAGATAGTTGGCCAAACAAAAATACATAATGCATAATTATCAAATCTTCTTTGTAACCATAATCCTTCTTATTTGAAGCTTACTAGTTAACCAAGATAAGGGTAACATAATATTAGTTTATTATGCCCTAGAGAGGCATTTTAGGTAATTGATAGGGGTTAGTGGGATAACTCCCACTAACCCATAACTACCTTTACACCATTTTCTCCCTGAAATCTCTCCACGTAATGTGTATCAAGAAAAATGGAAGGGAACTAACATTCTCATTTTTCTGTGGGATTCTAAATGGCATACGAGAATGGCTTGAGAGAAAAAAATAAAATGTTCTCTAGAGTGAAAACGAGAATGAGGGTTTGAGAAAAATTCCGAGTAGGGAATTTTTTCCTTCGCAACGAATCGCTGGATTGAGGGTTGCGGCGTTGTGATATTGCGGTGGTGATTCGATTAACATCGTGATCACCATCCCGACCGTGAGATCCGATCGAGGGACATACAATTAGATCAATCGATTTTGAAGACTCTACACGTTGAGGTATTTATCCTATACCCGATCTATTTTTATTTTTCCGAAAGTTATTATGTATGCTTCCGCTGTGATTGAGTCACTAAAATATCCAACACATAATACCCCCAAGAGAGAAAAAGAAACGACAATATCTACCACATCAACCAAATAACTGAAACAAAAGCTATTTACTCATTCTCTCTTAATTTAAAGGAGGGAACTCTATGACCACTTAAACAATGACGCATATCAAGTGTAAGAAAATCAAGAAACCTGGGAATAATTCTGAATAGCTTTATTGAAGCCACTGTGATATGAATGCACAACTTCATCAACTACTTCCTCGATAACATCACTCTGCTCCTTCAACAATTGAGCTTCACCATCACGATCTCTAGAGGTCAATATATGGACAACATGAGGCAATGAATCAAAACGTGCTGCAGCCCAACTCTCTTCTATTCTCGATAGCTCCTCTTTTAAGTACTGCAATGGATGAGAGTGCATATCGTGTAAGAAAATAACCCTACGATAGCATAACTGGTAAAAGCAAATACAGCTACCATTTCTTTTGAATTTTTGAAATATAAGCTAATACTTGACTTCTCATTCTACATATATCCCACGCCAATTTCACAGCCTGTCTAGTAGGCAGTAAGAAAGATAACTAAATGTTGGATATAATAATGCTACTGAGAAAATTAAAACAAGTTAACTAAACAAAGGTGAGGAGCCATGCAATCACTTATATACCATACGCTGGCAATTCATGATGAGATGCATCACAGACAATAGAAGCATGTACTATTAACACAGTGTTAGATGGTTAGTTTCAACTGCAAGCATTCTTCTATACCTAAAGCAGATTTTTTTAACCCAAAAAAAAAGAAAAATAATTAAAAAAAAGCATATGAAAAGAGAAGAATGTACATGACTCAAAGAGGATACCTTATCCTCTTGAGATGAAGAAGAAATTTGGGGGAAAAAAAAAACGAAATTGAAAAGAAATGAGAAGCAATTAAACAACAACAACCTGAACCTTACTCCTAAAAATTTGGGGTCGGCCATTTGAGAGACAAATATATATATATTTATAAAAAAAAAAAGAGAAGAAACACACATACTATTCAAATACATAAAAAATACAAAAAGTGATGATTTAACTTTCTCTAATTCTCTTACGCCATTCATTCCTGTCTGAAATCATCTCTTTAGTTAACCCCTTAGCTGTCATATCTTTACGAATACATTACATCCAGATTTTTAATGGTCTACCTCGTCGTTTTACTAGATTTCCTACATTTAAACTCTCGATTCTCCTAACTGGTGCATCTTTTGGCCTTCGTTGCACATGTCCAAACCATCTCAAGCGATACTCTTACATCTTATCTACAATTGAACACACTCCTAATTTACTATATATTTCTTCATTTCTAATCCTAGCATTCTAGTTTTACCACACATCCATGTTAGCATTTTCATCTCGACTACAGCTATTTTCTGTTCTTGTTTTTGTTTAATAGCCCAACATTCGGTACCATATAGTAATACAGGTTTTATTGTCGTTCTATAAAACTTTCCTTTCAGAGAGAGTGACATCAAACGATCGCAAAGAACTCCAGATGCTCTTCTCCATTTCATCCAACGCGCCTGTACCCTATGATTTACATCCCCATCTATATTGCCATCATTTTGGATAATGGATCCAAAATATCTAAAACGTTCACTTTTTGTTACCTCATGTCAACCTAACATAATTGTTTCTTCATTGTTTTAATGACCATCACTGAATGTGCATTTCATGTAATCTGTTTTAATTCTGCTCAATTTAAATCCTCTAGACTCTAGTGTGTCCCTCCATAACTCTAATTTATTATTAATATTTTCACTAATTTCATTTATCAATACTATATTATCTGCAAAGAGCATACACCATGATATTTGATCTTGGATGCTCTTTATAATTTCATCTATCACTATCGCAAATAGAATTGGACTTAATGTCGATCCTTGGTGGAGTCCAATGTTTATTAGAAAGCTATCACTTACCCCTCCGCAAATTTCATTAGTGACAGCTCCCTCATACATATCTTTAATAAGATTGATGTATTTGATAGAAATCCCCTTTTTCATTGACGCCCACCACAATATATCTCTTGGCACTCTATCATACGCTTTTTCTAAACCAATGAATACCATATGTAAGTTTCTCTTCTGTGCCCTAAATATTTTCATCAGATTTCTTAGCAAGTGGATTGCTTCAGTTGTGGATCTTCCTAACATAAATTCAAATTGATTCTAAAACACGCTTATCTCCAATCTCAATCTATGTTCAATCACTCTTTCCCACAATTTCATAGTATGACTCATGAGTTTAATTCCCCTATAATTAGAGTAGTTTTGTATAACCCCTTTATTTTTATATACTGGTACAAGTGTACTCTCCCTCCATCCTTTGGGCATCCTTTTGGTTTGCCAAATTTTGTTAAAAAAGTTGTTAACATTACTACTCCTACCTCCCCCAAGCATTTTCACACCTCAATGGGGATGCCATCAGGTCCTAAAACTTTATTATTTTTCATTCTTTTTAAACCTTCCTCTACTTCATTAGAACAAATTTTATGTTTGAAATCCCTATTGATCTCTTCAACAGGTATTGTGATATTGCCAATGTTTTTTGTACCCTCCACGTTGTATAGATTATCAAAATAATCTCTCCAACGCTTTCTTATATCATCATCCCTCACAAGTATACTATTAGTCTCACTCTTGATACATCTAACACTATTCAAATCTCTTCCCTTTCTCTTCCATAATTTGGCGATTTTGTAAATCTCTTTCTCTCCTTCCTTGGTTTCTAACTTCTTATATAACAAGAGTAATAGAACAAAAACAAGAGAGCATCGTGCTTTCAGTTCTTCAAACCCTCTCACTATTTCTATGCGAACTCCTTTGAAAAGTCCTCTAGCTGAAAATTATAAAAAGATTTGAGTACAATTTTCTGGCCAAACACACCAAAAAAAATGCCCATTCAGCATGGCTCCGAAGAATATTGGCATCAGCACAAGATCCAAACCCCTTGAAATATACAATTTAACTCATCTGTACCCTTATCCCATCTTAGTCAAGGTCGGCTATATGAATTAGTTTTTTCTGTTTAACAATTGAAAGCCATGTTAATAGTTAAGTGAGCAGTAATTATATCATGTTTTATCACCTTTTTCAGGGTTTTCTTAAATATTCCTTTTGTTCTTGCTCCACTTTCAACTAGCATACTCTCTCATGGTCTAACAAGTGCATTAGGTGGTCAACTTTGAATATGCCATCTTAATTTATTTTTTCTCATCTTATCTACCATTGGGACTACTTATAAACTTAACATGCTAATTTCTTTTTTATCCCGGAAAAATAATTTTATTAAAAAAAAGAACGACATTTGAAAAAAAGAGGAGGAGAACCTGGAAGGTGCTCAACCACCTGTGTAACTTGAAAGAGACATCTAAAACTGTCTTGCTGGTCCGGTGGCTGAGCACTGGTGCCCTTAAGCAAGGTCTCAGGTTTGAGTCTTGTTCATGGAGAAAACGGGCATCGGAAGAGCTTTGTCCCTTGAAGGCCCAACCCAACTCAAAATGGATTTAGTCGAGTCTAACATAATTACAAGATACCAATGGTTTATAAAACAACAAACAACAGCCTGAGCCTTAATCTCAAAATTTGGATTGGCCACCGGTGGTTCAAAAAAAAAAATAAAAAAAGATATCTCCAAACAATTTAGAAGCCTTTGAACTTGACCAAAGACATCTCATTGTGTAAAGAGCTCAAAATTAACCGAGATAAGTGTAGATGAAGGAAAATTTTATCCCACACGGATCGAGTCCCTGTGCATTAAAGAAGCATCTGATCCACGGACTGAAGATCTCTTTTGTATAACATGTCTATTTACCAAAAAAAAAAAAAAAAACCCTCTCATTGAAGATTATATATTAAGTCAGAATTCTTCCCCAAGCTGCTCAACCCCCCCCCCCAGGGGGGAAAAGAAGTCTTAGGGGTGAAGTGGAATTTCCAATAAACTTCCAAGGAAGCAACCCTCTCCTCATCCATATGACTCAATCTAAGCATGATATAGTATCTTTTGACCTCAAAAGACACCATCCACCAACCCCTGCAAATCACAAAGTCTTCACTTCCCAATTAATTTCCACCCCCTAGAGCCTCAAAGATGTTGAAGAAACTCTTCTGATTATTAGTCATTTGCTTGTGTGCTAAAAGTTCACATAGAGAGAGAGAAACAAACCCATAGATGCTTCTTTGTTCACTGACAATTTATATAAGGTAGGGTATCCACTATTTAGCACAATGAAACCACATCACTCGTGATGCCAAAGAGAAATTCTTGACCCATTACCCACTTTGAACACCACCACTCTTTGAAGCTCATTTTAAAATTATGTTTTTCTTATTACTCCACTTATCCAACTTAATATTATTATCTCCACTACACTCATCTCGTGTAAGTTGGTTTTGCATATCCCAGTACACTGTATCCTAAAACACCAATGGTGTTATTACAATTCTATAAAACTTGCCTAGGCAGAATTTTATGAATACATACAAGTCCAGATGTACTTCTACATTTTATCAACTCTACTCATGTAAGACACTTTCATTAATACTTCCACCTCTCCTCATAATAGATCCTTACTACCAAAAATTATCCCTCTCCCTCAATTTTTACTATTTTTTCATCCAACTCATCACTCATATTAAAGTTGCATTTGATTTTTTTTTTTCCTGCTGATTCAAGGACCTTTTGATTCTATGGCATTAATCCACTTCTCATTATTGATTCACATCTTGCATACTCTTATCGATCAATATAATATCATCTACAAATAACATACACAAAGAAATGCCATCCTGATTATAACGTGAGAGATCATCCATTATTACATCTGCAAATAATCTCTTAGTAAGCCCTTGAAATATATCTCCATAAGAACATCAAATCAAAACCTACAATATTCAAGCATTCATCTTTTGAGTCCTTATATTTGAACCAGCTATTTCTAAACATTCTTAAAAGGGAAATGCTTAATTATACTTGGTCCACGTGAATTTACAAGTTGCATGCGTACAGGAATAATATATTGTTTCACGAAACTTATTTTTGGGTACTTCATAATTTGGCACTTAATCAATTCAGGGTTTGATTTTCAATTTGCCAACTGTTGGTAAACAAGCATTGGATGCATAACAGAACAAACATAAGAAAGGAAAAGGACAAAAAAAAAATGCACTTACAGCTTTATCTGGAGGAATAGGGAGTCCATCAAAAAAGCCCATTTGGAAAACACAGCCAAGTCACCTCACCTGCTTGTAAATCCTACAAGTAGCACAAATTGTCAAAAATATAAAAAAAAAGGAAAAATTCAAAACCCCTATGTAATTTACACAACAAATTCTTGAATTTCAACCAAAAAAAAGGCCATGAGTTGCCCCCAATTTAGCATTTGATTTCCAGCCATGAGATGCAATGTAAATGTGTTTTGCAATTTTTCCTCCTCAATGGGGAGGGGAGGCCTTTGTTTTTTATTTTATTTTATTTTACGTTTTGAGGTTTTTCTCAACTTGGATTCCTCTTTCCCGGTATCACCACTAACAAGAAAAACCATGAATCATCCCCAAACCGCGTCCTCCTCCGTTTCTGTCCATTGAGAGCAGGGTTAGAATTATTGCCTCATTCTCCATTTATAATAATTCTTCTTTGTAAGATGTTCTCTTGAAGTCTTCTGTTGTTTGATAGGGTACTCATTTGCATCCCATTCTCTATTCTTTGATTGCATGAGCAGAATAACTGAATTTTTTTGGTTGATTTTTTCAAACATGAAGGAGCCAAGAGTTTGAAATATATATATAAAAAAAAAAAAGTCAAAAAATTCAAAACCCCGATGTAATCTACATAACATGTTCTTCGATTTAAAATAAATAAAAAAAAAAACGAGGAGTGCTGAGTTGCTTATCCAAGAAAGATTAGCCCAAGCCCTGGCTTTCACTCGATCTAAGGAATAACTTAAATCAAAGATAGCTGAATCTAGCCTCTTGAGAAAGCACACTTGCCTTGATTTAGCCCCTTGAAAGTCAGTCGAAGTTGCCCAGTTCAAATTTAAACAAGAACTAGACAAGAACAATGAAAATTGGGAAGCCCCATTTGGGGAAAATCAAGAATTTCAATCCCAATTCAGTTGAAAAGCATTGAATTACAGTAGAGATTGTAAACTTTTACCTCCAGATCCAGCGGAAAGGTTATGAACTCGTGACGTAATTGACGGACGACGCCTCTATAGCTGTAGATGTTTTCTTTGACCAGAGTTGTGTGTCGAGGCTTTTAGATCCCCAGCTGAATAGAGCTTGAAGACAATCTACGTCAGTTGAGGAGAGAGAAAGAGAGCTGGTAAGAAAAAGATAGGGAGAGACAGACGAGAGAGAGAGAGAGAGAGAGAGAACTGGTTGAAATAACCTTTTTTTTTTTTGTCACTGTGAAGAAAGGTCTTTCCAGCTTGGGTCGGGTTGGGAGGGAGGAACAAGCAAGAGTCGGTCGGGTTGATTCATTAAGTTTTATTAAATATTAAATTTTTTAAAAAAATAAATTATATCAAATTAAATTAATCGATAATTAATGTAATATCTTTTTATATTAATAGGTATAATTATTTTCTGCAATCCACCTATTTTGATTTAGTCTAATATATTTTTTATTTTTCTTACCTCTATAATTAGTTTCGATCAATTTATTTTTTATTATAATTCAATTTTTAGTAGAATTATTAAATTATTAATAAATCATAAAAGTAAAATTTTTCAAATAATAGAACTGATAGACCAAACTGAACCAATCTGATTTTATATGATTTAGTTTAATTGGTTTGATTAACATGATTAGTTCAGTTTGATTTTAAAATTTAGAGAATCAATCAAGATTGTATTCTATTGAAATATATTATATATAGAATCAAATCAATTAGATTTGATTTTGATACATATTTAACTTTTTTATTTTTATACGGTTATATTTATATTATTATATTTTCATATTTGTGACAATAAATTTTTTATATAAATTCAAATTATTGTAATATTTTAATTGAGACAATAAAATATTAAGATTCATATTATTATATTACTTTCTATCTCTAACATGATACCACAACTATATTCATCTATTTTTTATATTCATATTATTTTTATTATGGTATCATAATTATATTCAGATTTATTTTTAATTAAGTATAAGAGCCCTTCTACAAAAAAGGATCATCCACACTCCTACAATACTATAATCAGAGATATCTTCATATTTTTTTGTCATGAGTTAAAGCAGTCAAAGTTAACACCAGTGTCTAGGCAAAGAGTTAGAACCATAACCAAAGCCAAAGCCAGCCTGCTCTAAAGCCTAAGCAGGGAGTCAGAGTTAGAGTCAGATTCAATCCATTTGAGGGGAACAAAAAAAAAAACACAACTCTTTAGGGTTGTAAAAACACCTCTTGAATTTTACATCCTCCATCTAGATTTATTTAAAAAAAAAAATCAAATGAATTTCATTATACTACATTAAATTTGATAATAGATGTTAGAATATATCATATATCAAAATCAAATCAATTTGATTTGATTTTGATACATATTTGATTTTGATTTTGATTTTGATTTTTATATTATTATATTTTCATATTTGTGACAATAAATATTTTATATAAATCCAATTTATTATAATATCTTAATTGATATAATAGAGTATTAAGATTTATATTATTATATTATTTTTATTGTATCACAATCATATTTATTTGTCTTTTATATTAAAACTATTTTTATTTTAGTATCAAAATTATATTCAAACTGGTATCAGAGCTTGTTTTACAAAAAAAAATTGTCCACGCACATGCAATGTTATAGCCAGAGACATTTTCATATTTTTCTTTCGTGAGTCAAAATAGCCATAGTAAGGGCTAGATTCAAGTCTCAACTAAAAGTTAGAGCTAGAGTCAAAACCATAATCAAATCTAATCCGTTCCAAAGCCGGTCTATATGAAAAAAATAAATAAAACTATTTTTTAAAGTTACAAAAATACCAATAAAATTTTAGATCCTCTATCTAGACTTTAAAAAAAAAAAAAAAATCAAATGGATTTCATTATATAAAATTGAGTTTGAGAGAGAAAGTTAGAATATATTATGTATTAAAATCATATCAATTATATTTGATATATATATATATATATATATATGATTTTTCTTATTTTTATATATTTTTAATCTATATTATTATATTTTTATATTTGTAATGATATGTTTTTTATATTAACCTTAATTATTATAATATTTTAATTGAGACAATAAAATATTAAGATTCATATTATTATATTATTTCCCAACACCACAATCATATTCATCTATCTTTCATATTTATATTATTTTATATTTTTAACTAATTCAATTTATTTTTAAAATCAATTCAAATTCACGTCCTTTTATGTTTGGCACGCTCTTTAATCATATTATACAAAACTCGTCATGTTGGAGATAAATCTAAAAGTCAAATATTTTTCATCATACAAACCATTTTCTACCAAATAGGTATTAGGTTATTAAAACTTTAGAATTTTAGATCATTCTAAAATCTTCAACCCAAAGAAGAAAATAATAATAATAATAATAATAATCGAGTAAACAACCCCATTTTAGCCAAACAATTTTCCTTTTGTGGCATTATTTGTAACTCGCAAATATTTAAGAACAATAAAAGTTAAGTTTTTTTAATCCATGTCAATAGTGGATATTTATGATATGAGTTGTTATAAAAAAATATCGAATGAATCTAAAAAATATCTTGTTAGATATATGTTTAATTTAATTATTTACGAATTGTCCTTTAAAAAAGAATTAACTTTAAATATTTTATGAATATTTTAGAATATTTTATGAATTTAAAATATTTATATTTAATTTGTGAATATTTTAGTATTATTTATAAAAACATTTATTTTATGAATGTTTGATGAAACTTTAATATCAAATTCCATTTATTTTAATTGCATTAAACATTAGTGTTTACAAAAGTTATTTTATCTGATAATCTCCTTATAAAAAAAGGTTTTTTTTTTTAAATAAAATTATCAAACAAGTAATTAATTGAATTTTTAAAATCTTGTTTTTCACACTACTTTTATAAATCTAAAGTAAGAGCTTTTGAGAGAGGGGGAAAAAAGGGGTCAAACACACTTCATGTCATAATATTATCTGTATTATTAAAACTTATAAACCATCCCCTAAATATCATAAAATGCATATTATATTTTACTCTTAATATAATTTTTTGATTTTCCACACTTTATACCCATGCAATAGTGGAATTTTTTTAGATGATTTTAATCTAAGATTGCAGGTCGAAATGGCCCCCAAGCCATCATAGATTGGTCTGGAGAGATGTCCCCATGTTTTGGCAGACTAAACAAGGACATTACAGACCTCCTATGAGGTAACTAAATTTGTGAGGTTTAACATGCATACACTAGGTTAAACATTTGTACGAATCAGATTGCAAATCAGTGACGGAGCTACATAGAAAGAATGAATGATGGATAATTGCTTTCACTGAATTAAAATAATTCTATTAATTTTTACATGTCAAATTAATATTATCCTTATTAAGATCGGTCATTGCCCTTATAAAATTATTTTACCCAATTTGCCACCATTGCAAATGATCACCAACATGGTAGAGGCCTCACATCGTTTGATTTTCCCCACTCTTCTTCAAATTTTCATTATTAGAGCTTAAAAAGTGTAAAAAATCTTGACTCATATCTAAGTCATATTAATTCTTTATATTTCAACTTCATTCGAAACAATAAAAGAATATGTGCTGAAAATTTTAAAATACAAAATAATATTCCTTAGGATGATATATCATCACGCTATATTAATTCCGACCTACTCATTAGTTTAGAAGAAGCAAAATTAAGTCCTCAGTCCTCATTTGGTGGATTTTTCTATTATCATCATTGTTCCCCATGGCCGGCGATATCAAAATCGATAAATAACTAATTCTGTTAAAATTTTTAATTAAATTTTAAATTTAAAATTTAAAAATAAAAAAAATTATATTAAAAGAGTTCCTCCAAAATTAAATATAATAATATTCAAATTAAATTAATCAGAACATAATTTTAAATACTCATAAATAATAATAATAATAATAATAATAGGCAATATGAAAATATGTTTTTACCCTTCCCGCTTCATTCCCTCAACTCTCACGAGCTGCACGTGCACCCCCACACCAGAGTCCTCCGCAAACTACTTAAACCAAACGGCATAACAAACACTACCTTCTTCATTCTTCTGATTGAGCAAAAATCACCACCTGGGAGAACACCCACAAAAATTAGAGAAGATGAATCCATCAAATCAGAACACACAACATCAGCTCTCGTCTCTTCAATCTTTTGAACAAAACCCTCTTCAATTCACTCCTTTTACATACCAACCAAACCCTAACCCTAACCCTAATCTTAATCTCAATCAATTTATTTCTCTTCCAGTTCCGAGAAAACGAAGGCGAGGCCGAGCACAACGCAATCCGACGTCGTTTGCACAATCCCAGAGCCAGGCATTTTCTTTCCCTACTTTCTTTAATAATCAAATTGTTCATTCAGCTTCCGTTGCAAATCCTAGTATTGGAAATCCTAGTTTGTCTGTAACTAATAAAGTTCCCGATGTGTCTGATGAGATTATCGTGATTAACAAAGAGGCCACTGCAGAGGCTTTGCTCGCTTTAACGGCTGGTTTTCCGGCCGATTCGCTAACTGATGAGGAAATCGATGCTGGGGTTGTTAGTGTTGTAGGTGGGATTGAACAGGTTAATTACATTCTTATTAGGAATCATATTATAACGAAATGGCGAGAGAATGTGTCGAATTGGGTGACTAAGGAAATGTTCGTTAATGTTATTCCTCCACATTGTCAGAACCTTTTGGATTCTGCTTATAATTATTTGGTTTCGCATGGGTATATAAACTTTGGGGTTGCACCCGCAATCACAGATAAGATTTTGGGTGAATTGAGCAAGGGACATGTTATTGTAATTGGGGCCGGGCTTGCGGGGTTAGGTGCTGCGAGGCAATTGATGAGTTTCGGGTTCAAAGTGACTGTTTTAGAAGGGAGAAAGCGTGCGGGTGGGAGGGTGTATACAAAGAGAATGGAGGGTTCAAATAGAATTGCAGCTGCAGATTTAGGAGGGAGCGTTTTGACAGGTACTTTAGGAAACCCACTTGGGATTATGGCACGACAGTTGTCCTCTCCACTGCATAAGATTAGGGATAAGTGCCCTCTTTATGGTGTCGATGGAAAACCTGTTGACCCCAATATGGATTCCAAAGTAGAAACTGCTTTTAACCAGCTTTTGGATAAGGCAAGTAGGCTAAGGCAGTTAATGGGAGAGGTTTCGGTTGATGTATCACTAGGGGCAGCGCTGGAGACTTTTGCATATGCTTATGGGGATGCTGTGACTGCAGAGGAGATGAATTTGTTTAATTGGCATCTTGCAAATTTGGAATATGCAAATGCAGGTTTAATTTCTAACCTGTCTCTTGCATTTTGGGACCAAGATGACCCATATGACATGGGAGGGGACCATTGCTTCTTGCCTGGAGGGAATGGAAGGCTAGTTCAAGCTTTGTCTGAGAACGTCCCAATACTCTATGAGAAAACTGTGCACACTATTCGTTATGGCAGTGATGGAGTTCAGGTTGTTGCTGGAAGCCAGGTCTTTGAGGGCGACATGGCATTGTGTACTGTTCCACTTGGAGTTCTAAAGAGTGGTTCAATAAAATTTATTCCAGAGTTGCCTCAAAGAAAGCTTGATGGAATCAAGAGGTTGGGATTTGGTCTGCTGAACAAGGTTGCAATGCTTTTCCCACATGTGTTTTGGGGCACAGATCTGGATACTTTTGGGCATCTTGCCGATGATCCAAGCCGTCGAGGGGAATTCTTTCTGTTTTATAGTTATGCTACAGTTGCTGGTGGTCCTCTATTACTTGCCCTGGTGGCTGGTGAAGCTGCACACAAGTTTGAGACTATGCCCCCAACGGATGCCGTGACCCGAGTTATTCAGATTTTAAAGGGTATATCTCTTCTTCCTGTATGCGAACTTAACTTCTGAAACCTTTGGCTGTAAACTGGGGAGTGGCCCTTGACTTGGTTTGTTGGCTTCAGATCACTTCAAAATAAAAATAAAAAAAAAACACACACACACACACACACACACAGCTCCATTCACCAATGAATTGCAATCTCTAAGAAGCTTACTAATGATTCTCCCCAAGAATCTGCATCAGTGACGTGCACCTCCTTGTAAAGGCCTCATTTCAACTGTTTCATATTCTTGAGTGTTTCTCAACCTAGATCTTATTTATGATTTTCTTGTTCCCTTTAACCCACTAGCTGAAAATCCTTGTTATTGTGTTTCTTTCAAATATTAGTTTTTGTTTTGTGAATATAGTTTATTATAGGATGACAGTAACACAGAATTGGCGCTATTTCCTCAGGTATCTATGAACCACAGGGGATTGTTGTTCCAGAGCCTATCCAGACTGTCTGTACCAGATGGGGAAGTGATCCTTTTAGTTTAGGATCTTACTCCAATGTTGCAGTAGGAGCATCAGGAGATGACTATGATATCTTAGCAGAAAATGTTGGTGATGGGAGGCTGTTCTTTGCAGGGGAGGCTACCAATAGGAGATACCCAGCCACCATGCATGGAGCTTTTCTGAGTGGGCTAAGGGAGGCTGTAAAAATGGCACACCATGCACGGGCTAGATCCTCGGGTATAAAAGTTGAGAAGAGCCCTTCAAATGATGCTCATTCTTGTGCTACCATGCTTGCTGATTTATTTAGGGAGCCTGATTTGGAATTTGGGAGCTTCTCTGTCATTTTTGGTCGAAAAACTGCTGACCTGAAGTCAACAGCCATCTTAAGGGTGACTTTTAATGGGCCTCAAAAGAAGAGTCTAGATGGTGACCAACAGCATTCAAAGAAGGTACTCTTCCAGCAGCTCCAGTCACATTTTAATCAGCAGCAAGAGCTTCACGTGTACACTTTATTATCAAGACAACAGGCTCTTGAGCTGAGGGAGGTCAGAGGGGGTGACGAGATGAGGTTAAACTACCTTTCTGAGAAATTAGGAGTGAAGCTGGTGGGGAGAAAAGGTTTGGGCCCTGGTGCAGATTCTGTTATTGCTTCCATAAAAGCAGAAAGGGAAAAGCGTAAACCAGCATCTACCTCTGTAGCTGTCAAACCAGGTTTGTGCTTTCTGGAGGATTCCAATTTCCTTTGTATTGGATGTAACTTGAAATAACCATTGTGTGACTCTCAACAGGAACATCAAGGGTGAAAATGGGCACTTTGAAGAAAAAGCTGATCAAGTATGAGCAAAATCTATCTTCCAACTTTAATTTTATTATTTTGGCCATCTCTTACAATTATAATCTAAACCTCTCTCTCTCTCTCTCTCTCTCTCTCTATGTGGTTACCAAATTATTCAGGAGAGCTAAAGTTGTTGCCAACGGGAATGCCCCGCCTCCTAAAACCTTGGACGCTGGAGATGGCCTGATTTCTAAAGCAGTAGGCAGCACTAGCCAAATGTCTAAGATTGTGGACAAAAAGGATGGTTCAGCACATAAATTAGCTGGGGACAATGATAAAACAGTTGCTCAAGTGAATGAAAACAATGTTCTCACTCCTAAAGTGATTGCCAATGGGAATGCCCCAGCGCCTAAGATGATGGGCAGTGTAGATGACACCATGTCTCAACCAGCAGGCAGTAAGAGTCCAATGCATAAAATCGTGGACGATTATGATTCAGTGCCTAAAGTAGCTGAAAACAATGTTGTTTCTCCCATTGCTGTTGGTACCGCTGATTTTGCAATATTCAGATTTCTTGACAAGGACATCTTTGTGCCAGAGGTACTGGGTCAAAACAGGGGCTCTGGATCGGTGCCTACAGTGGCTGGGAGCAGCAACATTTTTGAGCTCAAAGCAGCATCAATAAATGATAGCTCAATGTCGAATGCAGTGTGCAAAGATGGTGGCTCTGGATCAGTGCCTATGTTTGCAGGGAACAGCAACTGTTTTGAGCTTAAAGCAGAAGCAAGCCATGATAGCTCAATGTTGGATGTAGGGGCCAATAATGGAGGCCCTGTCTCAATACCTATAGTAGCTGAGAACAGCAATTGTTTTGAGCTTAAAGTGTCAGCAAGCAATGATGGTTCAATGCTTAATGTAGTGGGCAACAATGAAAACTTGTTAACAAATGTGGAAGGCCATAGTGACGCTGTAATGCCTACACATTTAGGCAACATTTATGACATGGCTAACTTTGCAGATGGTGTTGAGGGATTGTTGCCTACATCATTTGGCAACGGCAATGACTTGGCACCTAATGAAGTTGGAAACAACAATAACTTGGTGCCTTATTTGGTTGATAACTTGATACCTCTTCCCATGGGAGAGATGTTTAGCAATAACCTGCCAGATGAAATGCAGGATGGTGGATTTACCACTCTTTGGTGAGGTATGAATAGTTTTGCTCTGGTTGAATACTATGTCATTAAATTCATGTGATAAGCTGACTTGGTCATATTCCATTTATCGTGCGTGGTGCATGAAGTTTTTCAAATGTGCATTTATGTGGCGATTGACCTGTCCTGGGTGGGGTGGATTTTATCTGGAGCTAGTGTACAGCGAGTGACTGGATTATATATAAAAGCTCCAACTGAAATCCATGTGGCCAAATAAAATCGTTACTACTCTGGGTGGGATGGATTTTGTTAGTGCTTCTTTGTTAGCCTCTTTGTATGCATGGAATTGTAACTGAAAGGCTTCATTCTCTGTCTCCCAAACATAATCATCTCTGTATTAAAAGAACATTTCGTGGATGTCTTCTTATATAGTGATTAATATCTTATGATTAGGGAAAACTCCAATTGATACTGCAAAGCTGGTGAAGGACTGATTAGAAAAACGTTTGTGTCTTGCGATATCTCAGGTGAGGCTTTATGAGCCACCACTGGTGTCTGTTGTTACTTGAAAATTTTAGTAAAACTCCATCTGAACTGATTTGTTAATGGTGCTCATGACAAAAAAAAACATAGTTCGTTGTGAAAAGCTTCCTTTTTTTGATTATTATTTTTTTAATTATAATGACTACCTAGTTTATCTTTGTGACGTAGTTCTGTGAAGCGATGTGTACAAACTGTATACTGCAAAACTGTGGCCTGGTTAGTCTTTTTAGATTCATTATTTGTTTTATGGCGTTATATGTAGATACTTTATTTTTAGCGGAAATTTGGTGGGAGGATCATTGGTCATTCAATTGCATTACAGAGGTGCAATTAGGAAATGATTGTTCTTGGACATTATTTTCTGCAGTTTGTTGATCAATCACCATTACATCACTGTGTAGGGTTATTAATTTTGGGTGTGTTGAAGATGTTGAGGAATGGTGTTTAAATTAAACATTTCATGTGTTCCCACACATGGGCAAGATACTTACAGATATTTACTAATGTTGATTTTGAATGACTAACTGTTTCATGAAAAACTTGTTAATGACCACGAATCGCATTGGACCCTGCCATGTTGGACCATGAAAAGGACCTTCAGTGATGAAGCACCACGAACGTTACCTATTTTATTCAAGAGAATCCAATGTGCTGCTGTTTCATGTAGCTATTAACTGACCAAGGAGTTCTATGATGAGTTCACACCATGTGGAGGCATTCTCATGCTAGGATCCATTTTTGTGGTTTTTTTTTTGGGTTGGGGGGGTGGGGAGGAGGAATGGACTGGTTAAAGAAAACTGATGGTGGCTTTCTAGACCTAAGGAGCAAACGGAAAAAGAGAAAAGAGGCAGATATTTCAGTTATGCGGCAGGTTTAGCATTTTGTAATATTGCAGTGGTGGCTTGTTCTGCTGTCTGCTGTTATGACTTAACGTGATTGGTTGGAAGTGCAAAAGAAAAAGGAAGTTGGTGGCTCTACAATAGGTGCTGCAATCCCCTTGGAAATCTGCTGCCATTGGATTTGAGCAGCTGGGGTTGAATTATATTACAGGACTTGCTTTCCTGGAATAACTCATGGCTAATGCTCATGGCCCTAAAGCCCTGCCAAGTAATTTTTTGCTGCCAAACCATTTCATGTTTAAGGGAATTTGATTTTTTAAGCCTCTACTTCTTCATCTTGGTTAGGTCATATGAGTTTGCTCCCTGATATGATCTGTTTCCAACGGTCATTATCATCTGATCAAGGCAGGAAACAGGTCACTGGCTGCTGAAGGATGTGCATACATAGATTTTTGTAATTGCTCCAAAAATGTTTGTGTAAATTGTTGTAGGATGATCGTTTGTTGAAAGGAAATCTATTGGCTTTTGTCCAAGTTGGTTTCTACGTCTACTACTATACTACTGCGACAAATCTCTTCTCTAGAAAGGTCATGGTGATGGTGTTGAAGGGATGAATTTCTAAAAAGTGCTTATTGAATTTTGAGTAAGTAATTAATTTTATGACAAATAGATTTGTTCTAATAATCAATTTAAAGTTTGGGAAATTTTAATTTGTCATGAGTAATTGTACAATTTTTATACAATTTTTTCTTTAGCTGTTGATAAATATAATACTTGGAATTAGACATATGCCATGGCCACTCCTAACCATTTATTACAAAAGGAAACAAATGCTCCCGCTATAATATGAAAGTTTTAGAAAGTTTATTGCTTTGTAGATAAGCAAATAATTTAAAATTGTACTTACTCTTTCTACTCATTTATGGGATTTCTTCGATTATTTTGCAGAGATCTAACTCTCCCCTATTTTTAATCATAGTTTGAAGTTAGTATAAATATGTAATTTTTGTTTTGGAGGACAAAATGAAAATGTGTGAAAACGAAGAAAGTGATGTATTAGATAAATATAAAAGAACTATGTTTTCTTTTATGCCATTTTTTTGATTTGGATTTTTTTTTCATTCATATCTTTTCTATTTTTTGATTCTTTTTTTTTTTATTCGAATCATTCCTCTTTTTATTTTTTTTACCTGATTTTGTTTTTCACTTAGATTTTTCATTTTTTTTTACATGAGTTTTTTCCCTTTTATTTTTTGGCTTCATCTTTTTACTTTTTTTTATCCGATTTTATTTTTGCTTAAAAATTTTAATTTTTTGAACATCGGTTCTTACCCTTTTGTATTTTTGGCCCCACTTACTGAACACAGGCCCCATTTTTTTTCATTTGGGTCTTTTTTTTTCATTCAACTCATTTCTCTCCTATTTTTTAACCCTTTTTTGTCCATTCGGATCTTTTCTCTTTTTATTTTTTTACTCAGTTTTATTTTTCGCTTGGATCATTCATTTTTTTTGACATGGCTTATTGTCCTTTTGTTTTTTTTTTTTTTTTTTGATCCACTTGTTGATCGTAGTTTTTTTGGTTCATTCACGTCATTTCTCTTTTTTAACCTTTTTTTCTAAGTATAAAATAAAAGGTGTCTTGGGTATGGTTGTCACATATTTTTGGGACCTAGATTTTTTTTTTTTTTTTTAATTCAGGTTCCATTCAAATCCTTCATTTTTTTTGACTATTTTTTTTCATTTGGGTCCTTCATCTTTTTAGTTTTTTTACCTGATTTTGTTTTTCTTTTGAGTTCTTCATTTTTTTTGGACATGAGTTTTTCTCATTTTGTTTTTTGGCCCCACTTATTGACCACAGATTTTTTTTTTCTTTTGTTCCCCTCCTTCCTCTTCCGTTTGGACTTTTTTTTTTTTTCTAATTCAGATCTTTCTTCTTTTTATTTTTTTAATCCTTTTTTTCAATTAAGTTTTTCAGTTTTTGATATACTTTTTCTCCTTTTGTTTTGTTTTTTGCCCCACTTGTCCATGACGCATTCGAATGGTCGTCACTTTATTTTTAAATTATAATTTTTTTTTTCATTCAAATCATTTATCTTTTTTCACCCTTTTTTCTGTTCCAACCCTTTTTCTTTTTATTTTTTAACATGTTTTTCTCTTAAGTTCTTCATTTTTTTAATATAGATTTTTCCCTTTTTTACCCCACTTGTCTAATTCAAGTCCTTATTCTTTTTTTACCCAATTTTTTCACTTCAGACCTTCGTCTTTTTTGAGCATAGGTTTTTCCCTTTTTGTTATTTTTTTTTTGCCCATAGATTGTCGTCTCTTTATTTTTATACAATAGTTTTTTTTTTCTCATTCACATCCTTGCTTTTTTTTTTTTAATTTTTGATCCATTTTTTCTCTTAAATCTTTCGTCTTTTTTGACATAAAATTTTCTCCTTTTGTTTTTTTTAACCCCACGAATTGTCATCCATTTTTTTTATTATCTTTTTACTCCACTTATTACCATTTTCCCCTTATTCGTTTGAATTTTTTAGAATTCCAGTGGTTATCCTTTTTTTTATCACTAATATGCATCATATTTTTTATTGATTTAGATAATAATTTAGTTTAAATATTGAGTTAATTATAAATCTAACAAGTGTTTGTAAAATAAAAAAAGACAATCCACATCTTGTGGGCACCCGTGCTAACTCCTTTTTTTTTTTTAGTAAAGGGCCGAGACCCAGGGGAAAAGGCACAAAAGGATACAAGCAACAAGGGCCATGAGACCTAAAAAAAAAACTAGACTATTAAATAAGCTTCTCCATTCTTGTCTGCATGCAGGAGGGAGATTAAACTATCAGGAGGGACCGGAAGGACCTACACTTCTGGAGTACTGACATGCCCCAACTTGGCTAGATGATCAGCGCACTTGTTTCCCTCTCTGAAGGTGTGAATTATAGCAGCGGAATTTAAGTTGGCCATCAATTGTTTGCAGTCCTTGATTTTGGCATGAAAAGGGTGGGATTTTGTAACTCCTTTGTTCAGGAAGGTGACAAGAACAGCTGAGTCTGATTCAACAATCACATTGTTGAGATTCTGAGAGTTGGCTAATTTGAGAGTTTCTCTTATACCCTAAAGCTTTGTGCAAGAGACCATTAGTACTGCCCATGTTGATGGTGAAGCCAAGGATCCACTTGCCATGTGAGTCTCTAATGAGGCCACCAGCACTAGCGTGATTTGGATTGAGATTGGCGGAGCCATTTGAATTAAGTTTCAACATATTATTTGGAGGGGGAGCCAGCTCACCAGCTTTGGGAGGGGAGGAGGAGAGGGAGGTTTCATTGCAAACACCAGGAAGAGATCATTGGGGCAGAGCCTAGTTTAAATCAAAGTGGTCTTAGCATTTGTACGGAGGTTGTCAAAGATAAACTTGTATCTTGATTTCCAGACGTGCCATATAACCACTGAAAAGACAGTGCTCCAGGAATTACTATGGGAGGTGCAATTATATTTTAGCCAATCTATAGGGGAGTTGTTCTTAAATTAAGGCACTGCATAGGACGAGGGGCCTAAAGCAGTCCAGAAATCTTTAGTCCAATGACAATCTCTCAGCATATGGAGAATGCTTTCCTCATCAGCTTTGCATATGGGGCACGAAGAGTCAGGAGAAATCTACCTTCTGGCTCTTTCAACATTGGTGAGGAGGTGGCCTTTGAAGACTATCTAGATAAAGTGTCTGATCCTTTCTAGGCAAGGGATCTTCCATATCCAACTCTAAGAGTTTCTCTGAGAAATGGAGTGGTTGCCATTAGATATGAGAATTGAGTAGGTTAAGGAGACTAAGAAAGTTTTATTTGGAGTGACATTCCAGTAGAGGGAGTCTTCTTCTTCCATGGAGGAAGGGAGCAAAACGGCTCTAATCTCCTCAATTTTTTTAAACTGGGAGAATATCTTTGAGCTCTTCTAAGTTCCAAGGTCTGTCATTTTTAAGGAAATTGCTTACTTTGATATCTACAGGAATATCTTCAAGAGCAATGGAGACATGGTTGCTGAGCTTGTCCTTGCCTACCCATTGATCATGTCGGAAGTTAATCGACTGTCCATATCCTCTAGTTGATACCTTTGTCAAGGCAATCCTTGCTTCTAATAACACCCCTCCATACAATAGAGCAATTAGAAGTGTTGGAAAGCTGAAGGAGATTACCTCTACGAAGGTACTTGTTGCGCAAAACCTGACACTAAAGAGCATTGTCATCTTAAAGGATCCTCCAAGATACCTTGGTGAGCAAGGCAATATTGTTGTTCCTTGAGCTTCTCAAACCAAGACCTCCTTCCTTCTTTCCCCTGCAAACACTTCCCCAGTTGATGACATGAATCTTTCTTGCTCCTGGAAGACTACCCCAAAGAAAGTTCATACTTAGACTATCAAGGCTTTTGCAAGTGCTTTGGGGAAACCAAGTTGTCCGCATTATGTATATAGGGATGGTAGAGATGACGGACTTAACTAGGGTAGCTCTTCCTACTATGTTCAGGCGTTTCATCTTCTAATTAGAGAGCTTGGATTGAACCTTCTCTTCTAGGCTTATATATGTGTTTTTATCAACTCTGCTGTGGATAATGGGGCTTTTGGGGAGAACCAAAGTTTGGATTTTATGGGGTTGATTTTCAAGCCACTTTCCTCGCTGAATTCCTGTTAACCAAGAACCCCTGTTAATTTTCTCTCTAATTTTGTAAGAAAACTTCTCCATGGCAAGGATAAATAGGTAGAAGGAAAGAGGGTTCCCTTGCCTCAAACCTTGACCTGTTTTTATGAAGGGAAGGGTACCTCCATTCCATAAGATGGCCACTTTCGAGTTAGAGATATAGAAAATGATTAGTCTGATCATTTGAAGAGGGAGGTTGAAGTCTAACAGAAACATTCCCTAAAAAGCTCCAATTGAGGTTGTCGAAAGCTTTTTGAAGGTCAATTTTCATGACCATTTTATGTTTTTTGCTTCTGGACTTGCGAATGGGGTAGATGAACTCTTGGGTGATTATCATATTGTCCATGGTACTTCTCGTTGGGAGGAAGCTGCTTTAGTGGGGACCAATAAGGTTTTAGAGGATTGGTCTCAATCTCTCTCTCTCTTTTTTTTTTGGTGGAGAGGTCTCAATCTCTCTACAATGACTTTGGTTAGAATCTTGTAAGAAGCGTTGAGAAGGCTAATAGGCATAAAATCAACAGCCTCTTCTGGTCTCTTTGTCTTGGGAATGAGTGCAATGAAAGCTTTGCGGATGTCTGGAGGGAAAAATCCATCCCTAAAAGCCTTTTCAACAAAGGAGAAGTAGAGGATCGATGAGAAACAATCTATATTTTTTAAATCAAGATAATCATGCATTTCAAATATACGAAGAAGATAGCTACTTACTATGGCATACTAGATTAGAACACCTTAGTGAACAGACTATAAAATGTCTATTTCCAACAAAAAATTATAAAAATTGACCATGTAAAGCTTACGCTTTTGGGAAAAAAAAATACAAATATACTACCCATGTTTTGAAACTATATATAAAAATGCTTTTGATATGGTACATTCAGATATTTGAACATCTCTTATTACATCCAAAAGAGGTTACAAATATTTTATCTCTTTTATTGATCATAAAACTAGATACATTGTGTCTACATGCTCTTCACAAAGGCACAAGCATTTGAAGCTTTTTAAAAACTTCTTCATGTTTGTCACCAAACAACATAATACAAATGTTAAGATTATTAGAATCAATAATAGTGGAGAATACAAATGTAATGAGTTTAAAAATTTTCTAAAAGAAAATGAGATGATTCACCAAACCTCTTGTCCATATACTCCTAAGTAAAATAGAGTTGCTGGATGTAAGAATCAATATCTTCTTGAAGTAGCAAGAATTATAATGTTGAATGCTAATAGCCCGAGTGATGCAGTTAATGTAGTTGCTGACCTCATCAATCGACGTCCCACCAAAATACTCTAGGGGAAATCACCATTGGAGTTAATTAGAAAAACTAAGCGAGACATTTGTTATCTTAAGGTTTTTAGATGTATTTGTTATGTGCATGTCCCAAAACAATTCAGAGACAAACTTGATAAAAAGAGTAGATATTACACGTTTATAGGATATGCAATTTTTCAAAAAGGATAAATATATTTTGATTTTATGATTAATAAAGTATACACATCAAAAGATATAATATTTATGAAAGATGAATTTTATTTTGCAGAAATAAAACAAGAAAATGCTTTAAAAGAGGAATACTTACAAGTCTTCCTCTATGCTTCACAAAAACCAAATTATACATCAAGAAAATAGGAAAGTTTGGAGCAAGGGGGAGATCAATCTCAGAATAACTCATAGCCAAAAAAGAAGATGAGTTAAGTAACTCACCATCATCTCCTCCACCTCTCATAAGGTCAACAAGGATGAGGAGTCTCCTATTTGAATGGATCAACCGTAGGGTTTATTACTCTAAGATAACCTTGCATCTCATCTCTAGTTTTTCTACTACAACTAATGTTTTCCAAAATCATCAAACATTATTGAGTGATATTGACCAAGTTTAGGAGACCACGAGCTTTGAAGAGGCCAGTGATCACCCAGAATGGAGAAAGGAGATGAAAGAAGAATTGGATGCTCTCAATAAGAATGAGACTTAGGAAGTAACAATACTTCCAATGGGGAAGAAAGTAGTAGGATACAAATGGGTCTACAAAATGAAATATAAAAGTAATGGTTCAATCGAGTGATACAAAACCAGACTTGTAGCGAAAGGATTCACTCAAATCTATAGGGCAGATTACACAGAGACCTTTGCTTTCATTATAAAGATGAGCACCATCCGAGTTCTCATGTCCCTTGCCAATAATTGGAATTGGCCATTGTATCAGATGGATGTCAAAAATATCTTCTTACAAGGGGAACTAAAAGATAAAGTTTACATGCATCTACCTTAAAAGCATGAAGGAAAGGTGTACAGACTAAGGAAAGGTTTACAACCTCAAACAATCTCCACAAGTTTGGTATACAAAACTTGATTTAACTTTTCTTAGTAATAAATTTAGAAAGTGCAATAGTGATTTATCCTTATTTATTAAAACTGGAAATAGAAAAATCACTATTATACTCATATATGTAGATAAAATCCTAATTACTAGGAATGACTCAAGCCAAGTAGATCAAGTAAGAAAATTTCTTAAATTAAAATTTGAAGCTAAGGATTTAGGGTTACTAAAGTATTTTATAGGAATAGAAATTACCTTATTTTATGAAGGAGTTTGTCCTATCTCAAAAAAAAAAATGTTCTTGATTTATTACAAGAAATAGGTAAATTGGGAGCAAAACCACTGTCTCAATCATTGATGAAGGAAAAAATGATGATCAACCCTTCACAAATGTGTCGAGATACCAAATGGATAGAACCACACAAGGTGTTTGTTGTGTTTGTGTCTATCTTTATGGGCTTTCCGATGGTTCTTCATATCTCAAATAGGATATCTTCATTAAAGAGTTCAATAGGAAGGTGGGGAAGACGTATCCAGACAGCTGCTTGCTCAATTTTAGCCTCCTTTGGCGTAAACCAGGGCCTCCATTTTCTGACCACCAGATAGTGATCGTGAATCATCTATGGCCCCCCAGTAAGAGCATGAAGATAGTCATCCTTTAATGCAAATCTTGTGAGGAAATAACCTTCTCCTAAGTCTAGCAATTCAATAGCACCCTCTGGTTTCCACAAGCTATTGATTCTGGAGAGAATGAGGTGGTATCCTATATTCTTTCCTGGAAGTCTGATGATTAGGGCTTGTTTCCAAGGCTTCCATAAGTTCTTTAGTTTGTCGTTTGCGATTGTGACGCTGGGAATTTGTTTATTAGAGTCCTCTTCCTCTTGATCCGATAGAAGTTTATTATCTGAATCTGACAGGAGTTTGTGAGATGGGTACATTCTTTCTTCCTGATAGTTCTTCCCTATGAGCATGTCTCTGAAGGAGACCTTTTGTTGGTTAATCTCAGAGCTTTCAGTGGCTTTTACTTTCTTGGTGCTTCACGGTAGGTGGTCTTCCTCTTCAAGAGATATATCTCTGCTATGATGATTTGCAATAGTCAAGTTCCTTGGGGGAAACGAGTTTTCATTTCCATTAGAGTCCTCAGTGCATCCTTGATCAGTTTGCATGCTATTTTGTATGTTTGTTATCTTATGTTTGAGCTATCAGAACAAACCTTGGTTTGAAACTTTGTGGATGGTCAAGTTTCTCTCTCTCTCTCTCACTCTCTTTTTGAACTTGTAGTTTGGAGATGTGGGTCAATCCACCCATGCTAGCTTTAAGTATAAAAGAAAAAGGCTAATAAATATGGTCGTTCTCTCACTCACATGACTAACATGTGACATTTCTTTCAAAAAGTCAAAAAGTTGTTTGAATTTATACACATCTTTGTTTAGTACTTGTTCACCATTTCACCTATCACTTTATTTTTAAGACTTAGATATCCATTTGAGACTTTGAATCTGGGATCCTCAGGGCGATCGGCCCAAATAGAATGTGCGCTACATTTGGTTATTGTTGTTTGAACAGTAGAAGTCTACCTTCATATATTAACTATCCAAAATTTCTACCTAGATGATAGTTCAAACTTGAAACACTACAAAAAATATGATTTTACAATTTCCAACATAGATGCAAGTGCCGTTGTCTCTTGGGCATGTCTGGAGCCCCCAAGTCTCATGCAAAACCATTTTTGTCCCCAAGTTTTTGCTCAAAAATGCTTCCCCCATCCCTTCTAAAAAGGGATCGGGAGTTATGTGGTTTAATCACACTAACAAGGGGTAGACACTCGGCACGTTGTGTAGTATGTTGCAAAAATAAATAGTTAAAGATAATTATAATTTGTTAAATTTATAATATAGTTATCAAATTATGGATAACACAATTCAAAATATTAAGATTTCGATTGTAATAAATCATTTTGATAATTTTAAAATCTCTATTAACATATTTAAGAATTTTTAAAATTTGAGACTAAAATGATTCAGATCAATTTTACCTTTGAAGTTTAATCAAAATTGACATAGTTGTAACATCAATTGATCAAAATTAACATAATTATAACCTTAGTTGGCTAAAATTGACATAATTGTAATCTCTAATGATCAAAATTGACATAATTGTAGACCTAATTGATAAAAATTGACATAAGTTTATCATCAACCGAATAAAATTGACATATTTGTAACTACAATTGATCAAAATTGATATAATTATAACACCAATTAATCAAAATTAATATAATTATAATTCCAATCGATCAAAATTAATATAATTATAACTCCAAATGATCAAAATTGAAAATACTACTCTATTATACCACACGTTGCTTTGTTTCACGCTTGCTTACTTTTGATTACCTAAATAATTTGAATTCTTTGCTTGTAAATGTCTAGGGATCTACTCGGTCCACTTCCTTCTTGATGATCGAAAAAGAAAAATCCTTCGAATTTAGTCCAAGCCCCAACATTTCAGAATGATCCAACTTACAGGAATTGTGCGGTGGCACAATTTAATGCCGGTTGCAGTATCAGAGTTTTCCAAGTATTGAGGAGTGTCTTGAATGCCTCAGAGAGTATGGATGTTTAAAGGTTAAAAGAGCTCTGTACTGATCAAAATCTTGAAGACCAACATAAAATACCGATAAGAACGAGTGTGATGTCTTTTGCTCTAATCCGGGTAATAAAAATTTTGGGGAAATTGCACATTAAATTTACAATGTTGAGTTACAAAATAGCCAAAAGGAAAAGGGCAAATGCTGGAAATTGCAAACTAAAAAAATGTTCAAATACATCAATGGAAAAACAGATGCTTCAGAATTTTGCAGAACTTGATAGAACTTTCTTCAAAAGGAAAAGGGCATTCAGTAGCCCTGATCTCCAGCACAGAAATGCCATTTCTTTCCCATGAGGGTGTATCATGCAGAACCTTGAAATCACCAGAAAGCCATAAAAAGCAGGAAGAACAGGATGCATGACCTGACTAATTTTCTGAATGTCTCCCATAAAATCAGGAGCTAATTGATTCACTTCACTTCAGAAGAGCTGGCCGTTTCCATTAGGAAAGGTTCCAGACCTGCAAAAGCATTGTTGAAAGCTATGAGAAAGCTCTGTAGCTAGCAAGAGCTGCACGATTTGGGTCTTATTGCAAATTAGAAAAATTGAGATGTATGTTGTTACACAGTATATTCTTCTTTAAAGAAGAATTGCTCTGAATAACCATTACTCTGAAGAATTCACAACCTTATCAACACCGTCATTATGAGTACTGTTCAACATCGTGAATCCTTAGCAAAATCTTTCAACAGAGAAAACCACATATCAAGCATGGTACTTACAAGCCAATGTTTTGTGCTTGTCCAAATGTGAGGCTAATGCTCTTGCACGTTCTTGTTCCTCATGTGACCATTTAGATTCTTACAATCTTCCAACCACTCTTCCAGTTTAGCTTCTCGAGTTGCCCTGAAGTCATCATAATTTTCTGATGCGGATGACAAGCTGCGTGTTGGCACATCCCCGTCAAGTGGCCTTTCACCACCTACAGCATCTTCTTCTGGGACTTCATCTGTCATTTGGCTTGTCAAGCGCAATTCATCAGCTTCTATATCAGGATGAGCTGAAACCACACCTATAGCTGTGACTGATAAATTAGAACTGGGATCCACTTGCAGCTTATCACCCTTGGCTTGCAGCAATTCTATTGGATCAAGTTGCGGCCACTTCATATTACTTGCCTTTTGTCTTGCTGACCTCAATACATTTTTAAAATAACTATCAGTCTGGAAATTCTCTTGCTGTATATGAGTAGCATTTCGACCCCATGAAGTTGGTCCCCAAGAGCTTGTTTTACTCTTGAGGAAGCTTGAAGATGAGCTATGAATCAATCCTTGTTGAGGTTGTTTTGTTGACATAACAGCTAGAGAGGCCTTAATATCTTTAATCATCACATCAGCAATAGGAAATCCGCATTCTTTCATTGACCTCACCATAGTTATAGAATCTTCTGAGTCTTCAGTGTGCAAAACTGTTTCACGGGACTTCTCAGCAACACTCTTCTTGAGGCTGACAAGGTTGGGCACGGCATTCTGTGTGTGCTGCTGGACATAGAAAAGCCCCACTGAGGGTTCATTCGCCACATATTTTATCATCTCTGCCAAACTCTCAGTTATCTCCACAAAGCCATCAACAGTGGAGAAATCATGCATCTTCTGGAAGCCGAATGGAAATTCATCACTGAATTGTCAAAAGGTGCACAGTCAAATACAGCTCAAGGAAAGAATAACAAAGATCTATGAGGGAAAAAAATTTCTCATTCCTTCCGACAGAAAGTAGAAAATATGGGAACTTCTTGTATTTATTTGTAATTTGAAATTAAGGAAATAACTATTGGTGCATAAAATAAACAAAGCATACCCAAACATGTAGCTGATGTAGCAGTTCTCAAAGTGTAATGGTATATTTTCATTCTGTGGCTCTAATGCATATCCAACTGATATGCCTTACTTCCATTTGCAGTCAAGCATCACCGAGGAATACCTGTATTTCAGAATTTAGATAACCTTGATAGCTTTACAAGAAACAAATAAGGTGCAACAAGATAAGAAAGATAAAGAGTATAGTAAACTCATGCTAACAGCTGACTCCTTGCAGTGAACTTCATGATTTCTTGGTTAATTCTTTGATGGCACTGATCTACGATAACATATCTGTCCACATCAATGTCTAGTTACTGAATATCTAAGGGTCTTTAAAGACGTAACTAAGGGTGAAGAAACAATGTAATTTTTTATTTTTTTGTACAGGGCGTTTCAGTGTTCTTTTGATGCTATGTCCATTGATTCACATATACTACAACTTTAGAATCCAAGGGGGAAAAAAACATGACAATAAAAAGCTCTTAGTTTAATTATCCTAATAAAAGTGAAAGCTCCGGCCAATTGCATCCCTCACAATCTAGATGCAACTTGGATAATCTACAAAATAATAAAAAGACCCCAAATACAGAATTTTTAGCAAACTAGCAATATAGGTGAGTCACACCCCTCGTCCCCTCAAAAAGTCTTCCATTTCTCTCTGATTAAAATGAAAAAAAAAAAAGAAAAAGAAAAAAACTTCCACTTCTCTCCTTGATATCAACAAAAAAAGGAGAAAAATTGAGTTCTCTCTCTCTCTCTCTCTCTCTCTCTCTCTCGCTCTCTTCTTTTTCATAGTAGATAATCAAAAGGATCCTTTCTAGTATAAATTTGTTCATTTCAAATCCAGGTTCCTCTACATCATCCCTAATCTTTTATGCATGAGCGAATACATGAGAGTACAAGGCATCCACTGAATAAAACTACGAACCTACTAAGACATAGGAAACACTAGAGGAAACTAAGTTGGAAAAGGGTGCCAAACTTGTTCAAGAGAGAAAGCCCCCTAAAAGCTCCTGCAACTGAACTCTCCTTTCCTTCACTATAGAATTCCTCCATGACCAAGAACATAAAACAACCAAGTAAAAGACTAATAATCTCCTAAAGCTTCCTGCCTGAGACACACTGAATCAGTGAATGACTGTCTTCTTATCCCTCTCTTACATAATGGATACCAGCAGAAAAAATCTAGACCAAGCCTTTTCCCAAGAAAAGTAATCCAATTAATGCATTGTTGAAGACTTAGAAAGCTTACCGAGGAAAAAGATGATCACCTCTTACATCCTCATTGTATCAGCTTGCTAAGTCATCAAAAGATCAAATCTTAAAGCCCCTGAGATTAAATGCTTACTTACTACCACATTGGTCTTCTTTGATGAAAACCATGCATATGAAAATCCTCACAGAAGGCATAAACTCCTCAACTTCATAAGCCTGATCTTCAAACAATATCAACATTCCACAAAACATTCTTATTTATAGTTTCTAAAAGATAGGCTCACCAACAAAATTGGCTCACTTTGAGTATAAAGGAAAGCTTTGAAAAACACTACTTTAAGGGTACCAGCTGTCTTGATTGTTGTATTATAGATTTGGAATCAAATGTTATCTTAAACAAGCAGCGGAGACATACGGGTAATAGAGGCAATGCCCATCATATATGCGAGAAGAAGAAAACACAGAAGAAACTAACTGTTTAATGGGGGCTATTTGGCTTTTGAGCTTCTTGCAAATGCCTAACATGCGTAACATATAAATATATATATATATATATATATATATATATATATATATATATATATTCCCAATCTCCTCGGTCCCAATGAAGTTTTCCTTCTAACAAAGTTCCTTTTTAAGCAACAAAAATAGGAAAATTTTACAGTTTGAAATCTTCCCAATATCACCAGGCTACGAGGTCTCACAGCTTCTGAGAGTTAATTTAAGGACCCCGCTAACCATTCCGCTACAGGAATGATGCTGTCATACAAAAATGGCATTATGTACGATGATCTAGGAAAAATAACTTATTTGTGATGAGCTTAACCCTCTTACAGGATGGAAAATAAAAGAGATCGAATTGTATCCTGTCGGCTAATTCATTTAAAGTGACTAAATTTGCTAGTTAGTAATATCTTGTATTTAATAATTGTAAAGAGGAAAGGACCAAAAGGTACTAGTACAGTCCTGCCTAAAGATAATGCACATATCTAAGCTCTATACTTAACAGACACAATCCAATGCCTAGGACATTAAGATTGAACCAGAGAGGAACTCAGTTATCCGGTTCAAAAAGTGAAATTGCCATGAGTGAGAGGTGATATGCATGATCAGGCAAGGCAACAGTACAACCTCAGTTCAGCTTGAGCAGCCTACAAGTTTCATCGCACTCTATTATATAATCAAGGAGACACATTCTTGTGCAAATTAACTAATGCCTCTTTCAATTTGCCAAATATCTAGAACAGTTGCTCTCAAAGCAATCAACAATTTCACCCACTGCCATCAATTGTCAGACAGACTTGACCATATTCTATACGACAGACTCAGCAATTACTTCTTCCTATTTTCCACTGCTCAAAAGGCCATTTTGCTTAAGAAATTTCTAACCTATGCATCAACCAAAAAAGTTGCATATTTTGATACATACGAACAAGTGAGCTAAAAATGGGTTTATCCCATTTTCAAATTCCCTAATCACAAAGTATTTTTCTCAAACCTAAATCATTTCAGTGTCCACCAAAAATTCTAACTGTCTGTAATTTTCCTCTTGAACTAAAGCCAAATACTCTCAACTCAATTCCATGCCTCCAAAAGCAAAGCTAATATCAAGGAGTTTCTTCTAATGAACAGGCTTAATCACAAAAGCAATACAAGTGAATCATAAAGAACCAAACAAGGCGAATCAGAAATAATCATTTTTTTAATCGAATTCAATGGCAAGAAGAAAAAATACAAGAAACCCCAATCCCAAAATCTGATTTTACATTCGAAACATAAAAAAAAAAAAAGGAAAAGAGTTGGGGTGTGAAAGTACTTACAGGAAACCCTAGAATACCCAAAGAAGCTGCGAATTCGAAATTAGGTTGCTGGATTCGACAAAAAGCGCAAAAATTGAAGATTATGATAGAGAAATTAGATTGCTTCTCAGCTGGTTTGAAAGCAATATCTACAATGTATTTTTCTTCTTGAGTTCTCCTCCTACTTGTGTAAAAGACAAGAATGGAGGGTGAGAGAGAGAGAGAGAGAGAGCGTACGAAAGGAAAGAGAAATCCTGTGAAATAAAATTTGCAGCTTCAACGGTCCCACCACACCATAACCCCATTCGTTCTTTCACCAGAGACTTACGATTACAGGCGGATTTGCTATTTGGATTTTGGGCACCTCTTCATGTGAGAGAGAGAGATTTTTCTCTTTTTCATTTTTTTTTATTACTTATTTAATACTATTTCTACTGGTCTGGTTCTTATTCATGGGGTAAGCTAGTGAGATTCTTTTACTAACGGAAGAAATTTTCACGCAGCCGTGCAATGAGTAAAAAATTAATTATTCTTTAACCTTTTACTAAAGAAAATATTTTCATTAAAAAAATTCATAAAATAATAATCCTATATTAACTAATAATTCTCATAAAAAATTCAAATATCTTGCAAATTGATGATTCAATTCTATTGATATATTAAAAGTATAATTATAATAAATTTTAAGTGATATTATTATTTTTATAGAATTATCTATCCATTATAATTCAATTGATATTATTTATTTTTAGAGATTTTTAAAAATTTATTTTTATAGAACTTGAAAAAGAAATTTAAAATTATTACAAAACCTTTTTTATTGAAGTAAAAATTATTATTGGATATGAAAAATTGAGCTGGTTCTAAAATAAATGTAAAATATGAATAGACACCATTTCTACTAAAACTTATTTTTAAATAAAAATATTACTGTGTGTGAGTATAAGAATATAACCAATTGAATTACCATATAAATATATATATATATATATATATATATATATATATATTATATGTAAAGAGTGGCTTGCGATTACTGTTCACGTGCATAATTCATAAACAATACGCCAACTCTAATTACTAAAGTATCCCTTATTATTATTTTTTTCTATTTTTCCTTTTTTATGTTGCTTTTTTTGTCGATTTTTTTTTTTTATCTTGGTCTTTTCTCTTTTAAAAAACACTATTTTTTTTTCACATTCAGGACCTTATGATTTTTTCTTTTTTTTTTTTGTTTTAACCTTTGTACTTTTTTTTTCGGTGTCTTTTTTTCACTCAGATTCTTTATATTTTGAGAGGACTTTACTATATTTTCTTTTTAATCATATTATATTTTTTTTCATTTAAGTCCTTTTTCTTGTTTTGATATTGTCATGATTTTTTTTTCCCATTTCAGTATTTGCTCTTTTTTTTTTTACTTAGATTATTTATATTTTTGGAACCACTTGTCTTTTTTTACCCATGTCTTTTTTTTTCACCTTTTTTTCTTTTGAAGAACCCCACTATGATTTTTTATTCAGAATCTCATAATTTTTCCCTACTTATTTTTTTTTTCATTTCAATCGTTATACTTTTTTCTGACCAATTTCTTTTTTTTTTCCCATTTAGATTTTTCTTCTTTTGAAAGAACTCTACTATATTTTCTTTGTTTATCGTGTTATATTTCTTTTTCGTTTAACTCCTTTCCCTTGACACCGCTATGATTTTTTTTTATTCCGGTTCTTGTCTGTTTTTTTTCACTTAGATCTTTTATATTTTTGGAACAATATTTTTTTGTTCAAGCCTTGACACTTTTTTTTCCCTGTGACCACATTATGGTATTTTTTTTTTATTTAGTCTTTGCACCCTTTTTTTTGCTTAGATCTTTTATCTAATTTGGACCACACTTTATTTTTTTCATTTAGATTCCAACACTTTTTTTTTTACCTGTAATCATACTTTTTTTTTATTTAGATCTTTACATCTTTTTGACCTTTTTTTTTAATTAGATTTTTCATATTTTTGGGACCACACTTTCTATTTTCAAATTCTTTCACATTTTTTACATATTTTTCCCACATTGTTTTTTTTTTAAAAAAACATTTGGGTTCTTCCGTTTGTTTTTAACATATGACCACACGTTTTTTTTTTTTTTAATTTAACTTCTTGCACTTTTCGACATTTTTTTACTTAGATCTTTCAGTTTTTTGGGATCACATTTTTTTGTCTAAATCTTTACACTTTTTTTAACCAATTTTTTTTTCACTTATGCCCTTCATCATTTTGGAGTATAGATTTTTTCTTATTTATTTTTTTACCCCATAGATTATCGTCCATTTATTTTTAAAATATAGTTTTTTTTTATTTATTTTTTTCCCATTCAAGTCTTTATTCTTTTTATTTTTTAACTAAAATTTTTTTCTCTCTTGATTCATTCAGTTTTTTCAGATATGAGCTTTCCCATATTTCTTTTGTCTCATGGATGGTCATCCCTTATTATTAAACTATAGTTTTTTATTTTTTCATTCAGGTTTTTACTCTTTTAATTTTTTTATAATTTTTTCTCTTAAATCCTTCGTTTTTTAATATATGTTTTTTTTTTTCATTTTTTGACCCCATAGATAGTAATTTGTTTATTTTATCATCTTTTTGCTCTACTTATTATCTTTTTTTTTTTATTCGTTGGTGATGTGATATAGCCCTAGGCCCAATTCAAAAGGGTCAGCGTCAGCAGGACCCACATAGAAGGCCCACAAAGAATAGCCATTATCCGATATTCAATGTGATTATCTACCGAAGGGTTTTAATCGTCTAAATCTCCCGAACGATAAGGTTTCAGTCGCACCGCCTACCGAATGATAGTAATCTCCCCGATTGGGCATACAATCATTGATCCATCTAACGAGTGAATCCCGAAAACCCTTCATCAGTCGAATGAATGATCGATAGCCAACAACTCTAACAATGCTAAAGGAAGGGTCAGCAGTGGTGAACGAAAAGGGGGGGGCATACCGAATCAAAGAATCCACCGAGGGGTACCAAACCCCCGGGGGGGGGGCCCCGAGACCCGGGGACAATCTGTCCACAACGGGAACCGAAACCCGCGAGAAACAACAATGCTAAAAGAAGGTCAAAACACCTTACAGTTTTAGTTTTCCTACCCAAGGATTGCATCTTTTAGATCTTTTAGTTAAGAAAAGGATTTCCTCAGGAATTGAAAGTTCCCATACGATAAAGATCACGATCAATTCAAAACATTGAACTCCCGAGATTTGTGAATCGGTTCGATAAGAAAAGTAGGGTTGAAGCACCTCGACGGCGTACGACTCTCGCAGGTATAAGATATTCTAAAATCCTCCAAACCAGGTATGCTCCCTTAACCTTATACATTGGGCACTCTAATCATATAGAATCTCTTCCTCCTTAAGCTCTCAGTCTGTTTCTTTTACTTTTAAAAATCGTTCTTTTTGACTTGAGCATCGTAGTCTCCCCTGTCAGAGCACCCTCCGGCGATTTTTGTAAATTTTACAACCTTTCAACGGTAACCGTTCGAGTAAACAAGGAGTCAGAATCTGTGGAACCATAATCCACACCAACAGATTGATGTCGTTCGTGGGAAACAAACTGATCCTCTGAAAGCTCATGATGATATCTAATATAATCACTTCCAGCATAACCCCCGCTAAAAGAAAAAGGTCAGTCATAGGCTTTGACGATGAAGATTTATTGGGGGTTGATCTACGTCGTGATGACCCCATAGTTATTACCTTTAAGATAGAATCCTACATCGTGAAGAGGGTCCTTGTTGATTAAGGGGCTGACTGTAATCTCTTCACTTGGGATGCTTTCTACCGAATGGGTCTCTATCCTTCTCGACTTCTGCCATCTATCGAGTCTCTTGAAGGACTTTCAGGTAAGCCCACCTATCCCGAAGGCATTATCTACCTTTCCGTAACTCTCGAAAAACCCCCAAATCATATGACCGCTCAGGTCTTGTTCCATGTGGTGAAACTCTACTTTCCTTACAATGCCATTCTTGAAAGGCTTAGTCTGGATGAACTAGAAGCATTGCCAAGCACGATGGACATGAAAGTGAAGTTCAAAATACCGCAAGGGATCACCACCATACATAGTGATCCAAATCCTTATATCCTCTTTGCGGCTCAAAATACGTAAGAAACTTTTCCAATCGATGCCCTAGAACTTAGGGATGGCAAAGAGGCAAAATCAAAACCCGAACCAGGCGAATAAATGGTTGAGGTCCCTTTAACAAGCGACTCTAGTCAAATTGTCCGGATAGGGACCAACCTATCACCTTTTTTGCGAGAGGCCTTAGTCGCCTATCTATAACGACACTCCAAAGTCTCCGCCTGGACCAACATGCTCGGTATAGATCCATCCGTCATAATTCATAAGCTAACAGTCAATGTTAATTTCAAACCAGTGAGACAGAATAAGAAGGTATTCGCTCTCGAACGCCAACGCGCTATACAGGAAGAAGTTTAAAAGCTGTTAACGGTTGGGTTCATTCGGGAAGTCAAATATCTCGAGTGGTTAGTTAACGTGGTCTTGATAAAAAATGCCAATGACAAATGAAGAATGTATGTAGAGTTCACCGATCTCAATAATACATGCCTGAAAGATAGTTATCCACTCCCCAACATCGATAAGCTCGTAGACAACTTTTCGGGATACTAGCTCTTTAGATTTATGGATAGTCAGGTTATAATCAGATCAGAATGATGCTCGAGGATACAGAAAAGACCAGCTTCATCACTGAATTCGGCATGTATTGCTACCGGGTCATGCCCTTTAACTTAAAAAATGCTGGAGCCACTTTCCAACGGCTGGTCAATACGGTCTTCAAAGACTAGTTAAATAGGAATATTGAAACTTATGTCGACGACATGCTAGTCAAGAGTATCACCGCAGAAGCTCATGTCGCGGACCTTAAAGAAACATTCCAGACATTAGAACGATATAACATGCGGTTGAACCCGACGAAGTGCACATTTGGGATCGCCTCCAGAAAGTTTCTAGGCTTCATGATTACTAATCGAGGGATAGAGGCCAACCCTGAGAATATACGGGCGATATTAGATATGTCACCTCCCCAGACGTTAAAGGAAGTACAACGTCTTACTGGTCGGATAGCGGCTTTAAGCCGATTCATGTCCAGAGTCAGTGAGAAATACAAGCTCATATTCGATGCACTGAAGAGGTCTTGACGGTTCGAATAGACATCCGAATGTCAGGCAACCTTCGAATGACTAAAAAAATACCTGATGAAACCACTGCTACTTTCGTGGCCCATCCCCAGGGAAGAACTTTACCTATATCTTACCATCTTCAAATGAGCGCTCTGCTCTGTGATAGTAAGACAGGAACCTTCTGCCTAGAAGCCAATCTACTACATTAGCAGGACATTAAAGGAGTCTGAAATTAACTACAAACCGATAAAAAAGATAGCCTACGCCTTGGTCATCTCAGCAAGACGTCTTCAACCATACTTTTAGTCCCATATCATTGTCGTGCTCACCGACCAACCACAAAGTAGATCCTTCAAAAGAGAGACCCTTCCGATCAACTTATCAAATGGAGCGTGAAACTAAGTGAATTCGATATCTAGTATCGACCGTGACCAGCGATAAAGGGCCAAGTATTGACCGATTTTATCATCGAATGTACCTTGTCGACAACACTCGAAGACAAGTTTCCCAACCATTAGGAAGAGTGGTCGATCCCAGAATGGACCATTCATGTCGATGGATCATCAAATTTTTCAGGAAGTGATGCCGAGCTTACTGGTAGGGCCGAATGATTTTAAGGCAGAATACGCCATCTGGTTCAATTTCCAGGCCACCTACAACTAAGCAAAATACGAAACTTTATTGATTGGCCTCCAGATCGCCATTAACATGGGGGCGCAGAACATTAGGGTATTCACGGATAGCCAATTGGTCGTAAAACAAATCGAAGGGGTTTACGAAACAAAAGACCTAATCATGACAAAATATTTGAGTAAGTTACGCGAGAAGATGAAACAACTAGGGAAGGACGACATCCAGCAAATCCATCGGTCGGAGAATGCACGAGCTGACACTCTATCGAAGTTAGCTAACTCCGATTCGGTTGCCTCTAGCCTAATAGTATACATTGAAAAGCTGCCTTATTCTAGCATTAACGAGCCCAAAGAGACTCTCCCTATCAATCGATCCCCCAGTTGGAAAGACCCCATAAATAAATATCTAAGGCATGACCATCTGCCAGATTCCTCGAGAGAAGCGATGAAACTGAAGCGAAAAGCCGCAGGCTACGCCATAATTGTGAGACTTTGTACCAAAAGTCATTTACTCATCCATATCTGCGGTGTCTAACTCCCGAAGAGGGTGACTATGTCCTTTGAGAAATCCACGAGGGGATCTGTGGTAATCACCTAGATGCTCGAAACCTAGTCTATAAAACTCTTCGCCAGGGGTACTATTGGCCAACCATGAAAGTCGATTCTAACAACTATGTAAAATGATGTGACAAGTGCCAACGCTTCTTCTCAGTGCCTCGGCTACTATCCATCGAGCTCAACCCTATATCTAGCCCCTGGCCGTTCGCTCAATGGGGCATGGATATCCTTGGACCGTTTCCCCTAGCCACAGGACAGCAAAAATTCCTCGTAGTAATGATCGACTACTTCACCAAGTGGGTGGAAGCCGAGCCTTTAGCTTAGATCACAGCAGCCAAAGTCCAGTCCTTCATGTGGGCTCATATTGTCACCCGGTTCGGTATACCGTATGTCCTTATCACGGACAACGAGAAGCAATTCGACAACAAGAACATGCTAGAGTTTTGTGAAAAACTCGAGATTCAACATTGATTTTCGTCGGTCACTCACCCACGAATCAACGGGCTGGTTGAGATAACCAACCGAAAGATCCTACAAGAATTAAAGACGATGCTAGACGACGCCAAGGGACGATGGGCTGAAGAGTTTTACGGTATCCTCTGATCATATCGCACTACACCCCGAAGAGCGACGGGAGAAACACCATTCAGTCTGACTTATGGAAGCGAGGCAGTCATCCCCGTGGAGATAGGAATTCACTCACTTTGGGTGGCCTAATATGATGCTGGGCAAAATGAACGTACCCTACGTGAAAGACTGGTCTTGCTTCTAGAGTTACGAGAATCCGTATCGGCACAAATGACGGCTTATCAGCAACAAATGACACGATATCACAATTGTAGAGTAAAAAACTGAACATTCAGACTTGGCGAATTGGTATTAAGGAAGCTAGAAGCTATTGGTCAACCCCAACCCAGGGGTAAACTCGCTCTTAATTGGGAATGCCCATATCGAATCCGTTCCGTGGTTCGACCAAAAACTTATCGTCTCGACAATCTAGACGGATCGGTAGTGTCTAGGATCTGGAATTCAGAAAACTTGCGTATATACTATAAGTAAACTCGAGAACTATCTGCAGCCAGAGGAGCCAGCTCAGTAAGAACCCAATGGTTTTTGCCCCTCAATCGACAGATGCTATCAATCGAACGTGTCGTTAATAAGAGATGGAACCCCCCGAACGGGTGGACACGACCCATCTATCGAAAAGTTTCTTATCGTACGGCGGGTCTAAGTCGCCTAGATCCTATCGTTTGAACGTGTCATCAATAAGGGATGAAATTCCCCGAACGGGTGGACACGGCTCCTCCATCTAAAAGTTTCCTATCGTGCGGTAGGGCTAAATCGCCCAGTTTCTATCGTTCGAACGTGTCGTCAATAAGGGATGGAACTCCCCGAACGGGTGAACACGACCCCTCTATCTAAAAGTTTCCTATTATACGACGGGTTTAAGTCACCCAGATTCTATCGTTCGAACGTGTCATCAATAAGAAATGAAACTCTCCGAACGGGCGGACACAACCCCTCTATCTAAAAGTTTTCTATCGTACGACGGATCTAAATCGCCCAGTTCCTATCAGTCGAACGTATTATCAATAAAAGACGGAACTCCCTGAACAAATTGGTGCGACCCTCAAACCTAAATACCAAACGTCTAGTGGGTCGAAAGGCCGGTAGTACTCAGTATCTCAGTGTGGAGCTTAAAGCCAAGCAGATATACTCTGACGAGAATTGGAAAAAAGCATATAACCAGACAAGAGATCAAAAGAGAACAAAGACAAGACTCAAGTAAGTAAAACATAACCTTATATTTATCCTTATACAAGAGGTATATTCAGTTACATGAGTATGTATACAAGTCTCTGGGTCAGACCAACTACACCAAGAAAGGCATAACAGGGTCACTCAAAGATACAGAAACCACAATCTCTACGCTGGAGAGTACAAAGATAGTAATTCCAATGTAGTGCTAGGGACAAGAGAATACGAGTTCGGGTTTTGCCATTCCCAAATGACCCGAACCCGACCGACCAACTGAAAACGGTGCGAGAGATATCCCCACCGTAATTGGATAATGGAGGGGAGCCTAGACAGATCATCCAAGGCGGTACAAGACGCACCTCCACCGGCGATGGACGATCTCACCATGCCAACCAAATAACGGCCGACATAATGAGATCTCATTCCGGTAGTCCTCATCCTTAATAAGATCTCATTCCAGTAGAAATTACCCGAGCCATAAAACTCCGCATACCAAAATGTCTCACAAAATAACTTTCGAAAGGAACCACTCTCAGCGGAACCCCCAAAGAGGAAGAAAGACCTCAACTCTCCGTGAAAAGGAACGGGTACACATCGTAGCTATTTATAGCAGTGGAGAAACAAGTCTTAATCGGCTCGGGGTAGGTGAAACGAATTAGCGAGAATAACCCGTCATAAATGGAGAAATTAGTTTTCTTCAATTCCCCATGAAAGGGTCACTTCCGATGAGACACATCCATGTTCGTGACAAGAGGGTGGAATGGATTAGGACGAACCTAGCACCCCTATGCTCCTGTAACGTATTAAGCATGCCTCACCCTAATAGGTCTTTACTTATGGCACTTCTTTACCAAGAAAATCATGAGTCATGGGCAAATGATGAGATATAACTCTAAATCCAATTCGAAAGGGTCAGCGTCAGTAGGGCTCACATAGAAGGCCCACATTATCCGATATTCAATGTGACTATCTATCGAAGGGTCTTAGTCATCTAAATCTCCCGAATGATAGGGTCTCAGTCGCCTCACCTACCGAACGAGAGTAATATCCCGATCGGGTATACAATCATTGATCCATCTAACGAGCGAATCCCGAAAACCCTTCATCAGTCGAACGACCGATCGATAGGACGATAGCCAACAGCTCTAACAATGCTAAAGGAAGGTCAAAACACTCTATGACTTTAGTTTTCCTACCCAAGGACGACATCTTTTAGATCTTTCAGTTAAGAAAAGGATCTTCCCAGGAATCGAAAATTCCCATACGATAAAGATCACGATCAATTCAAAACAGTGAATTCTCGAGATTTTCGGATCGGTCGATAAAGAAAGTAGGGTTGAAACATCCCGACGGTGTACGACTTTTGCAAGTATAAGATATCATAAAATCCTCCAAGACAGGTACACTCCCTTAACCTTACATATTGAGCACTCTAATCATAGGAAAACTTTCCCTCCTTGAACTTTTAGTCTGTTTCTTTTACTTTCGAAAATCGCTCTTTCTGACTTGAGTATCAGAGCCTCCCCCGTCGGAACACCCTCCGATTTTAATAAGTTTTTACATCCTTTAGTTTTCGGTCAACGTTAACAATTAACAAGTTAAAATGATAACAAGTATTAACTTAATTACAATTAGTAGTTAGTTTTTTTAGAATTTCAGTAGTTACGCTTTTTTTTTCTATCACTAATATACATTATACTTTTTACTTGTTTGAATGATAATTTATTTCAAATATTAATTTAATTATAAATTTAATAAATATTTATATAGTGAAAAAATACAATTCATATTTTAGGGGCATCTCGCGTGTTAGCACGGGCAAATGACTAGTTAATTTTAAAATACTAAGTGAATAAAAGAGACAATCTAAAAACATCCCTCTAGTTAAAGTCGTAGGGTTTTCTTATTTTTATTTTTTTTTTTATTTTAATTCTGTTTAATTATATTTCTTTCTAAAAAAAATCTAAAAACAAATAGTTGGATAAAATTTTCCGGGAAAAAATAAATGAAAGCATGATATAAGAGATTTTTGGGAAGATCCAATCCAACTTTATGAAAAACCAAAGTTAAAAAATAATATATATTTAGATAACAAAGAATGGATAAATACAGGTCTCATCAAGGGAATGGGATGGGCTTTCCAAAATTAAATGTTAGCCACAAAATACTACATTTTGCAATGGAATGAATCAAAAGGAGAGGATAGAGAAAGAGAGAGAGAGGGAGTCATGGCTTCTAACCTCACCTCTTTGAGAAACGTCCACTTTTGTTTATCCCTATCCAAACCTCAGAAGCTTTCAGTCTATTCGGTTCCGCTTTGTTCTTTTATGGTTTCTCACATGTCGGCAGTTTGTTCAGCAAGACAATTCGGTCAGTTTAAGTCACTAAAAGCCTCTTCAGAGGGTTTGTCTTCTCTTCTCTCTTTTTTTACAATTTTCTTTTTTGGACTTCTATTTCCTTAGAATAGTGAATAATGGCATCCAAAAAATGGGTATATGTTAAATTTGTTGTTGGAGCCCTTTTATGGGTATTAATGGATTCTTTTTTCTTTATTTATCTTGGTCTTGTTGAATTTGGTATTATCTCCTATATTTATCAGCATTACTTGTTATCTTTCAGAAAAACTATAGAAAAATATTGTTTTTTCTTATGGAATCAGAGAGTTAAAAGGATGAATCTGCGTTGTTGAATAGTTTCGATAGATGGGTATTCAGCTACGTGTTATTGGTACAATTTTGCAGAATGTATTTATGGTGCTTTAAGGGGGGTAAGAATAGGAATTTGGTATGTTGATGTGGATGCCTGGCACAAGTTTTTCGGTTCCTTATTATTTATTCTATTTATCATAAATATGTGCTTGCACTGCACGGTTATGCATTTGGGGTCTTTTCCCTGTGCTTATAAAATGAAATCCCTCAAAAGGGATTCAAAGTGGAAATGAAGGCCAAGTTGAAGTGGGGACCTTTTTCATTGTGATAGGGGGTTTAGTAGATGCTACAGGTGTGCACAAACACAACAATGAGATGAAGGGAATGAGAATTAAGAAGAGACAATGCAGGGATGTGTCTGTGTTGCTTGCCCGTTGCATAAGACCAGCTCTTATACCATATATGTTGAGCTGTAACTTGTTTCAAGGACGAGGATGAGCCAATAATATGATGCTCAAGCTGCACTTTCTTGTTTTCATTTAGAAGCTCCAAAATAGAGTTTGAGCTCAATTTTTTTAATATCGTGATCTAAGCCACACCAAGGTTTTGATGAATTGCATGAGTTGAGCAAAGGCTACCTCAATCATTTCAGAGCCCTATGACCAAGCATTATCAAGACCTTGTGGCCTTAGAATTTAGGATTGAAACTCTCATTGGACAAAAACCTCTAAAACGTCATTGTAAGGCCATTCTTTGTTTGGGAGTTACCTTTAAAATTGTTGTGCTATTTGTTTCACAATTATTTCTTGAAAATCTGATCAGCATCTGTGAGAAATTTTGTGCAAGGGCTAACTTGCTTTATTTTCCTTCCAGGACTTCCTACGGAACTGGTTGAAGATTCAAAATTTGTTCCACTGAATGCTGATGACCCTACATACGGTCCTCCTGTAAGTGGTTATAAAGCCTGTCTTGAGTTGCAGAATTGTTCCTGTTCTATAAGGCATGATCTCATGACCTCACCATCTATTCCAAACTTCAAGGACAGTTATCTGCTATAATTTGAAATTTCTTCTTTAGTTTTGTGACTATATTATTTTGGGTCATTTTAAAATGTGTGTGTGTGTTTGTTCTTTTGAGTTCGAGTTTACATTTCTTGCTTGCAGGCTTTACTCTTGCTGGGTTTTGAAGTGGATGAGGATGTGAAGGTAAACTCTAGTTTTCCTTCTTTTGGCTATTGAGTAAAATTTTAACTGGAATGAATCAGTTCAAGAGATCCCATTGTCGAAAAGCTTTTCTTGTATTAACTGATTGCCGCATGGCAACTTGACTAGCCTGGCCATGCCATACTGTGTGGTTATGATTTGTATGATTTTTCTTGTTGGTTGTTCGACCTGATAACATAGCTCTAGGTTTTGACTTCAACCATTCACTATTTCATGTGCTTTGGGCCCTCTAATAAACCATTGTCCCACATCAGAGGTGAAGTGTTGAGATATAAGAATGAAAAACATACCGATGGGATGTGGCCCAAAAGTCCAAACCAAAGAAGTCAATGCTCAAAAAAGCCCATGAAGGGTGCTCACAGACCCTGACGATCATCACAATAACCTACTGGAGGGTCTCAGTCGTCCGGATCAATCTATCGAAGGGCCACAATCGCTAAGATCTCCCAAACGATAAGGCCTCATTCGCCCGGATCCACCGAACAATACTCGCCGAACAAAGGCAGTCGTCCCGATTGGGCAAGTAAAGATGAGTCTCGAAGGCCCCTTATCGGTCAAACGACCGAACAATACGCAACACTCCGAACGATATTAAAGGAAGGTCAGGATTTCCTTTACTTCAGTCTCATATTTTATAACGGTAGATCCCGAATCTTTCAATTAAGGGAAGCACCCCTCTCTAAAATTGTAGTCCTACAGATAAATGAGAATTGTGATCAACTCATAATATCAACCTCCGAGATTCTCGGAACAGTTTGATAAGGAAGGCAGGGTTGAAGTCTCTTAACGGCGCATGTCTCTCAGAGGTATAAAATGATTCTTAAGGTCTCAGAACCAGATATGCTCTCTATGCCTAACACTCGGGGCACACCGATCACAGGGAACAACATTCCCTCAATTCTCAGTCTGTTTCTTTCAAACGAAAATCGCTCTTCACTGACTTGAGCGTCGGAGTCTCTCTGCTGGAGCACCCTCCGGCGGTTTTTGCAGGTATATCCACCCATCGATGACTACTGTTCGGGTCAAGAAGCTGGTATCTGTGGAGCCAAAACCCACCTCCAACAGATTGGCGCCGTCTGTGGGAAACAGACTAGAGTAGCTTTTGTTATTTCAACAATCATGCCTCCGAGAATAAGAGCGTCCGCAAGAGTCGTCCCTCCTGCTGAGGGGCGAATTGCCACACTTTCCGAAGCCGCTTCTTTTGTGGCGCCTGATCATGCCACTTGCGATCAAGCGGCTCCCATGGGACCACCTCGTCAAGAGCAGGCCTTACAGCTTGCAATCCCCGTCCGATCCGTTGTCGACCCTATTCCAGAGCGAGTCAATCTCCCCCAGATGGAGAGACTGGAGTCCAAATTCCAGAATGTGAGCAGACAATTAGAGGACCTTAGCCGCGCCCTCAGGCCCGAAGTCCAATCCTCTATTTAGGAATCTAGACGTCCTCTGCGACGACCATCACCCCCGTGCGGTGAAGCATCTGAAAACTCTAGACCTATCCTTGACGATTTTCGAAAGCAGGTTGAGCAATTGGTAGCCGAGGACTAAAACGGGCCAATCCTCAGGGAGACCAAATCCCTTCTTATTCTCACGTTTCACCATTTGACCCTAAGATCTCTTCAGAATCTATGCCTTGCAACGTGCTCCTATCCCCATGGAGAGATACAATGGAACCATAGATCCTCGGGACCACGTAGCTCATTTTGTAATCGTGATGATTTCTAGAGACATGTGCCATGTGCAAGCACTTTCCACCACCCTTTCGAAAAACACGCTTGCATGGTTCAATTCTCTCCCACCATTGAATATAAAGGCTTTTTCTCAACTACATGAGCAGTTCGAGTCACATTTCATAATAAACATGGGAGTCAAGAGGAAATCCACGGCCTTATTTTCGCTGCACCAGAAGAAAGTGGAATCCCTAAAGGATTTCCTGGAAAGGTTCAAGGCGAAGATGATGAGGGTCCCTTCTTTGAATCATTCAATTGCACTGGTCGCGTTATTGACAGGGCTATGACCTTCCGGTATGAAGGTATTAATTACAAAGAAACCCCCTGCCATCATCTAGGAGTTTTATGTCCGAGCCGAAAAGTATATTGCTGCCAAAGAGGCTAAAACATCCAATGACAGGAAAGACCATTATGTTCGAAAAGAACGGAAACAATCACCTCGGAGGTCTCCGCCTCGAAGAAATCGGGCAAAACTCCCTCCTACAAGGAGGTACAATAACTACACCCCGCTAAACGAGACCCCTGGAGGGGTATTAGCTTTCATTAGAGAAAAGCTATACGTCCGATGGCCCCCACAATCAACTGAAGACGACTCCAATAAGAACAAAACAAGGTACTGTCACTTTCATCGTGACCATGGTCACACGACGGACGACTGCTAGAAGTTGAAAGATGAACTAGAGTTCCTAGTACGTGAAGGAAGGCTACAGAGTTCATCGCCAGGAGGAAAAGAGTTCCTCCCGCTGACTATTGGCGCGAACCGCCACGACGGGACTGGATGGAAAAGCGCCAAGCCGCCCGACCCTCGATCGATAAAAGGGATGGGGTGATACTCCAAGTCCGCAACGGACTGATAGAGGATAAAGCCAGACATCTGATCACACCAATTTTCTATTGTTCGAAGGAAACTCTCCATGCACCACAAGAAGTCCAAGCAACAAGCGCCAATAAATGACAAGGTGAAAAGAGGCTCATTATCGGTGTTTGCGATGAAGATCTAGTTGGGATTGACCCAAGTCGGCACAATCCCCTCGTGATAATTACCAAGATCGGACAATTTGAGATCCGAAGGATCTTTGTCGATCAGGGAGCCGGCTGTAATTTCGTATATCGGGATGCTTTTAGACGAATGAGGTTTACTTCTGCTGATCTCCAACCCCATGCGGGTCTAGTTAAAGGACTCTCGGGTGAATGGATATACCATGACGGTATCATTTCACTCCCGGTCACTTTCGGAGTACTCCCAAATCATGCGATGGCTCTTGTCATATTCAATGTGGTGGATCTTTCCTCACCCTACAACGTCATCTTGGACAGACCGGGTTTGAATACCTTGGAGGCTTTGCCCAGCACCAAACATATACATCGTCATCTTGGGCAAACCGGGTCTGAACGCCTTTGAGGCTTTGCCCAACACCAAACATATGAAGATCAAATTTAGAACGTCGTCGGGGATCGGGACTATATCATGTGAACAAGAGCCTCCTACTTCCATTCCCAAGTAGCCATCTGTTTTTACTGCTGGTGCTCTTCTAAACTGCAAGGGTGTTTCTTAAGTTCTTGACGACACCTGTTTTTACAACCCCACGGTCAGCTCCTATCATTTGTACGCGTCGTCAATAGGGGATGTAACTCTCTGGACGGATGGACGTGACTCACAACTTAAAAATTTCGTATCGTTCGGAGGGTCTTAGTCGCCCAACTCCTATCATACGTATGAGCCGTCAATAGGGGATGTAACTCTCCGGACAGGTGGATACGGCGCACAACTTAAGAATTTTCTATCGTTCAGAGGGTCTCAATCGCCCAGCTCCTATCGTTTGTACGCGTTATTAATAGAGGATGTAACTCTCCGGACGGGTACACGTAGCCCACAACTTAAAAATTTCCTATCGTTCGGAGAGTCTCAGTTGTCCAGTTCCTATCGTTCGTACGCGTCGTCAATAAGGGATGTAACTCCCCGGATAGGTGGACGCCGCCCACAACTTAAGAATTTCCTATCGTTCGGAGGGTCTCAGTCGCCCAGCTCCTATCGTTCATACGCATCATCAATAGGGGATGTAACTCCCCGGACGGGTGGACGCGGCCCACAACTTAAGAATTTCCTATCGTTCGGAGGGTATCAGTCGCCCAGCTCCTATCGTTCGTACGCGTTGTCCATAGGGGATGTAACTCCTCGAATGGGTGGACGCGGCCCATAACTTAAGGATTTTCTATCGTTCGGAGGGTCTCAGTCGCCCAGCTCCTATCGTTCGTACGCGCCGTCAATAGGGGATGCAACTCTCCAAACGGGTGGATGCGGCCCACAACCTAAAAATTTCCTATTGTTTGGAGGGTCTCAGTTGCCTAGCCTCTATCATTCAAACACAATAAGGAGTGGAACCCCCCGAATAGGCGAGCACGACTATTCTACCAAAAAGGTTTCTTGACGGGAGATTTAAGTCCCCTTGAGTCCGCCAAGGTAGCACAATTGGAGTTACAGTTTAAAATGATGAAAAACAAGAATTTCTCATTGAGCAGACGAAAACTGCTGGGTACAGAGTCTCAGAAAGAATTATACAACTAGGTTTTGAGTATTTGCCTCTTTCTCAATCGGGGGCAAAACATCACTTAGACCCATATTCCGGATTATCTCTTCGGTACACTTTAACCTTTTGGTCAGCTTACGTTCAGTGTCTCTAAAGATAGTTATATCCTTGGCACGAGATTCCTCAAGTTCAACTATCCTACGTTCCGCCGTTCGAAGAGACTCCTCCCGGAGTTGGGCCAACTTCTCAATTGAACAAAAACGCATCTCGCGCATCGAGACTTCCAATTTCAACCGTTCACATTCCTTGTGATACTAGGCCAACTCTGACCAAAGTTGCCTCAATTCTTCCTCCTTTTGGTTAAGCAATGCCCCCGATGTGCTTTCAATTACCACGGCCTTTCACTCCCGAGTGGGAACTTCTCCCGTGACTGAACTGGACGGGTTAACTCATACAGACGTCCCTCCAAGTGACGTATCACCTGTTTCCCTTACCGTTCCTGAAATTCGACAAGGGTCATGGTCTGAAAGAAAAAAAGTAAGTCGTGAAGACAAGAACGAGAAAGAACCTGACAAGTGTAGAGAAGACAGTACCATCAAATTTAAGGACTTGAGAGTCCCATTGATTTGCTCATAGGACATCCTATAGAAGTCGAGCTCACAATGATGGAAGTCGAATTGGCTGCCAGTACGGTTCGCCTCCGCCAGGTCTATGTAACTATATTGTATATCCTCAGCACAGACGGCAACGGTTCCATGTTCCTTTGAGCCCTTCCTACCATCGAAGGATCGAACGGGAATGACGGGCGGAGACGCCGTTCCTTCAAAAATCTTGTGTTTCCCCTTATGCATAGGCCAAACCGGAACAGTAGAGGAGGGCCCGCCATCTTACACTTTGCAGCACTGGGAACATCCTTTCCCATTGTGGTGCCAGACAAAGGACCACCTCTTGATTCTTCCAGTTTGTCTACGTCAACGCTCGGTTCATTCGGCAGAATGCCCTTATCTAAGACAACAGTCTTCCTTGGCACGCCTCCTGTTGAAGCCGAAGGGTCAGGCAGAACCATTAACGCAGACGAAGGAGAAGAAGTGGCCCTCCTCTTCGCTAAAGAAGATAGCAACTTTGGAAGAGCCTCAGACGCCCCGGCAGAAGATCCTTGAAGGGCCTTAGATGCTCCAATGCCCTCCTGAGGGAACCTCTTCACACCCGACCGAACCAGCTTATCAACCGTGACATTCTCTAACACAACGTCATCAAGAGAATCCAAGGAGTCGACCAATTCAACTTTCACCCTCTCCAGCAAAAGGGGCCTATCAATTTTCCTCTTTTCCTCGAACAACAAACCAGCAAGGGACAGCATTTGGTCGAGTAAGGACTCGACCCATACACTCCAACCGGTAGATTTGTAATAGCCACCAATTGACTGAATGAAGTGGCCATGTCTCGAAGTAGACGGGGGCTTCAACCCCACTGAAGGCACTCCGTCGGCCTTGGGTATCGGGGGCAAACTGTCCCTATCCAGGAATTCTATGTAAAAGAATTTTTGCATCCAGTTCTTATCGATGGACTCCTTATAGTAGAATCTCCAGCCAGATTCAGGACGAGTCTGCAATTTGTACCAACCCTTAGTCGAACCACTGCTACCATACCTCATCAAAATGAACAGAGATGACAAAATGTCAAAATCAAAATGAAGACAACAAAACCCTAATAGGGAAGCCACTGCAACTACCAGTCGCCAAGCACTAGGGATCAGGAGCGTAGGGAATATATTCCATCGACGCAGAACTTCAGAGAAAGGACCCGTGTAGGGGACTTTCAAGCCGTATTTCACCGATTGAAGATACATCGGCACACAGCCTTCAGGCACCATATTAGCCCTATCAATCTCTGTAGCGGACACCAGAGAGTAATTGTCCCCCAATAGCATGTCAGTTTGTGCTTTTAGAAGTTCTTGCACAGACATAATACTCGCAATGTCATTGATATCCGGAAAAGACTAAGAAGCAGACATTTTTGCCATCGTTAACGACTTTCTGATAGGAAGAATATGAAAGGGCGAAAAAGATGTTGGTGCAAGGAAACAATAGAGGAGGAGAATTCTTACGAGACGTATGAGGGACGATTCATGAAAACCGAAACTACAGCGGTCGTATTAAAGAATTCCGAACCCCCGTTCCAACATGACTCATGGCATTTCTTCTTCAGAAAAGACCATGAGTCGAGGGCAAATGATGGGACGTGGCCCAAAAGCCCAAACTAAAGAAGTCAATGCTCAAAAAAGCCCATGAATGGCGCTTACATACCTGTATCTGACAATCGTCACAATAACCTACTGGAGGGCCTCAGTCGTCCGGACCAATCTACCGAGGGGTCTCAGTCGCCCAGACCTCCCGAACGATAAGGCCTCATTCGCCAGGGTCCACCGAACAATACTCGCCGAGCAAAGACAGTCGCCCCAATTGGGCAAGCAAATTTTAGCCCTCTAGCCGGACAAGTCTCGAAGGCCCATTATCGGTCAAGCGACCGAACAATACGCAACACTCCGAACGATATTAAAGGAAGCTCAGGATTTCCTTTATTTCAGTCTCCTATTTTATAACGGCAAATCTCGGATCTTTCAAATAAAGGAAGCACCCCTCTCTAAAATGGTAGTCCTAACGATAAATAAGGATCATGATCAACTCATAATATCAATCTCTGAGATTCCTGAAACAGTTCGATAAGGAGGGTAGGGTTGAAGTCCCCCAGCGGCGCACGTCTCTCAGAGGTATAAAATGATCCTTAAGGTCTCAGAATCAGGTACGCTCTCTACACCTAACACTCGGGACACACCGATCATAGGGAACAGTCTTCCCTCAATTCTCAGTCTATTTCTTTCAAACAAAAACCATTCTTTACTGACTTGAGCGTTGGAGTCTCTCCGCCGGAGCACCCTCTGGCGGTTTTTACAGGTGTATCCACCCATCGACGGCTATTGTTCGGGTCAAGAAAGAGCTGGTATTTATGGAGTCAAAACCGACTTCCAACACATACTTTTGTGGAAGCTAAATTGTTTGGAAAAATTGGTTATTTTAACAACTTCTGCTTCTGTGACTTGGTTTTGAAACAGTGCATGTGTTCGTTATATGGGATGTGGTGTGGTAACGTGACTGGACAAGCTAGAGGTTTAGCAATTCCATCAACTGTTACTTAATCTAGCATTAACAAGTACTTGAAGGTTTTTTTTCCCTTTTTTTTTTTCCTCCTTGAGGATTCCACATCTTTGAAGTCAGATGCTTCCCTTAAGAATGAGTTCTCTCTCTTTAGTTGGTCTTACAAGCAATTGTGTTTATGATTTATGTTTGCCATATTAGTTCAACAATGTCTGATTTTACCTACCATCCTCAATGCATTATTCAGTGATGTTTAGCTGAATGATCAGATTTACTATTTCTATGCTTTTTTTCCTCAGTGCAGATACGACAACTTCTGAAGGATATGGATGGTGAATTTTTGGAGGTAGCTCCCAATACCTCTGTTTCTGTTTGTGCACTGGTCAATTTGAACTTAATTCTAATTTGTGTATATAAACTGTCAATAAGCCATATTTCTTTGAGGTGCAAGTTTCTTGTAGAGCTCTATTCCTTGGTCATTCATTAACACTTCAGTAAGCTTTGAACAACCAATGTATTGATTTTTAGGAATTTGTGAAATATGTCCCACCATCTCATCCCACTGTAGGACCTGCATGGAGCAGTGTTCCTATAGTAAAGATTCTCAAAAACAGATTTTGACATCAGTAAGGCACAAAACTCAAGTTGAAGTTTAGTTCCTCTATTTTTTGTTAGTTTGCTTTCAATTATATAGAAATATATCCAATTAGATGCAATAGAGAATATACGAAAAACCTTAAAGATGAGAAATCCTCAGAAATGAGTAAAAGGAGTGATACATAGACTAATGAACTGTTCTCCAGTCCCTCTTCAACTTCAACTCCTGTAAACAATAATCTTTACAAATCTCTGAAGCATGAGGCCATAAAGAAGAATAAAAGACAATCTTTGCTCAAAGGAGAGAATAATCACCGGTCACCTTATCACAATAATTGAAAGGTAGGATTGTCAGTATCCAAAGTTCAAGGGGAATGTTGCTCAAATTTAGAATCAACAGGCATGTGTTGCAGATTTGTTGTGTTTGTACATGACTAAATTTCTTATTGGTAGAAGTTGTGAAAAATTGACCTCCTAAGTGTTTTCCTGAATCTTAAAATTGCCTAATATATGTATATATATATATATTTTTAGCCTACACTTTGCAGGATCTTAATCATTCTTGTAGTTAAATTCTATACTTTGCCTCTGACATACTCTTCTTGTAGGTTATATATTGCACAGAAGACATGATTAGGCGTTCATTGTGGGAAGCAGTGAATACCAAACAACCCAATTTGGAATCACTAAAGGTATCTTTTCAACATCCTGGTGGAGGATTCTATTTTATTTTATTTTATTTTATTTTTTCCATGCTTCTGTATAGTAAACATTTCTCATCAGCCAACAGAAAGAAACCACTCAGCTTTTTGATGGAAATACTTTCCTGGTGCTTGATAACCTTGAGAGCATAGTTTACTCACTTTTTCACCACATGACTAGTAATGCTGCCTACTTTTTCACTGATGTGACCTTGAGGTATCACACATTTTTCTGCTATCTAGAACTATAGCGTTGCAGCCTTGACTGAGCCATCGGAAATTAATGGAAAATTTGATTTATCATGAGCACCACACAAGAGGGGAACTGCGAACCTCATGATTTGAGAACCTCAGTTTTTGAGGCCTTACAGATCGATAATCCTATACATCTCTGTGAAACCCCTCGGTCTTTATACTTATTGTAGTGTTATCTTTGCCACACCCTGCAGATTGCTAAGTCAACGCCACGGATTTGCTTTTTATCTGGTCTGAGTGGAGAGGAAATGATAATGTTCATGGATGCTTTTGCTGAAACTGGTAATTTTCAGATTCTGATTTTTTTACCACCATTTAACCTAGTTTAAATTATTTATATCTGTTTTGTCTGGCTATGTCTATGCAAAATCTTGGCAGAAAAAGCTAAAGGTTTAAAAGAAATAACCAAACTACATTTCATTATCCTCTTATCCTTGAAACATATTGTAAGAGTATGCTGTGGAAGTCAGAATCTATGGCCAGCGAACCAGTATGTATGATATTTGAGAACTACTGGACAAGAAGGCGAACTTGTCCTAATAATGCCAAGAAATCACTGCAAGGGCTAAAATATAAACCTTGATGCAGTGCAACATTGTGTATGATCCATTACATAGACTTATCGTAATGCATGGGATATTGCAGATCTAGAATCAGCAGTATTTGCAGCTGTTGTTCCTAATAGTGCTGACAAACCACTACAAGAATTGATAGAAGAGATAATGGGGGATCATGAAATGCTGGTATGCTGGTCTTTTATTGTTGTGAATGCTTGAGTCCTTAAAATCAACTGTTTGTGACTTATAAAATGTCTTTTGACTTTAATGCAGTCTGGAAAGCAATCAAGTTCTGCATAAATCCAGCAGATAGGAGATTAGAACCTGGGGAACCCTTACTCCTCCCCACCCCTTCCCCCTCCCCCCCTCCCCCCCAAAAGAGAAGATTTTGTATGCTTATCATGCATTAAGAGAGAATTCAGCTTTTCATGGTCTATTTTCGCCCTTCGGTGTACAAAAGGTCATTGACAACCAAGGGATTTCCTTGTCTCATATTACAGCTTTAGAATCTGTTATACAGTCTGCCTAAAAATAGTAAATGCAACTTGGGACGATGGAAAGGACTACAACATTCCTTTTCCATTTCTTGAGAATCCATTCTTAGCCAACAGAATAGAAATCAATGGAAAGCTTAGTTTCAATGTGAATGGCCTCAGTGCCCTGCCTATTGAGATTTAATCAGATAAACAAAATACAACGTGTTCTGGGGGTTGAAGCAAAAGGAATGGCAGCTTCAATATGTACATATTCCTCTCTTTCTAATTGAGAAAGAAACTAGACCTAAATACAACAGTAAGGTCCTCAAAGAAGGCAAGATTGATCTTCAAAAGCAACATAAGCTCCACTAGAGTAGTTAAGCATACAAGTTTCAAGAACTCCCATTTTGCTTTCCAATTATGGATGAAGTAGCTGACCTAGCACACATCTTTAAACCGGGATCTTCAGAAATTTCTACAATCTCATGGTAAGCTGCTGTAGCACAACCAAACGGAGTAACAATGATCTCTTTGTTAATGGATCAACTCGAGCTGATGAAAATTTAATTTGTGAGGTCTCCAAATGCTGCATGTTGAATTAAAACCACAGATGCCTCCCTCAAGATCACATCCTTGAAAAGCAGATGCATGATTGGCTTGGAACGTAAAGTACTTTATTCTAAGCTCATAGACCTTTTAGGAAGCAAGCATCAGAAAACACATGATTATCAAAATTCAGCCATGTTACTGGCTTCTTGGCAAAGCAAAACTTTTGGATCCTGCCCAAACATTTTAACATGATGTCTAAAGAGTGTCACTAACATATCTACAACAATAATAGTATGCCAACGATTATAAATTAATACCAGCATGATTTAGAATCTAGTAACTAAATAGGATATCATGCCATGTAGGAACAATGATCATCAAATCTGGTCCTAGTTGTTGGCTCAGATTTGATTTGTACTCTTCTAATGACCTATTTCTGTAATGCCCTTGGAGGGCTTATATAAGAAAGCCTCTTGTAAATAAATGGATTATGCTTGCATCAAACTCTGAACATGTGCACTAAGATGGCACACAAGCTAGGTTGTCAGGTGAAGCCAAATAGCGGTCTTATAGTTAGTGAATTTTCATTTATTCATTTATTATTATTATTATTATTTCCAGATTTTCAAGAACAACCTGATGCAGCTCAGGAACTACTATTTGGATGATGATATAATCAATTACTGAAGGGACTAAAGAGATGTAACCTCCTCTTGTTTGTGGGGAATCAAGAGGATTATTTGTCTCAAATTACGGAAAAATTCATTTACTTGCATTAGTTTTTTACTTTGGTAGTATAATTTCATCTCTCCCCTCCAATCCTTTCCCATCATTATGTATTGTTTGGGAGGGCATTGAAGGGGAGGGAATAAAACTCTCCATTGTGATTATCATTATTATTATTATTTTTGGAGGGGGGATAGGACAGGAATGGTCTATTTTATTTTGATAGAAAAGGTAAGGGGTTCATATCTTGATTAAATTTCAGAGACACACAAGGCTTTACCCACCCCTTCCCCTTCAATAATTTTTTGAACCTGCATGCCCTCCCCTAGCGGTCAAAACACCCAAACAATATGTCACAAAAAATTCCAGACAGAATATATCGTGACCTAAATAACAACCAGTTAAAGCATGACTCTTACGGTGGAAGTGAATCCTAAGGAATAAGATTCTTATGCTAAAAAAAAAAAAGGAAAAAAAAGAAAAAAAAAATCTCAAGGTCATGTCATAACTCAAAAGACCTTGAACAAAGCACCATTTATAACAAAACTGGAGGCCCTAAATGTTAAAGGACCACAATCAATTTATACATAATAAATCTCCCTACAAGTATCACTCAAGAAGAATCTATACAGTCCCCGCATGAGCAAGAAGTAGACCGGCATAAGCCTCTATGTACGGACAAACCAACTGTTGGGATCAAGCAGTTCAGAAGGATGGCTGAGATTGAGTGGAATTTGTGACTTCACATCGAGTGGTGTTAGGGTTTTTTCAAATGGGTTAAAAAAGACAGCCGATATCAACAGGATTATTAAAAATGGATGGCTAAGTTTAAAGCAAATCTAAAGGATAAGATTAAAACAGATGAAGACAGTTCCAACAGCCAAAGTGAAAGTAGATCCAATGGCCGTGATCAACCTTCTAAAATTGGAAGAACCCTACCAACCTTAAGTCTAGGACTCTGAAAGAAAAAGAAGTCTTAGTCCATAAAGAAAATTTAGTGTCTGAAAAGGGACCTGAACCATAGAACACAGTCCAAGGGCCTGACGAGCTACTGCCCAAAAAATTAGGAAAAATGAGCAATGAAACAAGGCAACTCAAAAGCATTAATAGGAACCCAGTAGAGATCAATAATCACTTTATGGATCATACCCTCTCTATATATAATTGATCTCTCCCTAAGGGCAAAGTCTCGAGAGAACATGAAAAGTCAGGATGTTATACAAGAGGGCGGTACTTACCCCCCTCCCCTCTCCTCCAAATCCCCTCCATCCAAACAAATGGGCAATGGAATGGGTTGTGCCTCCTCGTCTTCTCAAAGAAGGCAATTGTTCCACAAATATCAAAGTTCGTTACCGTTGCAAATATCATGTATAAAGACACACCCTATCCAAATAGTAAGCACCTTCAAAAGTTTCCACGTTCTTTGTCAATTAGCAGAACAAATGATACCAAATGGAAAACAATCAAGTAATGAACAGCAAGTACATTTTAGAGGTCTCGAGTATAATACATCAACAATCACAAGCTAAATCAATCAATGTAATTCATCAACAACTGCAACAAGAAAACCTAAGCAAAGAAGAATAGGGAAAAGAGTGATACCTTTAGTTGAAAAACCGCAATTTGAATTCAGTCATCATCATCACTCTCATCACTAAAATAGCTCAACCTCTTCTCGTTATTCTTCCCCTTTATTTTGTCCCCTCTCTCACTAATCTCTCTCATCATCAACCTCTCATCCGCTCTATCATCCACCACCGACGCCCAATTATCATCTTCAAACACAATCTCTCTTTCCTCCTCCTCCTCCATCTCATCCTTTCTCTCTCGGCCATACTTTCTCTCTCCTACACCGCCTCCACCACTACCACCACGTCGCCGCTTTGGCACAGGCCGCTCTCGCGGCCCGAGCTGATTCCTCGGACACTCGTAGGACAAATGCCCTTCTTCTCCACACTCATAACACCTACTCTTATCCTTGTACACTCTCTTACGTATAAACTCGGCAGCGCGGCCGTTGTCGGCGGCGATCGAGGCGGTTAGGGTACGGCCGTTGAGGACTTTGCCGTGCATTTGCTTGGCGGCAGAAACGGCGTCGTTTTTGGAGATGAAGAGGATGAATGCGATGCCGCGGCTCTGGCGCGTATTCCTGTGCTTGACGACCGTGACTTTAGCGAGGCGACCGAAGGTGGAGAAGATTGTGAAGAGGTCAGAGTTGGTGAGATTGTAGGGGAGGTTGGAGACGTAGACGGTGGATTTGGAGGGGACTAAACCGCCGCTACCGGAGGAGGATTTAGTGTTAGGGTTAGTGCCTTTTGAAGTGCTGTAAGGGTGAGGGTTTGAGGTGGAGGTGGAGGTCGAGTAGCGGCAGTAGAAAGTTTCGTCCTCGTCACTGCTGCTGCGGTCGCTCCTCATTCTCTCCATCTCCGCCAAGAGATCAATTTTTTGGGTGCGAAAAATTTAGTATTATCGTTATAAATAATTCTTTCATAATTACATTTTAAGATAAAATTACTTTAAAATTTTGGAAACAAAAGAATGGACTCATTTTATGGAGTGTTGGCGTGTGAGTTGCTTGAAAACAGAACTTATACGGAGAAACGATATTTTGTAAAAATATAAGAAATAATAATGTGATAAAATATCTAAATATAAAATATATAAAAGTTTTTATATAAATATTAAATAATTTAATTTAATAAAATGTTTTGAAATCAAGAAAAAAAGAAACAGTAGTTGAGAAATTTCTGTGTGAGAGATTGACATACTTAAAACTCGACAAAATAATTAATTTTATCAAAATTCATAATTAAAAAAAAGAATATTTTTATTTAAATGAAATAGTTTAAAAGTAAGTGAAGGAAGCTCATAAAATATTATCTCGTCTTTTGATAATCAAAAACTATATTAAACAATTAAACCAAAAATTGATGCTGGTGGGTTATATATGTTTTTGGGAAAGAACTTCTAACTAGAAAATTGCTTCCATGCAGATCACACTTTGGTGGTCTTTGGGAAAACAAAAGACATTGAGTTGATACTTAATAAGATTTTTGATTTTTGATGTAAAAATCAGTGACATCATAATAAATTCGACGGTGAAAAAGAAGCTCAATCTCTTAATTAAGATTCGAATTCGAATTTTAGAAATATAAAGAATTATGTTAAAAAAAAATTTTCAAAAAGAGATTTAACACGCGTTTTAGATTAGATTAATCGAAATATGGTTTTAAATTCTGGTTAGTGCAAAAATGTTCTATGGCATCAAATAATAATAATAATAATAATTTTGGACAAATATTATGAAAGCAAGTAGAAATTTCCCAAATGGGGCCAAGCACAAAGATTATGGTAATAGCCAATCACTGAATACAGCAAGGAGGGGTATGTGTTCTCATTGCTCCATCAACATAGATTCCAAGAATGTAAACCATTTTTTTTTTCTTTCTATCTAAATCAAACAGGCAGATGAAACAAAATGAGAAATTTTAGAGGTCTCCCAGGGGAGATTAGGCAAATAAATACAAGCAAAGTAAGAAGCATAAAACCTATATGACAACCGCCACTTCTATTCTCAGCAAACTCCAGACGACCCAACTTGTATAGTTATAAGGAGAAGGCAGGTGCAATGGGAGATCACATCTCTGCGACCAAGCTCTCTGGCTTGTCTATGGATTCAGAAAGCTTCCCTGTTGTCCACCTTTGCAACATCTCCAATGCAGCCTTGGGTTGATCCATGGGAACCATGTGACCGGCGTCGTGAACCTAAAATCAAAAGAACAGTTTAAAATAGGGAATACTGAGATCATGTGTGTGTGCATGTGTAGAGAGAGAGAGAGAGAGAGACCTTGAGGAAACTGAGAGGCCCATAAGTTTTCAACACTCCTGCTTCTGCACCATCAACAAGGAAAGGCGCTTCAGCAGATCCAACAAAAGATTGCTTACCGGACCATTCCATGGCATGAACCCATCTTGAGTTACCTAATAGACATCCAACAACAGTTTAATTAACTGCATCTATGAAGTGGATGTCAAATTCATCAAAAATTAGTTTCCAAGATAGAAAGTTTAAGGATATTACCGAGCCAGTTGCAGATGAGGTCATACTCTCCTGCATATACAAGCAACTTCACTCCATCCTCAAGAAGAACGGGAATACCTACTTCAAGATTCCTCATCCAGTCCATCAACATGGCCTGGTATACAGTAGGGCTGCATGAAACAAATTCCAACTCTCCAACCCCAAGAGCTTCTCTAACGGATTTTTTGTTGAGGAATTGTTCCATATTTGAGAAGTCATAGCACAAGTTTCCCTCACATTTCTTTCTGATGTCATAGTACTGCAAATCAAAGAAACAAACTCATGTCAATTCTAAGGATGAGGAAATGGACAGTTTGCCTTTAATGCTTTTAGTTTCCCCCCTCTGCCAACATCAGATATGTATGTAATTGCACCCATATGCCACCAGAAGAACAGGTATCCTTAGCTAATTTCCTTGAACATGAAAAGAGGAGAAATTTAAAAGAAAGAAACATTGGAATGGAAAAGTGAGCAAAAACTCTTAGTTCAAATGGGAAGCAAAAGTTAATAACAGAAAAAAGGGGCACAAGTACTACGTTCATGAATCAACAATGAGCGTTCAATTTGGAATCAATCAATATGTTAAAGAAAAATGTTGATAAGATTGTGTTCCATGTGCTTTTCATCTACTCATCATACAAACCATGCTTGTGTCTCTTATATCACCGAATGGCTCACTCAAAACTTCACACCGGATATGATTAATTTTCACTTTTTTATTTTATATCGATTCGAGATACTTCAATGACTACATCTCACTGTGCAATGGTTGGAGAAGTGGCATTCAGTGAAAGGTACCAAGTAAAGGATTCTATTTGTCAAAGGGGCCGGGGAAGTTTGCAAAGTGTGTGACATGATTAAGACTGTGGCTTCTTCATAGAAGTGCTAGTCCTTCATAGAAAATGGGACTGCAATAAGTACCCAATCTACCAACTAACTGCCACCAAAAGAAATGCCAAAATTTTATCTTACATTGGTATCGCCAGCAAGTGACATGATTCTGCTGAATATGGTGTTGCAAACGAGATAAGAAGCCATGCAAGATACTGTACCATCAGTTCCTGTATAAGCAATATCTTAATGAATATTTGAGACCAGATAATAAAAATTGAACAGGTCATGGCATCATGCTTCCCATCACACAAAACAGAACAATCTCCACATAGTTATTAAACTTCCGGATTTAAAAATATAGTGCAATTATGTAACCCATGGCGTGGGAATGAAACAGAAAGAGGAAGGGATAGATTCCTGAGATTACCACATAGCTTGATCGCCAGTTCACATGCTGGAAGCACCTTGTTAATACGGTCATAGTCAGTTTTGGAAATTATTCCCATGTCCAATGCATAGTCTGTGTAAGCTTTGTACTGAATTTCTGGATCGGTGAGCCCATTGCCAATGGCAAATCCCTGTTTAACCATTTTTGTTTTAATTTTTCTGTAAAAGAGAAGGACCTCTTCATCCTAAGTAGAGTCAATGATATACCTTCAGATTTATATGTATCCCTTCTTTAGCTTTGTTTCCTTGGTGGACCCGAGCAGCAAAAGCAGGAATGTAGTGCCCAGCATAGGATTCTCCAGTTATGTAAAAATCATTCTCCGCAAACTGAGGATGCTCAGTAAAGAATGCCTGATAGCATATAGAAGACTTCATCAATGACTCAACATAGGTCTCAAGTTGTCCAATAAATATATCTCATTCTTAGGCTCATATTAGATCAGAGTAATATATAAATCAAGAATCAAACTTTATTTGACATCATCACAAGGATGATTAAATTACTAAAATACATGTTTATAGTATGATGAGCTAAAATTATGACAGTAATGGATACAGTTCCAAAAAGAAACGAGAACCAAACCATAGAGCAAACATATAGGACATGATAAGGCCAGCAAAAAAGGTTTAGTAAACCGGAAGAAAATAAAGGTACCTGCAAAAAGTCATACAGGTCATTACTGACACCCTCCTCATTGTGACGAATGTCACGCCTGTCAGAGCTGTAACTAAAACCAGTCCCAATAGGTTGGTCAACATACAAAAGGTTGGACACCTGCAAAATAAAAGAGAAGATTTATAGCTCAATTTGACCATAGAATAGTTCTCAAGAGAGGCTAAGAGAAAATGGTCAAAAAGCACATCAGGAAAGCAAGTTGATATCCACCTCTAACAAAACAAGTTTATTTATTTATTTTTTTGATGGAAGAACATATAAGAGAAGTAGACAAGCAAGAATCACCAAATCATATCCATATTCATCTATTCCAAGACGGTTGCCTGGATGCTACTTACGTAAAAGGCTAAGCTCATCTTGAAGTGTCATTTTAGTAGTTGAGCTTCCTTCCCACATTTAAAAGTAAAAGGAGTGGGGGAACTAACATAACTTGAGTTGCTCTCTCTATGCAATAGTAAGCATTAGCCCATTTTCTTATGTTACTTAGCAACTTGGGATGTATGGAAAAGTCCTGTTGAGGTAAAGGCAAACATGGGTTGCCACAGAAAATCCATTTCCTTTGCATTGATTTCAACATTCACGAGTGCTGAAGGGATCAGTACGACCACAAGGCATTTTGCAGTACCCTATCTTTAGTCTTTGCTGCTTATGGAGAAAGGAATTTAAGAGTTTAAACTTTTAAGGATAAGTACTTGTAGCTTTTGTGGAACAAGAAAATTCCTAGCATCTAAATTTGGGGTTTTTAGAGGGTTTAAAAAAAAAACCCGAAAAAAATAAAAAAAAAGGGAAAGGGGGGGGGAAGAAAGAAGGCTTAAAAATTTCCAGTCATCAAACCTAGATGATCAACGTAAATCAAGAGATTTAATAAACAAGAAATAGATATACCTTGTCCCAACCATACTCGTTCCAGACAAGAGACAAATTCTTGGAAATAGTGAAAGGCCCATTTTCATAGAAAACAGCCAATTCACTGCTACAGCCAGGGCCGCCGGTCAACCAAATAACAACAGGGTCTTTTGGGCTATTGCGTGACTCGAAGAATAAGTAGAACATACTGCAGAAAATAAATGTAAGCTTCAGAATATTTATACAAATACACACATACATCAATCCAGTATCAATATGGAAACAAACTTTTGACATATAGGTGCTTGTGGAAGGAGCCCCTTGTTGAGCATAAGCGACAATCATTAGACACGGATGGATGTGTCCAACGAATTTGATATGCACAGGCGCCTCGAAATCATAGGAGCCAAACTAATTTTTCGATTTTCCTACCAAATTGGAAACTATTATGAAGTTGTCAATTCTCAATATAACCATTGATGAACAAGGTCATACATAATTATGAACGAATCAACGATATACTATTTATAATAGTGATTAAATATGGTAATTTGAGAACTTCATATGTCCATGGAGCATACAAGATAATTTTTAAGCTTGGTCTTCAATATCTGACCCTAATCACGATTCAAATAAATATCAATTGAACCTTATATAACACAAACTCCCAGAATTCCAATAAAAACAACCTAATAAGCCCGATAAAATGTTTAAATTTTAAGAACCATGTAAAATAAATTCAGAAAGAAACCAATGAACGACAACAAACGCAACAAATACCCTAAAGTTTGACTCTCACCGAGCAGCGTGAGAATGTTCAATCTTGTAATAACCGGCATGATGACCTAAATCCTCGACGGAGACATCAGGAGCAGCCAAATTGGGAAACTTGAACTTCTTCTCAACGATCTTCTTCGGAGCCTTAATCGAACACTCATCATCAACAACGTTGATCCCATCTTTAGGTAACAAATTGAGTTCTCGAATCAACTTCTCCGCTTGAATCTTGGGGAACTTCACCTCCGGAAGTTGAAGATGATCAGAAATTGCTGAAGCAAGAACGAAGAGTGAGAGAATTGAAAGTAAACAAAGAACATTGAACTTCTCCATTTCCTTCACAACTCAAATCTCTCCCCCACAACTACTGATATATATATATATATAGAGAGAGAGAGAGAGGGGTAGTTTAGACTGAGGAGAGAGATATTGTTGAAGGGTTGTTGCAGGTAAGAGAATTGATTTTATTTATTTATTTATTTATTTGCTGTGGCTTTAAAGAAACAACTCATTAGGCTCTGTTTGTTTTGCTCTAAAATAAAAACTAATTTTTCAAAAAAAGTGTGTTTATCTATATTTTTTTCTTACCCAAATATTATTATTTTTCAAAAAATTATATTTCTTGATACAAACAATGGCTCAACACGAAACGCCGAAAAAAGAAAAAGGAAATGAACCCCAATGGTGGGAAAAGGACTCATCGACGTGGAGTTTGTTTTGGCCGTAGAAAGAGTACACGCCAATTCTTCGGATTTTTTTTTTAATACTCTAGTCATCCGTTGTCAAGTCCCGTGATTATTAATTATTAACACTTGTTTTGCTTAGAATTCACATTTTCTAATTTTAGAAATTTTTTTTTTTTCATTTCATATTTTCCAAACTCTTAAAAACCCATATCTAAACTTATCAATAAACCCTGAGTAAACGAATATCAAATAAATCAAAAATATTATTTTATATGTAATTATCTTTAAAAAAATATTAACATTGCGACACTGTTTTGAGACTACTCAAAAATAAAAAAAAAATAATAAATTTATATATTTTCTTATTATATTCCCTTCATTTTCCTCATCTAACCAAACATGATTCTTTATTTGACTATCATTTTCTTCCTTTTTTTATCATATATTTTATTATCAAACGTGATTTTTAATTTTACCTTTCTCTTTTATTATTTTTCTCCCTTTTTCATTCTTCCCTTTACCTCCCTTTCTCGTCTCTTTGCCAAACCAAACACACCGTTAAGGTTTCCGTGTCTTTTTTTTTTTTTTTTTTTTTTGAATACTTGTAAGTGAAGAAAATTTCCACACGTGGTTGGACCATTTTATTTTCTTACCCATTTATTCCCCAATGGAGTTCTTCAAGCAAGGAATCTTATATGATCTTTTATTTCATTTATTCTACAAAAATTATTTTATTTTGTCTCTTGTTTTTTTTATTATTTTCTTTCCCAAATTGTAAAAAATATAATAAAAATCTCCTAGAATTTAATTCCAACAACACAATTGTTATAGATGTTTGCTCAAATTTTTAATTTCTATTTTTTTAAATTATTGGGATAGTCAGATGATAAAATTTGAGAGTAAATCTAAAATACCTAAATTGTGAGATACTAATGTTTTATTCAAAAAATCCAAATTAATTTTGATTCAGCCTAAAAAATTTCAACAATAATTTAAAAGTAGTGAAATAATACTCATAAATTGTAATTTAAAAGTAAAAAACATTATTGACAAATTACAATTAAAACGCAATGAAGTGATCAAAATTTAGATTATACGAAAACATAATTTATGTACAAATACAATAAAGTTTGATAAATTAGATTTGGGTGCACCCTACCCTAACTTGCATTATAGAAATTAATATAAACAAAGTCCCCAAGTTGACTCAATTTGTGACAATGACAAGGGACTTATATTAAAAACCTAAGTATAAAACAAATTTACATTATCTTTTATCTTAATAGCTAATTAAGTTTGAACAAAAAAAAAAAAAATTACATCTCAATATAACAACATTAATTACCTTTTGTCACCATTTCGATCAGCTAAAAAATAAATGTAAAAATGAATAAAAAAAAGAAAAACATAGAGCCTTTTTTTTTTGTATGTACTAGAATCAGTGATCAACAACCAATTAATTATTATTTTTTATGTAGTATAGAGTGTGAGTAATCAAACTCAAAGCACTCGTTAAGTTGTACAAATACAACACCATATAAGCCACTCAATAGGTCATGAAGATTTTCTTTTAAAAAGGTAAGGTAATCAGATTACCAGACTGTGAACCCATATACAGTAAGGCTCTAACATGGGTGTAGAGCCAGTTGAATCAAGCAGCTGAAACAGTTTATAAACTACGATCTGACTCTAGCGAGACGTGCCCTCATTTCTTCAAGGTCGTCCTCGTCATCTACACCCTCAGCAATGGCTTCTTCCTGGGAGTATAGCAAAAGAAAAGTTGTTTACGTAATTTTCTTATTTGCTATTGTCAGAATATCAGAATTTGTAAATGGGGATTAGGTCAGGTGTACCTCAGCAGTGCTGGTTTGCTGGGCAGGTTGTTTTAACCTCTCCTTCCTCACAGCTTCCGGAAGCTGGGCAGCAGTCTCGCCTGCTAATTCGGAGAGGACCTTATCAATTTCTTCTTCAGTTTCCTCTTCGATATCTTCTGAATCAAGTGCATCGTCTATTGAGTCAGTAACCATCTCCTCAATCACCCCAGCCTGCAAGCAAAATTTATGATCAAGAAGTTGAAAAAACAAAGAGGAATAGGATGCCAAAGCTATAGTCCCTTCAAATACAAGCTATCTCTTAGAAGCTGAAGGCTGATGATGCTCCTCCAGTTTGGTTCAAGGTTCCTATTGAAACTTAAATGACCAACCATTTTAAAGAAGTGTCTTAATGTGAATTTCCTCCTCCTTGCATTGTTATAGCAATAAGGAATTAAAAGTGGGGGTGTGCATGAAAATGAATCCAAATTATAAAAAAAGAATGGCAATTCCATGAACAAGTTGATCCTGAAAGTCTGTTGTCTTTATATTGGGCAAGGATGAAAGATTGAGCACATTGAAGAAAACTTTATCTTCTGCAGGTAATTTTCCAGTCACCTTGTAAGGGTATGTTCAGTTGCATCACTGAATGTTCTAAGACATTCTAAAAAAAGCACTAAGAAGCCATGGGCACAATTAGGACTGTCATGACACTCGGGTCAAGTCGCGTAGTGTCGATACCCGAGCTCGGCTTGAGTATTGGTTAGGTGAGCTTGAGCTCGAGATAGAGCTCATCGAGCTTGCATTTTTCGACCTCGAGCTCGAACTCAAAGTATCATCAGAAAGTGTCATCGGATAGTATCATCTCGCTTATTTTAAAAATTATTTTAAAAAATATAATTATTTTAATAAATAAAAATTATTTTAAAAATAAAACTTATTTTAAAAAATAAAAATTATTTTAAAAAATAGGCTCGTCGAGACTTCAAGCTCGACATAGTTGGGCTAAAGCTCGAGCTCAATACCGAACTACCCGAGCCCAAGCTCGAGTCAAGTTTTGAGCGGGTTGTGTCACGAGTACCCGTGACACTACCTGAGTGTCATAACAGGCTAGGCACAATAGGCTATATACTGAAATTTGTGCAAGTATCATGAATATTCCAGCTGGTAGCATCCTCCCCTGACAAATTATGTCAACTTTGTACAAAAAATTTGGGTAGCAATTACCTTGGTCATCTCTTTGTTGAATTCTTGCATAGTTATAGCTACTTCTGGAGCCTTCATGAGGTTATTTACAAGTTTCATGACCTCAGCACTCTTGGACAAATGACCCACTGTGCGTGCAATGGCTGCAAAAACACAAAAGACAAATCTTAATAACTTGGTTGCAAGCAATAAGAGAATAAGAGGGGACAAAAATACACAATAACTTGACTCAGAGGAACCATGCAGCCACAAGAAGTGAAAATCCTTCTGAAGTGGATGATTGTTTCGCAAAATTTAAAATGGTATTACAGTTGGAGGTTGTGAGTTCTAAATCCTACCTGACTCAACTTATCTCCTATTAATATTTCACGTATTAGGACCCTCTTTAAGTTGTCATGGTCCCACACATACTGGGGCATATAAGTTATAAAATCAATATAAATACCTGCCCTTACAACTTTGAGCTTTTGGAGTGGATGGTCATTTCATAAAATTTAAGAACTTCTTCCCTCTTTTAAGTTTCAGAGTCCCACATGCATATGGGCATGTTAAGTTATAAAAATAATATAAAGACATCTTCCCACAAGTTTGAGTTTTTGGAGTGGATGCCATTTCACAAAATTTAAGAACAGCTTCTTCTTGCCTTACAAGAGAGAGCTAAGAAATGAGAGATTTTCTTGTGTGCTACCACTATGAACTTGTGAGGCATTCCTTGCACAATTAGGAAGACTAGAATACTCCCTCAATATCTTCTTTCCTTCAGTCAATGATAGACATAAGGAAAAAATGATAATACTAATTGAGGTCGAGTCCACATAAATAAATTTACAACCAAGTGTATGATCAAGCACACATGAACACAGAAAATGCAACCAAGTGTAAATGCAAGGTGGGCAGTGTGGATAAATAAAAATGTTATTGCAGTGAGCATAATCTCATAGAGATTCTTGTTGCATTCTGATTCCTGCAGGTTCATCTCTACTCAATCAGCTTTGATTTTGGTATGTATGTTTCAAATTAAACTGTATCTAGGAAGGCAAAGACAATATGCTGCTATATGATGCGTCAAACGATTGTTCAAGCCACCACCTGGCTTGGTTGGCACAATAAGAACCAAGACTTCAACCCAAGGAGAAGAAGGGAAGAGAAGATGGAAAGATGCATTATTATTTGGTCCAGATACTAAAGGATGATAAATCAGTACACAAAAATTATGGCACAATGTCTTCCAAGAATTCAATCATAGTGTGAGATATTTAGTGTACCATTAGATATAGAGGAAGCAGGAAAACAAGAAGGCACAAACTTTTAGGATCATACCAACACTTTCTCCAAGGTGCATAGAGATAGAATTTAGTTGTGCCTTATTCTCGTAGAGACGATTGACAGTTTTCCTTGACCTAACAAGTTCTTTGGCAAGAGCCTGCAATTTAATACAAAGGTAAAAAGAAAATAATGATTAGAATGTTTAATATGTAACATGAATGAATAGAGCACAAATTATGTAAAAATCACCTCATCCCCTACATATACCTTTGAGAAGGTTAAATGTGATAATCTTTTGAAGATGCTTATATGTATGACACTCCTGCCAAAAACTATTTCACAAACTAGTTCAAATGCAACTGCTCTATAGACAACCACGGATGATATCAAACCAACTTCTACTGGTTCCAGCAGTATCTTGCACTTGAATGCTATTACTTTGATTTTGTGGTGCAGTTTACTATGATTTCCAACCTTCCTAGATCTTGTTTCTGTTGGATTGGGACACCCATTCATCTCCAAAATCACAGTTAATGATCCAGCTCCAATATTTCCCAACATGTAGGGTGGAGACATGAAACTTCTTCCTCAACCATTTAGAGAAAAGCAATAGTTTAATTGCACCAAATCAATATATTTTCAATTGGCTCATAGAATTTACAGCACCTTGAACATGAATGGAGCCAATCTTTCTCATAAATATGAACTATTACCCAATGCTAGATGGAACTCACCACCTTAGTCCATTTCACATATTCAGCAGCCTCTAACTTTCACCCAAATGTATCCTTAGACTAATCTTCATTGGGAAAGGGCTTGTTTGATAATTGAAATTTAGCATGAAATAATTTAACCATTAACTTGAATGCTAGATATTTAGAGCTGAAAAAGAAGTCGTTGAAAGCATGGATCTATGTCTAAAGCCGGTGCTTCCAGAAATTAAAAGCGGGATATATATATATATATCCCGCTAGTTATTCACCTCATCATGCCCACTCCTCGTATACTGTTTTTTCAGATTTGCAATTTCTTGACTACTGTACTTCTTAAACCATAAAGCAAGTGAAAGATTCACAGTATGTGATATAGGTGACCTCAGACTAATATAAACATTCCTACTTTTATATAGTATCACCAACATGTGAATATCGTTCATTTGCATTAACCATATATTGCTTAATGACAACCACACAGTGAACCAATACTTTAGACCTTTAAAACAACTTATGAAACATGGACATGCACACTGTAACACAAAAACTGGTAAAAATGTCACACTATCGTAAGTCAGAAAGTATTGTACCTTATTGTCTCTTAGAACCTCTATCAAACATGGACACGACACGGATACAGTCATTTGTAGAAGTAGTCGTGCAATATGGAAAATGGCTAATAAGGTAATACAAACTAGTAGACCACAAAAAATAGCAGAAAATGATACTTAAGTAGCTAATGACTTTTACAAAACACTGAAGAACTTAAGTGATAATCGAAAAGAATATGGAACTATTAATTTCTAGTTCTAGTCAACCAAATTCCAAACAATCAAAGCACAAGCACTAACAAATGATTTTCCTAATTACCCAATAGAAATCTTAATCAAAATCGATCTAATTTCATTTTTCTTAACTAGATCAACCGAACAAAATTTTAATATTGAAAATTAAAAAAAAAAAAAAAAAGGTAAAAGGACCTTGGCAGAACCCATGTCATTTCTCTTAGCAGCTTCTCTGATTGTTTTCTGTACACTTTTCTCCTCCCTTTGTATATCTAAACAAATTTTTAAAAAAATCAACAAACCCATCAGTAATATTAGATCAGAAATCGAATTGATCTCAAAAAACACATATGCAGAAGAACCGAGGAACTCAAAATTCAGATGAGAGGGAGAGAGAGAGAGTACCTCGGATTTGGCGTTCGATGTTGCGACACTCCTGACGAAGTTTTCTCTGCCAATCTCGAAGTAATTGTTGTGGATGGGGTGTTGGTTTCAACATTGTCTTGATTTTCTCCATCTCTCTCTCTCTCTCTCTCTCTCTCTCTCTAAAGAACAGACAGAAGAACAAAGATGAAGAAGAATTGAAGATGAGTCGAAGCTCTGGCCTTGGATCAAACCTCCCTTTTTTTATTCTTGCGTTTTTTTTCCAAATTCCGCGTTCGTTTGAAAGGTCGACGATGGAGATTGGAACACATCCCCCGCCCGGGGAGGCACGCCAGCACTAACTGAACGACGTCGTTGCGGTGCTTTTGTTTCATAGTGTCTTTTTTTTTTTTTTTGAGGTTTTATTGACGTTAAATGTTGTGCATTATTTTCTCAAAAATATAAAATTTATTAATTGATCAAATTGTATCGATGGTTGAAGCCCACCTTAGTCCAAAGTTCCGCCGAGTTGCGCATAATAATAATAATAATAATAATAATAATAAAAATAAAAATTACCCTTTAAACCATCATTATATCTTTTTATACTAACTAATATCTAAAATCATATTCTAATTAATTCAATTTAAGTATTATCAAATTAAATTTAAAAAATAATTACTTAATATATTTTCTTTTAATTTAAGTTTTGAATTCAAAATTTCATTACCCCATTAATTTTTCTTTTTATTATTATTATTATTATTATTATTTTTTGTAGATAGGGACTCGAGACCTTTACGATTTGAAACAATTGAAAGTTGATGTACAATATTGTTGTAATTATTGGCTTTGAAGAATTTGGAGACAAGTTTGGATTTAATCAAAAATAAAAAGAAAATTCTTAAAACAACTTTCATCACGTATAAATTTTAAAAATAACTTAAAATAGTCGACTTTTAAATATTCGACCAATATTGATTCGAGTTTTCAAAACTCAAACAATATTAGTTCGAGTTTTCAAAACTCGACCAACATTGTTCATCGATAATTTGAACTCTCGACCAATATTCCTCCACCCAACAAAGTGTTGTCGGAAGTTTTAGGGGTGAGATCATCATTGAAAACCATCTCTTGTTATCGGGTTGTAGTGGTGAGGTAAGCTAGGGTTAGGGTTTTGCAATCGGTTGTGGAGGAGAAGAGAGGAGAACCCAGAAATCATCTCTCGTTGTCGGATTGCAATGGTAAGGTGAGTTAGGGTTAGGGTTTTGCAGTTGGCTGCGAAGGAGAAGAGAGGAGGAAAAGAGAAAATGAGAGAAGATAGGCGGTGACTCCGACTAAAAGTGTTGATCGAATGTCTAAAACTCGACCATTCTAGGTTATTTTTAGAATTTGTTTATGGTGGTGGTTGTTTAAATTTTTTTTTTTTTTTTTTAATTTTAGGTTAAATCCAACTTGTGTCCAAGAATTTGATGCACCAATATTATTCCTCAAGAGGCCATTTACATGTATGGACAAATAATTACAAAACACCCCCGGGGAGGGGGGGGGGGGGGGGGGGGGGGGGGGGAGAGAGAGAGAGAGAGAGAGAGAGAGAGAGAGAGAAGTTGAAGTTATATTTGAGATCATTTGATGGGTCGACCCACATGATATTTTAGCCACAATAAGACAAACAAATTACCCTACTTGTTATAGATGGAATTATGAATATGGTATTTTAAGGTTTGGGCCTGTTTATTCTAACAAACAAAGAACCTCAGCTGATTCAAATAAGAAAGTGGGAATAATCATATTTTCTGAAAAATGTAAATCTGAGTATGGAACAAGGGAAGCAGCGAGAATTGTCATGAGTTTCTAACAACCTTGTATATTTCGACTAAAACCTCTTCAGCAAGATGTTGGATAGATAACTCACAGCTGACTTGCAACCATGTTTGGCTCAAACAAGTACTTGTGGTTAGAGATGTAACCGGACCAGTTTTAGCCCAAAAATTGGCCCAGTCAACCTGGGCCTAGACCGGGTGAACAGTAACCCAGAACGGATCGACCGCTACAATAACCGGGCCGGTCCGGTTCCTATTTTTCTTGAACGGCCCGGCCCGATTCCAATAGCAATTTTTTTTTCAATTTTTTTTTTTGAAAATTTTGACTTGAAAACCGTAGAACCGGACCAGACCGGCCCAACCCGGTTGTTCACCAGGCTGGCTTGGTTCCAACAAATTTTTTTTGGAATCGACCTGGTCTACACCGGGAATGCCTTGGAACCACGGCCGAACCAGCGTGCAGTTCCTGTGCCTGTCCCAAAACCAGCCCGGTGTCATCTCTACTTGTGGTGTCCATGGTGATGATATATGCAGTTGGACAATTCAACTGACTTGTGTAAAACAACTTTATCCAGAATTACATTGATAATTTCCGGCTTGAATCCATCTCTAGACTCTACTAAAATCAGAAAATTGTAAATTTAACTATCAAACAAACCATCATCAAGCCAAATGTCAACCAAAAAGTCCACCATCTCCTGCACAAAAAATTAAGAATTGAGATGAAAACAACAACTCAGGCCCAAAAAAAAAAAAAATACCATAAGAAAAATGCTTTGGGATGGCCTTTAAATGGGACTCACCACAGACAACAAGCTCCACACATGGAACATTGTAAGTCATAAACAAACAGAAAACATGCTTTGATATGCCATGGCAATCAGCCACTCTTATGATTTACGTGTCATTTTAAGTATAAAGAAAACAGATAGAGAGAGAGAGCCTTCGTGCATGAACGCAATGCCGTGCGATGCCTGTTCAAAGGATGGCCTTGACTGTTGCATACCACTAATGAGGGATCTAAGAAGGTAGGTTCCATCTTTGGAGTTCACACAAATGCATCACTTTTCAAATAGAACATAAAGATAGCAGTGGACCGTATTGGAGGTATGCACCAGTATCTGCTTTACATTTATCCTGAGGTCTAGAAGCTATAGTTCTTGCCCAGCTTTGACATGCCAGCAAGTAAATTACAGCATCGGATTCGACAATGACTTGGGGAATCTACTTTTAAACATGGAAATTATTATGTATTATAAGCCACAAGCTTAGGAAGGAAAATTCTCCATACCATCCTGTCAGTGCAATTCTTCCTAGACATGTTGCTCGACTCCGAAAGAAAGAAATAAATAGTTTAGCCACTTCAATCAACAATTTTCTGCAACATGGAATCTTTTTCTTTTCCTTTTTTTTGGGGGGGGGTGGGGAAGAGAATGCTTGAACTACCTACAAGTTCCAGATTCAATCTTCCGTTTTATGTTCCACGTAAGATAAAAATTCAGGAGTCGTGTATATATTTGTCATAATAACAAGCTGCGACACACGCCAACAAATAATACACACGGACACACTGCTTCTCTATGTATCATTTGAATGATTCATTCCATGAAATAACCAGCGGGTGTCAAGAAGCTTACAGGCAAGGGAATAGGCCGAGGGAAGGGCTCATGAGTTGAAAGCAGATCTTCATAAGTAGTTGACCAGCTGCATAATGGTTTTAACTAGTTATTTTCAAAATATCATTATATGAGACACACAAACAAGTATACGGGTTCAAGCTCTACAAGTACCTGATATAAGAACATATTGGAAACACAGTTTTTGGTTCGCAGCATGTATATATAAATCCTTGCAAAGCTAGCAAGCACAACATTTGTCCAGGGATCTCATCTTAATGATACACAAAAGAATATTGCAAAAAGAAAATCAATTGTTTTGGCAATCTTTCAGTACAATAATTTTTAATTATAAATTCAAGTTAGAAATCATAATTCTAATCAAGCCATTTCTTCTTGAAACTTAACTAAACCTCCTTATTCTCCTAGCATTTGAGCAGCCTTTTAGTAATTTACCATGCAGAACACCAATTCTGCAACCATCTCTATGGTGGAAAAAAAAGGATTATCGAAGCTTCACATCAGTACATCTTTGGTAAAGAGAAAATCACTTGTTTTGGCGATCTTTCAGTACAATAAGTTTTAATTATAATTCAAGTTAAAAATCATAATTCTAATCGAGCCATTTCTTATTGGAACTTAACTAAGCCTCCTTATTCTTCTTGGATTTGAACAGCCTTTTAGTAATTTACAGTGCAGACACCAATTCTACAACCATCTCTATGGTGGAAAAAAAGGATTATCCAAGTTTCACACAGTACATCTTAATACCTCAAAACTTTTTAACCATGTTAGGTAATTATACTCATCTAGAAGTCGCAATGTTTTTTATGAGTGTTTCATTTCTATGGTAGGTTACTCAAAAGGAGGGGATTGGACATGAGGGGAGGGAGGAGGAGGTCACATGACCTTCTATTTGAATTTGCTTTTTATTATTATTATTATTTTTTTTGAGGGATCGAATAATCTCCAATTTCATCTGACTCTTCAAATACTCTATCCCTCCAACTTGGAAGGATTTAGATTTTAATGAAAATTTAAAACATATATCAAACTTCCTTTTTATTATGTTTTTTCTTTTATTGTTTTTAACAATTAATTTCAGTCATTTAGCGAAAGAAGAGTAAATTAACAATGAAAGTTTATTCCTTTTATGTAAATGCATCATCACTAAAATTTCTTAATTGGATCTCTCACTATATCCTAAAATTTTGGGAACACTCAAATCAAATCTGTATTTGAATCATGAGCTATGAGCAAATTAATGTGAAAAGAATTGATATAAAGAGCTATTAAACAACAACAAGAATATAAAATGACTGTAACTAAAATGAGAATGTTTAGGTGGATGTGTGACAAAACTAAAAAAGATAAAATTAGAAACGAAGAGATATGTAATAAGTTAGGAGTTAGTTCAATTATGGATGAGATGTGAGAATATCGTATAAGGTGATTTGGACATGTACAAAAAATACCCAAGAACGCACCTGTTAGGCGAACCGAGAACTTAAAAATAGGAGATTTAGTAAAACGTAGAGGTAGACCGTTGAAAACTTGAATGCAAATTATCCGTAAAGACATGATAGTTATGAATTTAGTTGAAGAGAATGTCTTAGATAGGAATGAGTGACGCGGGAGAACCCGTATGAATTAAATCAATATTTTATTTTATTTGTTATTTGTCTCTCAAATGACTGACCCCAAAATTTGGGATTTGAAAGCCTAGGTGGTTGTTGTTGTTGTGGGGACGCTCCAATGTCCAAATCTCAAGGTTTTTTTTTATTATTTTTTTATTTTTTCCATAAAATAGGTGTGATGCACAATCAACATATTGATAAAGTTGAAATGGGCATTTAATCAAGCAACAAGCTGACAATAGATATTTCCTCCTCTCCTCTCTAGATCAAAACTTTGGAGTTTGTTTTAATCTTTTAGGCACATATTCTATAGATCAATGATAATGCTAATAAAATCTATCTCTTTAGGTGTCTATTAAGTTAATCATTCCTCCAAAACTACAACTTGATATCAATAATGACTATCAAAAATCCTAATGTATAACATTTTCACTTCATTGTAACTTCTTTACAGAAAAAAAAAATCAAGATTTAAAATCAAATCAAACAACTCTTCATATGAGATTATAAAGATGATAATGCCACCCCCGATATTTTCATACATTTTGAATTTAAGTTATATTAAAAAGACGGATTGGACTATTCTGTTGAAAGGTGAGATTTTTTTGGTCATTCAATACACTATGGATTTCATATAGTACCATTTCTTGGAAATTCAGGAAGAATGCATATGTAATTGGGTGATCCTTATTTCACTTCATTGTATTTACATAATTAAAATTTAAAACATATTTTCACTTCATTAATTATTTTATAAAATCCAAACAAGAGAAGGGGATATTCTGTCCTCTCTGTCCTCATCCCCTTCCCTTTTCCCTCCCCTTATGAACGCTCCACTTCCCCTCAAAACTCCCAAACAATACGTCAGTCTATTTAGAGAAACAAAGTTGCAGTTTACCATTTCAATTCTAAGTATTTGACAATATAGCCTCATTTCTTGGACAAGACATTGGGTTTCTTCTCTTCAAAATGAGTAATTTCTAAACTTCAGTAGATGAAAAACTCTTCTGCATGATAAATAAGTAAAAACTCACTAGGCATCAAGAATAGTTTATAATTAAATTGACCATCATAATAAGGAAAAAGTAATTCCTTTCTGCAGTCTAGATCCTTGAAGTCTATAATCAAAGATTAGGTTAACAATTTTCTTATTACTGTTAAGCAACACACAGACCAGTTCTTCAAATCACCATCCCCTTTTTTGTCAAATTACTTCTAATTTGCTTCCAAATATCATAGACAATTTTCAACGCATCCATCAAGTGCCATAGATTAAACAACATGCTTCAACATGTAGTTCAATCGGTTAGTAATGATAATGGAGCAGCATTTTGAAGCACATAATTTATGAAACAGGAACGCTGATTAACAATTTGACCCAACATACCTAATGACTAAATCTTTTGGCTCCTTTTTCGACTTTGATGGCTTATCTCCAATCCACTGTTTTCTACTATCATGCCAAGCAATTGCAGCTACAAAAGAGAATCTCCCATTAAAAAAATGGATATTCAAGCAAAAGCAAACTATTCAAAAGCACTAACTTTGCTTGGTTATGAGCAATCACATTATCTTCACCATCACATGCTAATTCTGGTGAAATATAAACCAGAAACAACCAATAACACACCAAATAGAAAAATAGAACTGCTGGCGTGCACTTATACCTAGGACAAAGGTAACTTGTGCAGATAGTAAGAAGTCATATGTCAGTGCACAGAAAAAAATTACTTACTGGAAATATCATGTCAATGACATTTTTGGAGCAACAAATGTCAAGCAACCTGATATGACTTGGTTGGTATGTTTCTTATGTTAATCTCTGCCATACGTAACTATGCTATAGCTATAGGTGTATGGTGTCGTAATGGATAGCACCAAGCAATGCAATGTGCTGTAATGAGCTGGTAACTAGAAGCTAATCTGCAGTTTAAAATATCCTGACATTTATTGTTGTGGATCAATAACTTTCAAGTTCAATAAGCTAGATGATGCAATCTACTGAAAATATGTGATGATGGAAGCTCCTACTCGACAATTATTTGTTTATTTATTTATTTATTTATTTTTTTACTTCTGTGTGTTTCATCAAGAAAGAGACTAACCATGATTTACAAAAATGGAAGCAGGTTCTTCCTTTTGAGTTGGCATCTTTTCATTGCTGGTAGAAGTCGAACAATCCAAAGGCCACGTCTCACTAGTGTCACTAGGATCATGACCTCCATTATCAACGTGCATCATCTCTGGGGCAGAAGACCATTCCCTTCTGCAGTAACTCAGTAACTGCACCGAAGCTTTCCTAATTTACAAATCTTCTGAGGTTTTTGATCACAAGTATTGTCGCATGAAATATAAGCAGCTTTGACTACAAATCTGCACAGAATGGCTCTTCTATTGAGAAATACATAATACATAGAGAAGGGAATGGGGGAAATCCTAGTTGCAGCAATAGACAAGTTGTTTTCAAAATCAGTCATTGTAGTAATCTGTAACAGAGATATTTTCATGCAAACCTTTCATGAACATAAACATCAAAAAACTTCATTTTATAAGCACATCTCCAGAATGATAACAAGAGTCGGTTCCCACCAACCCAGGGTTGAGAAAAGTGCTAACAAATAAAAGATTCACAGTTCAAACGGCTGTACAAGTCATTAAAGAGGCTTAAGAATTAAACTCCTCCCTGTATAGACTTCATTTAAAATGCAGTTTCTGTTTACAATCCCCCCATCTCTAATATAAGGTCTTCTAGACCTGTGAATTCTGCCTTTTGCTTTCTTGGGTTTGTTTAGCACAGTTAACTACACTGTACATCAATACAACCGTGAAAGTGTTATCAATCACAAACAAAACTAGCTAGAGAACATCTTAGCAAATTTACGATAAATGACCTTTCATTTCAACCTTCTTGAATTAGTTTCAACGGCATAACTTCCACACATTTCTGTTGAGGAATATCATGCACAGTAATGAAGATAACAGGAACCAGACTTATTGAGAAGATGCAAAATGGCCCCAACATGAAAATAAAATGTGCATAGCACGGACTGCAAACACACTTTTGTGGTCATAGATATGCAGATTCACAGATGGATTCAAATGAGACTACGTCATGCACAGAACTGGTCTCATAGACCCATTTAAAGAACTATAAGCACTTTAATTACTGCCAATCAAATTAATCTCGATATAAACAACTCAAAACCCACAAAAAGATACAGCTCTCCATCTTAATTCAGAACAAATTGACTTAAATGACGCATAAAATGCCCTCATACTAACCAAACACAAAAACCTGAAAATCCACATGAAATCTAACGTCCACAATAATCCTCCAAAACCCCAACAAATGAATTTCACAAAAACATAAATTTTAAACCTTCAATTTCCATAATCAAGCACAAACTTCTCATTTGTACCCATGCAGGAAACTATTCCTGTGCCGACTAATCCTAGTCACATAACTCCAGACCTATAGTGGAATTCAAAACCACTCAAAATCCATAAAAATAAATACATTACACTGTCTTAATTAATCAGGCTATAGACTTAAAACTCAACAAAGGGCCCTCATATTAGTCAAACATTAAACCCCACAAAATTTTCGAATAACCCAACAATTAAATATAATATTTCCAAAACCAGAGATTGAACATTAAACCAAAAGATAAACCTAAATCACATTGTACCAGAAATTAGAGAGAAACCCCAGAAAGCAAATGACTTCCTAATTGAAATCTTAGGCGACAAGAAAACATAGAGATAGGCATGGAAGGGGGAGAGCCAACCTTCAAGTGGGGTTGGAGGATACGGAGTCCGATGAGGAGACGGTGAGATCAATAGAAGAAAACGGCCAGAGAGAGAGAGAGAGAGAGAGAGAGAGAGAACAAATGTCTAGATATGTTGAAGGATGATTAAATGAGGATTTTTGAAGGCTATAAACTTAATAAAGCATAATTAAAAAAAATCAAATTAAGAAAATGTCATCTTCAAATTATGTTTTTATTTATTATTTTTTCCTATTTTTGGTTTGTTCTCTTCCTGTTCCATGCTCCTCTCTAGTTTCCTCCGAATCCCCCACCTCATTCTGACGTGGCATGGTCTGTTTCTGGTGGTGGATAACGTGGACATCCCACAGAAACCTATTTGCCAAATGACCATTTTGCTCTTCACCAAATCTTCCCAACGATAAAAATAGGTGGTGTTTTGGTCATTTTGTTATCAGTATATGAAACACATGTCTATTTTAAAATCGTCATATTTTCCTTATTAGGGTAAATCGACTTTGTGAGGAAACCGTAGGAGCCACATCTTAGGGTAATCACCTAGCAAAGAGCAAAAATAAAAAAATAAAAAAAAATAAATATCAGCATGACTATCAGATTCGAGTTCAGCGTACATCAGATTAAAAAAATTAATAATTAGGTTTGATTTTATAAATATTTTTAATATAATTAAAGATAATAAAATCATTATATTTATGTTAAAATGTTCTGATAATATTAAAATTTCCATACAATATCTTTGTATAACCACTTATAAAGGAAAAAAAAGCGACAAAAGCATTGGGCAATTAGATTCAAATCAAGCCTGCATCAGGTCAAAAGGAAAATTTAAATAATTGGGTTTAATTTTATAAATATTTTTAATATTTATAAACCTTTAATGCTACCATTTGGAGTCAATCGAATGAGAGACAAATATAAGAAAGATTAAAATAAAAAGAAAAAAGGAAAAAAAGAAAAATTGATTTAGTTTGTACGGATTTTCCTACATTATTCAATTCTATCCAAAAGTATGACCTCATCTAAACCCTTTAGAGGATTATATTAGTAATAAATTCATGTGTGTGAAGCGGTCTAATGAAGTTTAAACAATTTTTTAGTAACTATACTCTTGCACACTTGCTATGATTTAGGATTGAGATTCAATTAAAATTGAATCGTTTTTCATCTTCATGTTATATTATTGATATTGTATATATTTTCTTTACAAATTAGGGTTTTGTTATTCTTATAGGAACGCTCGAGTAGTAAAGAATTCTTTTATTCAAGTGTCTTTCTCCAAATCTCATATTTGAATATTTGTAAATGTATATTTTTACGATTTTTTCGATCCTATACAACACAAAAAAAGAGTTTTGTTATCTAGACGGAAGTTCAAACAATTTCTAACATTGTAAGTATGTGGTAGAAGTTTAGTTTATTTCTGGCTTTTGCTGTAATAGGGCTCTCTTCTATTTAAGTGCCCGTTTGGTAGGGTTTATTTTTAGTTTCTCTTCTCCTTATAAGGAGAAGCAAAAAATAAGAGTTTTTAAAGAGAAGTTACAAGTTGTTTGGTAATTTTAATTTTAAAAACAAACTTATTTGATAGCTTTTAAATAAAGTTAAAAGTAAAAAATTAAAAATTAAAAATAAAAAGTAAAAATTAAAGAAAAAAGAGGATATGAGAGTAAATAAATTTATGATATGAACATATTTGAGAATTTATATCCTTTAAGTGGGGATATAAAAGAAATAAAAAAAATAAAATGCTAGATCTTAAAAAAAAGGAGAAGCAAAAGCTCCTCTAAGGAATTTTTGCTAAAACTCTATTTCATTTATTAAAAAAAAACTACTTTTTTTAAGAGTTTCTCTAAAATATTATTTGGTAACTCTTCTCCTTAAAAGGAGAAGATAAGCGTAAAAAACAATCTACCAAATGAGTTTTTACACAAGTAATAATGAAAACTTTAAAGAATAAAACTTTGAGAATGTTTGTTATTAAATCATAATATTCAATATAATTTTGTCACCTTTGCAAAAATCAAAGATAGTTGTGAAATTGTGCTAAAACATAGGATCTTAATGTACAATTTTCCCAAGGAAAAATATATGACATTTAAGTTTGAACACTTACTTATATACTTTATCTAAATTTATTTATTTTTATTGGGCTAGGTCTTGCCTTTTGACTTATCCATATTAGAGAAATTTGTATTTTAACTAATTTTAAAAAGTTTTATTTCCACTTAATTGTTCTATATCATAACCAATTTGAAATATTAATGACCTATGGTTTAATAGCAGAACACTAGATTTTTTTAAATAAAATCTCGAATTTAAGTTTTGAGAATGGAAAAATAGGCATCGGAAGAGTGAACCCTTTAATTGGGTTCCACAGTTGCTTAAACTAAATTAATTATATTTTTAAATATCGTTGGTTAAGTATAAAAAAAAATAATCGATTTAAAGTTTACAAAAATTCTACGATATCTATTTAAATAACCAAGAATTCATATTGATTAAATAATTGAGACTAAATTTTTAAATCTTTTTATGTTTAAAATACTTTAGGGTATTAGAGATTAATTATTGATTTGACCAATTTGGTAAAGGATTTATAGGTAGGGTTTTATCAACAAGTTTGATAAGATCATTGGTTTTCATCCTTAGAAGAATCAAGTGCTTTTTGATAAAGTTGGATATAAAGCAACGAGCTGCGCTTTATTTTGTTTGTGGGTTGCAAATGGGAACCTTAATTAGATTTTATGAACGTGCTCTGCCCACAAGCCGACCTTAGCTCAGTTGGTAGAGCGGAGGACTGTAGTTTGTCGCGCTGAAATCCTTAGGTCGCTGGTTCGAATCCGGCAGGTCGGATGTTTTGAATTTATTTTATTTTTCAATGTCCAACAAAAACTTATAAATAGAAAATTTGTTTTGAATTTATTTTATTTTTCAATGTCCAACAAAAACTTATAAATAGAAAATTTGTTTTGAATTTATTTTATTTTTCAATGTCCAACAAAAACTTATAAATAGAAAATTTATTTTCCTTCTCCACTTCTACACAAAATCGATCAACAGAAAACAGAGTAGTCTTAATCACGAAGACAGCCTTTTCTTTATTTTTGATTTTATTTTTCCAATTTCCAACAAAAATGGTGGATAGATAATCATGGGGATTGGATCATCTTCTTAAATGTTCATTTAACCCTTTTTCAATTTCCAAAAGGAGAAAAAGGAGAAATTTATATCTAAAACATTATTGGTCTTTTCTCCACCTAATACTGGATATATAATCTTGATCACAATGTTCTCAATTTGTACTTTCATTGATTTCTCCTTTTCTTAGATACTGTTCACTTCCAAATTCTTAAAAATTTTCCACCAATCATGACAGCTCTTTGTCCCCTCAAAAATGCACTCCCTAGCCTTGAGTTTAACCCGACTATGGACTGTGTCAAACGTCAAATGCATACCATCCTGCGAAAGCCCACAGGTCCATTGTGCAGAACCCAGTAAGGATACAGCTCATTCTTCCTTAATATGGGTAACTTAAGAAGAAACAAAAGAAGCAAACCTAAGGACTTCAGGCTTGGAAAGGGTCCATCATTTTTTTTTGTATTGTATCAATTGATATACGAAATTATATTTTGATTAATTCGATTTAAATATTTATTAGTTTATTTTATGAGACAGTTATCCAAATATTATCTTATGTAACCACATTGCACCGAATGCATGCCGCCGTAGCAGCCCAGCTCATTGCTCCCTCTGTGGCCGTAATGGGCGGACAACATATTATAGACCCAATTTTAAAAATCGGAATTTATGGGCCTAACTGCAATTTACCAATTTTCAAGGGCTCTGATTTCATTTTAGTTTTACCCTATCTCAGGAGACAAAAGGACATAATATGGGTCCAGTCGGATAAGATGAAGGATGAGTTGTAGCAGCATCCTTAACCATGTCCTTCCAATATAAATAGGACTTACCAAAAAAACATGTATTCTTAGCCAATGTTACCCGGTTCAGAGTTCTTTATTGCAGATGGTACAGATACCTAGCCGATGAGCAAAATACAATATGCATTTGATGTTATAATTTTAGAGAACACGAGTAATGAATTTTAGTGGGACAAATAACTTTTAGATTATAATTTATGAAAATTTCTGTAAATTTTTCTTAATTCTTTTTGTGGTGTTTTTTTTCTTCTCCTTCTGGGGTTTTTCTTGGTTTCCTCAAAAATTTTTTTCCAATTTTTTTTTTTTTTTTTTTTTTGGTCAGATCTTTTAATCAAAACTCGAATCTTGAGAATGAAAACTATATTAGAATAATTTCTTGGTAAAAAGTCTGATAATAACATAAGTCGAATTAATCAAAATATGACTCAAAATATTAGTTGAATAAGCAATTTATAACACAAACAACACAAATGCATGAAGAATGAAGTTCTTCAAAGGCATACTTTTCTTGGCATATGCCAAAACACCAGCAAATTACAGATTTTGAAGGCCACAATATACAAAGGAGAACCAATCTTTAAGCAAAGAATTCTGCCCAGCTACCTTGAAGGAAACAACGCCAAGACTTTCTGTCTATTCTTTTCTTGCAGATACTACGGAGAGACAACAAATCGGAGATAAGCCACCATCATAAAATAGCTCTACAAGTCGAGAAGGGGCAATCGGACAAAGATCTTAAAGCAAATGTGCCTGGCTAATATTGTTATGCAAATCGACAGTTAAAAACTCGACTCTACTTGATTTTGATTGAACGTGAGTCAAGTTTGAATAATTTTATTATACAATAGAATCAAATTCGAATAATAGAATTTTACACTAGAAAACTTGTCGAGTAGGTTAGTAACAAATATTAATATATGTTATATATATACTTATATATTATTATAATATAAAAAATTAAATTAAATGAAATATATTAATATATTATATAAATAAGCATATCTTTAAATGAGTCAAGTTTTCAAGTCAATCTCGAGTTTATTAAATTATAAATAAATTGAGTTTAAGTTGTATTATGTTGTTGAGTTCGAGAATTATTAAAAGATTTGAGTTCAACTTTGAATATAAAGGTTCTCAAGATCAATTTGATCCAAATAAACTTAATTTTTTTAGAATAACAGGTGGAAAATTTTCACTTATTAATTAAAAATATAGTTTAGCTTAATCCACTAGATTTTACTTTGAGCTCAATAAGAATCGGCCAAACCCAACTGAGCTTGTTAAATACCAAGTCTAGGTCTCAAATAAGATATGTGAAAATATTTGAATTTTTTATTTTCGCGTAGCTAGAAGTATTGAAAATTTTACATTTTTTCATATAATTACTAAAGCCGCGCAGGCACAGTATTAAAAATTAATTATTCAAAAAAAAATTCGAATGAAAAATAGCAATTGATTTTTCTTTTACGGGGTTCATTGTATATTACGGAGAATATTTAATTTTATTTATTTTCGTTTTTGTTACATTATGAGTTTTTTTTTTTATATATATAAAACCAATATATTGTAATACTTTATTTCAATAATATAGTATTAAGTTTTATATTATTATATTATTTCTACCTCTAATATGATATTAGAAATATATTCGAATTTCATTTTTAATTTGATATTAGAACTTTTGAAAATAATAATAATATTAAACCCTTTATAAAGGGTTTATTATAAAAAGTATTAAGGTATATTATTATTATTATTTATTTTCAAATTTCTTTAATATATTCGAATAATTTTATACATTATAGTTTTACTTAAATAATATGGGTAACTTAAGATGAAACAAATGAAGCAAACATAAGGACTTCTGAGAAAGAGCTCGAGGACTTCGAGGGTTGAAAAGGTTCCATCATTATCATTATTTTTTTATTATACTAATTGATATTTAAAATTATATATTAATTAATTCGATTTAAATATTATATGATAGTTTTTTTAAAATTATTATTATTATTTTATTTTTATATTTTAAATATAAAATTTAATTAAGAAATCATGATTTTTGGTTTAACAGTGTTGCACCGAATGCACGCGGCTATGGGCAGCCCAGCTCATTGCTCCCCTTATGGCCGTTATGGCTGACGACATTAAAGACCCAATGTTAAAAAATTGGAAATTTACGGGCCTAACTGCAATTTAACAATTTTCAAGTGCTCTGATTTCGTTTTACCCTAACTCAGGAGACAAAAGGACATAATATGGGTCCAGTCAGATAAGACGAAGGGTGAGCTGTAACATCGTCCTTAACCATGGCCTTCCAATATAAATAGGACTTACCAAAAAACAATGTATTCTTGGCCAATGTTACCAGGATCAGAGTTCTTTATTGCAGATGGTGCACATACCTAGCTGACGAGCAAAATACATTATTCATTTGATGTTATAATTTTAGGGAACACGAGTAATGATTTTTAGTGGAGCAAGTAACTTTTAGATTATAATTTATGAAAATTTATCTGTAAATTTTTTTTTTTTTTTTTTGGGGGTTCCCCTTTTGTTTTTTCCTTTTAGGGATGTTTTCCCAAAATTTTTTAAATTTAAATTACATCAGAAGAACTCTCTTTATAGAGAGTTTGAAAGTAACTCGAGATGAATTAATCAAAATATTAATCCGAATACCGATTGGTCAAGCAATTTACAACACAAACAACAGAAATGCATGAAGAAGGAAGGTCTTCATAGGCATACTTTTCTTGGCATATGCCTGAACACCAGCAATTTACAGATTTTAGAGGCCACAATATACAAAGGAGATCCAATCTTTAAGCTAAGAATTCTGCCCAGCTACTTTGAAGGAAACAACGGCAAGACTTTCTATCTATTCTTTTCTAGCAGATACTAAGGAGAGACAAAAAATTGGAGATAAGCCACCATTATAAAATTGCTCTACAAGTCAAGAAGGGGGAATCGGACAAAGATCTCATCGTGGAGTGCAAAGTAAAGCAAATGTGCTTCACTAATGTTGTTATGCGAATCTAGTCGAGTTCGGTCACTCACAAGCTATTTGATCAAAAGCTTGATTTGACGTGATTTTGATCGAACTTGAGTTGAGTTTGAATGGTTTCATTTTACAATAGAATCGAGTTCGAGTAATAGAATTTTAAACTAGAAAACTCATCCGCTAATTCGATAATATTAATTATATTATATATACCTATATATTATTATAATATAAAAAAATTAAATTAAGTGGAATATATTAATATATTATATAAATATTTATATCTATAAACGAGTCAAGTTTTTAAGTTAATCTCGAGTTTATTAAATTATAAATGAATCGACTTTAAGTCATATTATTACTACTCGTTGAGTTTGAGAACCATAAAAAATTTGAGTTCAACTTTGAATATAAGGGTACTTGAAATCGACTCGAATCAAATAAACTTATTTTTTTAGAATAATATGTGGAAAATTTTCACTTATTAGTTAAAAAAATTTTGAATGAAAAATAGCAATAGATTTTTTCTTTTATGGGGTTCATTGTATGTTATGGATCGCATTTCATTCAATTTAAACAGACTATCATTAATTAATCTTACTTAATTTTGGATGCATTTTATATATTAGTTATTTTAGGAGCTGGGTGTAAGCCTTTCCAAGAATTTCAGCTAAATTGGAAGGATTTCTTCTTTTCTTAAGTTCGAGTCTTATCTTCCATAATTAAAATTAAAAAAATTATGTGAGAGAATGAAATATAAATATGTCTTAAGTTGTAAATTCTAGAGTAGAAGCTATAATTTTAATAATATTAATCCTACAATTTATAAAATTTTATATTTAAAAATAATATCTGGGTGGCCTCCTCTCTTTGCCTTCGCCTGTGGTCTATGATAACAATCTGTGGAAAGATCGGGGCACCATTTTTGGCATCATTTTTGCTCAATATGATAAATCATTAACATAATGTCAATATTTTTAAAGAAATATAAAGTATTATTTTATTAATTTTTTATTTTAATAAAAAATATTATGAAGATAATAAATTAAATTAAAAATAGAAAGTAAATAATAGAGAGCTCATTTTAGTATTTTTATGAAATATTCGTGCTTAAAATATCATATATTAGGAGAATATTTAATTTTATTAAAATTTATTTATAACATTATAAGTTTTCTATATAAAACCAATATATTGTAATACTTTATTTTCAATAATATAATAGTAGATTTTATATTATTATATTTATTTCTATCTCTAACATTTTTAATTTGGTATTAGAATTTTTGAAAATAATAATAATATTAAACCCTGTATAAAGGGTTTATTACAAAAAGTATTATGGTATATTATTATTATTATTTTTATTCAAATTTCTTTAATATATTCCAGGACTCCCTTTCCAACAAGCACACCACAAAGGAACAAAAAACCTTTGTAACTCTATCCTGACACTTTGTCTGCATGCACTCCAACTCACCACCCTTGCATGCCAAGCAACGCCAGGCAAAGCTGAACACGTGACACACTTCCTCATGGATCACGCATCTCTCTCTCCTATAAAACCACCCCACTACCAGGCACACACAAACGCATTCACACAATTCTAGCATCTCTCTTGTTTTATATTAAACAATGGCGGAGAACATCACTCATCGGCCAAAGCAGCATCAGCAGCAGACTCAGTCACACCAAGTGGTGAAGGCAGCCACGGCGGCCACAGCCGGTGGCTCTCTTCTTGTCCTTGCCGGGCTAATAACGGCGGCAACCGTGATTGGCCTCACGATTGCCACACCCTTGTTGGTCATTTTTAGCCCGGTTTTGGTCCCTGCGGCAATCGCGGTGTTCCTTTTGTTCTCTGGATTCCTTGCTGCCGGAGGATTTGGTGTCGCGGCCTTAACGGTTCTGTCGTGGATTTATCGGTATGTGACTGGGAAGCACCCGCCCGGTGCGGACAGGATTGATGAGGTGAGACAGAAGATGGCCGGCAAGGCTAAGGAGATGAGAGAGAAGGCTGAGCAGTTTGGGCAGCAGCATGCTTCTGGTGGGCCTCAGGGGTTTTAAGCTGCACTTTTATGTACTTTTAATTTAAGGTCCTTTACTCTTTTGAGTATGATTAAATTAGTGTAAGATGCTTTGTTCGTTTGGGCGACGATGCAGATGGGCTATTGTGGAATGTTAAAATATTTTAATTATGTTCTGTTTATTTTCTTTTTGTTTCCTTGGTGTATGCTTTTTGGACTGTCCTCCAATTTGGCCCTTAAAAGAAAAGGGATAAAAAGAGATAGAGAGAAAAAGAATGCTTTTTCCCCCACAAATTGCAAGCACAAGATAGCAAAGAAAAAAGTCTTTCTATTCCTCTTTTCCGATCCTCTCTTCTCTCAAATGGGACTGCCTTTTTCTTATGTGACTTTTGAAATAATTTAAAAATGGAAAAAAGAAAAAAAAGAAAAAGAATTGCTTGCTGCAATAGGGTGCCCAAAAATGGAAGCTATGGTAGTTTTTGCCGTGCTTGTGGTTGACGAGAGAGACCAATGTCTTTGGTGATCGGAGAGATGACAAAAAGATGAAAAATTCAAATTCAAACTTGGTCTTAGTTTTCCCAACGCCTCTTTTTTCATTTTCAAAACTCCAAAATTTTTCATTTTAAAATTAGATTGTAATTTTTCATTACATTTTAAACTTAGGTTATTACATTTAATGGTTCAAAAATCAATCTGATTTGAGTAATTGTGGAATAAAATCTAGGTATTTATGGGTTCAATTTAAAGATCTTTTTGTATTTTCAAAACCCGCGGGTTAATTAAGAATCTAATGGTTCAAATCTCTATTGTGGAATAAAATCTAGGTATTGGTTCTCGTCGTATCTCTTTTTTTATTTTCAATATTTGAATTGAGGAAGTTGATTAAACAAGTTTAGTATTCTATCTATCACCCAAAATTCGTCAGTAGTACATTGGCCATACGTGATTTTGTTTATTTTATCAGTGCCCTGGCTCAAATGTCATTCCCAATTGACAAAAGGAGAGAAATGGTCCTTTTGTTTTGTAACAAGCTAATTGATCGTTTTAGATAATAGGGCTGTCATTCATAATAAAATAGGACACTCAACTTCCATCTCAAACTCTTATTATTTTAAATAATAGGCTGCAGCTCAGTTATGATTTTTTAGGTGAGATCAAGCACTTTTTTTATCTTGCTTTGTTGTCTTTTTCCGGAGGATGGGAGCATCGGATTCGACGTTCTGGTGAGATATGCTGGGGGACTTGGATTACCTTTAAAAGATCAAATAGACATGATAATTTTTTTTTAAATTTTTTTTATTTTTAATTTATTTTTTTTTTTTTAAAAAATAAAAAAAATAAAAAAAAAATTTTAAAAAAACAAAAAACAAAAAAAAAAAAATTAAAAAAAAAAAAAAAAAAAAAAAAAAAAAAAAAAAGACAAAAAAAAAAAAAAAAAAAAAAAAAAAAAAAAAAAAAAAAAAAGCATATGAATCTGTTAAAATCCTCGAACGCGCTTGATGGAAACTATGAAGACGGTCATAATTTTATTTCAAATTCAAATCTTTATATGATAAAAAAGAAAAAGTAAAAACTGTGAAGAGTCGGTGATGCCGTTTGGGATTTCGCCATGCGGACCACGAGAGCGCCATCCCAGGTCAGCATTTATGTTGGACGGTGGAGATTGCTTCTGGAGCTTTGTGATTTTGAGTCGCTCTTTCGTTTCTCCATATTTTACTGCTATCTTTTGTTACTGTTTTCCGAAGATCCTTATAAAACCATTTTAAGATAGTGGAGTTGGTTTTATTTATTTTTCTTTTCCTCGAATTGAAATCCCATGGGTTTTTTTTACTCTTCACAATGAATAGGTTTTCAACTAAAATTTGTTGTGTTCTTGTATTGGGTTTTATTGGTTTCGATTGCTAAGTATTTGTGTTGATCTTATGTTTAGATTATGCTGGGATTTTGCATGCTCTTCATTTTTTTGTTATAAATCACTATATTCGATAACTACATTTATTTTAATTAAATTTGATTTAAATTGACAAAACTCTCTCGATACCTATTTTTATTTTATATAAAATTTGAATATGAAATTTTATTTAAAAATACAAGTATTAAGTCACTAGATAACTAGACGTTGATACATACTCTTTACAGATTCAAATAGCTAGAAACATTGTTTGGTGTGCTTATTCAGCTATGGATTTTTATTTGGTGTTAGTTAAATTGTTTATGTTGTTGTGATGCACCTATTCTTCTTCCCATCGCTTGTTCACCCCGGTGCTTGCCCCATACGCTCTTCATGATCCGGTAGGGCTGGTAGCCAAATCAAAGAATGGAGTGCCATTTGGAGCCATACCTCACTAATGGCAACCCAAGGTTGAGCCACTTCTTCCCACAAATGAGTGGGCATGAGACCCCGCCTTATTGGCGATGTTATATATAAAGGAGTGTGGATAATTGTTTTTACTGGATCAAAATAATTTTATTAATTTTAACAGGTTAAATAAATATTGTCTCATTTAATCTAATATATTATCTCTAGTAAGATTATCAGTCAAGTATTCAATCTAAAATATTATCCCATTCAACCTTATTTTGCCCCTATTATTCTTGGGTTCTGGATCTGCCACTGCCCCAGATGTAGGTTAGCATGGGTATTGCATTGAGCGAATAAATATGATTAAAATCAATCATAAGATGCATATAAAATGGTACTTTAAAGCTAGAGGCATGAAAAATGAGATCATAACACTAATGGCTAATGAGTTTGCTTTCTAAAATGAACTTAATAAGCTCTTGAATCGATTTAATCAAAATATAATTTCAGATATCAATTATTATAAAATTAAAAAAAAAATATAAAATTTTAAAAAATGATCACATATTGGGAATCAAGCCCTTTCTTTGTTCTTTTTCTTTTTTCCAAGTAATTAGATAATCAAATATTTTTCAAGGGGTAGGGCCCCAACCTGAGAACACTCTAATTGGAATTTTTATTATTTATTTATTTATTTATTTATTTTTTCCATGGAGTCCTCGCTATGACTCGAGTATTCCAAAAGAGAAACCCTAATCATTTGAGGACAGCATTGGATTCGATCCCCACAGGCATCTTCCAGCTTGTATTATATATGTTTATAGATATTATTATTTAGCCTTTCCACATCATGCAGATATGGCCCTTTGCTTCACTCCAAATCTCTCTCTCTCCGCCAACCACTCACTTATGGCTCATTTAGATGTGAAAAAAAGAATAGATTGAAAGAGAAAATTATTGTGTATTTTTTTTTTAAGTTTAGATATAATAAAAAAAAGAAATTTAGATAGATTTGAAATTATTGTAAATCTTAAAATTTTTCCTTCTCATAGACAGAAAAAAATGAAGGAGAGAAAAAAAATATTAAAATTAAACATTTTGTATATTTCAAAAATGCCTTTTTATTCTCAATATGTTTATTATTATTTTTTTCTTTCGTAAAACTTCTAAAAAAGATGAAAAAAAAAAATTTTTCCTTCTTTTCTTTTCTTTCCTAATTAACATTTTTTTTTTCTTTTTCAAAACTCTCAAACTTATTGTTATTGACATAATAAGATGCGACATTTTCACCCAACAGACCTCGACATTTTAGAATCAATGATCTAAAATACAAAATGAAACATGATGCATTAATAATATTGCCCAGCAGTGATTATTTTTTTTAATATGGAATATGATAAAATTTTAGTAATTTTAATTTATTTTGTAATTATAAATAATTTATTCTATTTTTTGTAATTTTAAATTGATGAAACTTATAATAAATAAATAATTAAAAAGATAATGTTGCCAATTTAGTTATTGACCTATTTTATTTAACATGACTAAAAAGTTAATTCTTGAAATTTACCTCAACGGTTCCCTTTCAGCCAATCCAAAGTCAGTCTATGGTATAGAATAATGGGTCTAAAATATGGTCTAGGGAACTTCATGGCAATAGTACATATATACATACATACATATATATACATACATACATACATACATACATACATATATATATATATATATATATATATATTTATATATATATATATATCAGTGAAAAGTAAAATGGGTTTGGTTCAATGGTTCGGAGAATATGACCCACATATAACAATAGAAGATTAGTCTTACTTAAAAAATTATTAAATTTTTTAATCGAATTTCGAATTTAAAATATAAGAATAAAAAATATTATTAGGAGAGTTCTTTCTAAATTAAATCTGACAATACTCGAATCAGATTAGATTCCTTCTAAATTAAGTTTGATAATTTTTAAATTAAATTAATTAAAATATGATTCCGAATATCAATCAGGTTTAATATATATATATATATATATATATATATATATATATATATATATATACATATGTATATATATTATATTGAGATTTGAATTTGAGATCATTAGATTGGAGAATAAGATTATGATCATTAGACTGGCTGTCACCTTGGGACTAGGTTTAATATATATATTGAGATTATGATCATTAGATTGTCACCTTAGGACTAGGTTTAATATATATATATATAATATTTGTGTGCGTGCGCGCGCGTGAAACCAAGTTTAATATTGTTATATAAATGACTAGAAGGAATAAACAACTCTTTCATCAGAAGGCAAATTACTTAAAGCTTTCTTTCTTAGACCAAATCGCTCACCTCAAAATTGACGACCGGAAGAAATGACGATTGAAGTAGAAGTCATTTCAAGAGAAACCAATAGACCATCCTCTCCAGTTCTTCCTCACCTCAGAACCGTTAAGCTCTCTTTCTTAGACCAAATCGCTCCTCCAATTTATGTACCAGTTATCTTGTTTTACCCGAAAACCTCCGTCGATCTCAACCAAACTTTAACTCAGTTAAAGAACTCCCTCTCGGAAACTTTAGCTGACTTCTACCCACTGGCAGGAAGGTTCAATAAAGATGACATCTCGATCTATTATGATGATGAAGGAGTTTTGTACATTGAAGCTCGAGCTAATTGTGTCACGCCCCGATCCTCAGATCGACCACGCGACAACCGCCGCGTCGTCTCGGTACATGGGTAAAACCTTCCCATCTACCGGGACTCCGCAAGGCTATCAAATCCACAAGAATTCATCAAAAGCAAAAAAATTCTTCAAAAACAAGAAATCACAAAATCATTACACATGCAAGGAGCCCATCCGGCTCATTCCTGGATGTACAAACACACACATTGACACACATCGGGGAGTGGGATCCTGTACATGCAATCATACATTAGCACACATCGGGGAGTGGGAACCTGTACATGCACGAGTACACAGCAACACACAACGGGGAGCGGGAACCTGTACATGCACGCATGCAACATGACCATCCTGGCCACTCTGAAAGCATTTAACAAACAAGAAGTCCCAAAACATAGCCGTCGGATTTTACCAACACTTACCCGAGGAAAACAAGTCAGTATCAGTAAAATCCTAACGGTATGAGTTGTACAGAACTTCACAAAATCAAAGAAAAAGCATTGAGATTAAGATTTACAGTCCAAATGTCCCAGTACAGATATAAACAGTTTTCCAAAACTAGAGAACTCAAAAGAAATAAAAACAAATCAAAAATCGTCGGATTTTATCAATACTTGCCAACAACTCGGCCAGTATCAATAAAATCCGCACGGCATGGGATGTACAGACTCCCTTTCCATGTTTTGCAAGCTATCAATCTCCAAAAGTAGCCCTGCATGCCAATACTTATCCAATCCGCAAAAATATTTCGCAAGCTCCGTCGAGTAGGCACCCAACTAAGTCTCCTCTGAAAAATGGGGGGAGAGAGGGGTGAGTATAGGGGTATACTCAGTGAGTGGAGTACAATGGTGCATTTGTGCTAATAAATAAGGTGTGAATGTGGGGCAGTCAAAGCATAACTCATAAATCATCTCATATCCATAAAATCATTTCAATAAATCACATTTCACAAATATGCATCCATATCAATCATTTTTTCAGAAAATCCTGGGGTTCCATCGAAATATGCTTCCGTCTCAGGGCGGCCAAACCCCGCACGAAAATCCGCCAAGGGTTTTACTATCCAATATCTCAAAACAAACCCCCTTCCTTGGCGTAGGCTCGTGCCTCACCGGGGTGCACCAGATATAGCACGACTTTTGCAGAGGGAGGGACGTCTACTCCCCCGCACATCTAAACCCCAAACCACGTCACCCCGTCGGGTCGCTCCGTGGTGGGTATATGACTATAGTCATCTACGGCACCCTCCATTTCTCATTCAATCCATTTCTCAACAATGTGCCATAAATTTCCACAAACAATCCATAATTTCATGTCAAAGCAGTTCATCAATCAATATCAAATATCACATGGCACAAAAGCATTTATAAACACAATGGATGCATTCATATTTCATAATCCAGTTCAGACAGCCCACAGTCACAAAATAATTTACATAAATCATGTAAAAACATTTCAAAACCAATTTCAAACCAATTTTAAAAACAGGTTTCTCATTTACGAACACAATGAACCGTCCACTCACCTCTAGAGAGGGTATTCACTCTCTATTTCCGAAATCAACTCATAACGACTCTTCTCGAGTCTCCAAAGGTCAACCTAGACCAATCAAGACGAATAAAGATCAATTAAAGCTCTATTAAAGGGTTTTTCAAATTCCCCTTTTATGTACAATAGCCTTAACTTGCATAATTACGTTCCAAAACTTTCGTTTCCTCAAACTAGTATCATTTCAAATCACTAACGACTTTAAATTTACAATATTCCTCAATTTTACCCATTTTCTCCCGAATTCCTTAATATTAATTTAATTCACGCCGATTTCCATTCAAATCCCAAGGAAAACTATGTAATTCAATCAAATACAACTCTAATACTATCTACGACTTTCTCACATGCTTCACAGTCCAATTTACATCAAATTCTAGACCTAACCTCAATAATTTCATACAAACACTTAGGGAAATATATTTCTTTCGAGTCTCATACATTTCAGAATATATATAGATATAATTTCTACCTTAATTCAACAAATATGATTCAAATTACTGAAGGGCTTGAAAATCCCTCACCTAGGGTTTCTCGTGGATCGAAATCCTTGCTCAGGTACTTTCTCAGTCCGTTCTCAAACCTGCAAGGCGTCCAAATTCAACATTTAATTTAATAACCAGACTTCTTACTAAGGAATGTTGAAAACCCTAAGGCTAGGGTTAGGACCGATCCTTACCTATGCAGAGGGGCGGTTGCAGGCTTGACCTAGGGTTGTCAAAGAGTAAAAAAGGCTGCTGGGTTGATCATTGGCAGCAAGGGTGCTCACAGCGAGCGTCGTGCGAACGAGCAGTGGAGGGGCAGAACAAGAATCCTGCCATCGCGCGCGAGAGAGGAGAACAGTTCCATTCGCGCGCGAGAGAGAGAGGAAACGGAGTTCGGTTGCTCGCGTCGCAGGTGGTGGCGGATTGATCGAAGATGAGAGTGATTGTGAGTGACGGAGAGTGAGATGAAGGAGAGATCGACACAGAGTGACTCGAGGCCGAGAGATGGTGACCCGCGGTGGTTCGCGGTGACTGCGGTGGTCACGGTGGTGGTTGCAGCGGCCAAGGAAAGCGGTGATGATGGCGGCGAAATCGTGAGGGAGAGGGAGACGGCTTCGGTCGAAAGGAGAGGAAGAGAGAGACGGGAGTGAGAGGGAATGCGATTAGGGCTATTAGCCCTAATCGAATTGGGGGAAAACAGGGGTGCTGCGTTTCACCCCGAAACGCAGCATCTCCATTCTTTTTTTTTTTTTTTTTTTCTTTTTTTTTTTTTTTATAATTACTAACTATATAATATATATCTATACATATATGTATTTTTCTCATCACATTGGATGTTCCCCAATATACCAAAAATAAAATATACTACGAATTTGTAATACGACATTTCAATTATACCAAAAATTTAAAATTAAAACCCCAAAATCGAAAATCAATAAAATTTCAAAATTTTCTATTTTGTTATATAAATGTTTACAAAACATTCGACATCAAGTTTTCGGTATTACAACTCTTAACCCCCTAAAAACAAATTTCGTCCTCGAAATTTATAAAAACAAAGTTTATACATCAAACAAATAGGGGTATTGTTTTTGCTTTAGTTTCTTTGGTCTCCCAAATTTCCTAAAATTTAGTTTGTGATAAGTCTATTAGTAATTTACTCTCGTCTCAAATGTACAAGTGCTTGGTTGTCCTTTTGAAATTTCCTAGATATCTCATTTTGATTTGTTCAACCCCCTAAGCAATATATCTGTAAGCGCCTAATCCTATTCTTATTCTCCTTTACAGCTATGTAATTGCTTACTCGCAAATCATGATATCTTAATACATTGATATACACGCTTATCACCTACACTCGCCACCATATGATAACAAAGTCTCCAATCCCCCAATTTCAAACTACAAATACATTATCATACTCTATAGTATCTCCCAAAGTATTGATAGAAAAACTTGTCTTATTCCAATATGAGTATTTGGTAGGTGGTATTCCTTGAGATTGAGATTCCTTTAATTTCCTTTTTCACATTGCAGCAATTAAAGCACAAAAATCAATAGTCTCTGAATCACCTTGTTTGTTCTAAAACCTTGAAACCTTGGATATAAAAGGAGCAACACTTTCTCGATTAACACATTCCTCAACAACAATTGGAATAGGCCACCACCTTGTATCTGCTACAAAGCATCGTAGAAGATCAAAACTGAATTCTTTAATACACATAACACAATTATCTGAAAATACTATCATTGAAATCGACCAATTCAATATGCCTCAAAATTTCATTTACAGACTTTCTTACTCCTAAACGGTGCTCAAGTAACCATGCATAAGCATTTTTGCCTAGATGCTTATAAGATTTACCATTTCAATATTGTAAAAGCTAGAAGGGCATTTCAATATTGTAAAAGCTAGAAGGGTCCATATTACCTCATATTTCCATTTGAAGGATGAATCTATCCCAAATTAAAGTTTATCTTAATAACTCTAAACAACTATAGCAGACTGAAACACCAGAGAAATCTCACTACAATATATAAATCCCACAAAGGCTCATCATATTAGTTTCTCCAAAGTGACTGCATCAAGCAATTTGGAAACTTGTCACTGATTTTCCATATTCTCAAATGTTCACACTAGACAACAAAACTTCTTATTATCAAGATCACTTAAGATTAAAATTCTTTTCTAAGATGTTGTTCATCCAATAAAAGCAACATCCATTACGAATATTATATATATATTTTTTAAATAACCATCGAAACAAAAAGCTTTTCCCCATATTTATCGAAAGCATATAATGGCAATTACTTGAAAGAAACATTCAATGCTTACTAAGACTATTCATTGTATGGTTAAAGATTTTGGTGTCACCCAATACTTATAGCAACTCTTTTTAAGTACTTGTCTTTCTTAAATGATCATCAATAAAAATAACAATATAATTAAATGCCAAACTATGAATAAAAGTATACCAGAAATATAAGTGGGGGCTCTAGAACCATAAGTTTTGGGTAATACTCCATAGAGTTCCACAAGATGTTTCAATACATATTATTTTCTTGATTTCAAGTTATTTGAAGTGAGTTATGCTTGGACTGCTCAGCCGTAATTAAAAATGTCTTATTCTACCTTGACCTTTAATTTACACAGAAACTCCATGGTGCTTAACATACTGGTAACATCTCTTTAAGTCCTACAGCTATCAGCACAACATACAGTGCCCTCATTCTACAAAATATGCCCCAAAGCAGATTCAGTTAACTTGATTTCCTTATTTAAACCCTTATCAACTACCACCTCCATCATTCATGTTCCCTAATTTTCTCCAAGAACAAATTGTCATCAGACTCCATAAGACTCAGTAGATCTTCCTCATGGTTCCTACCTATTCGATCATCAGATTCCTCAAAATTTTGCATACAACCCACGGTCGAACATCTGTTTTACCCATACATTTTTTTTTTCCCACTGTATTTCACACCCTCGTCCTGCAGTAAAGCCTTAAGAACCTCTCTCAAAATATACAATCCTCTATTCTTTTATTCTTCTCACCATTGGGTAAACAAACTACCTCCCTCCCATCCACTGGAATGGAAAATAAACTCCAAGAATAGACCTCCATTGTTATGACTCCTACTCACCTAGAGGGCACAAGTGCTCCCTAAATGCCTTCACCCGAGACTGATTATTCAATTTGTCATAAATTCTATCCAAAAGACCACTCATCAATCCAGTACAATAAAAGCCTATGGAAACAAGGCCAATACGCCTTCCCTTATCTTCCACCAATTAGCAAAAAATTCAAAAATGTTTACTAATTAAGCAAACCTCAAAAACCTTTATTTTGACTTCAAAAATTGGCATTTGGTCATAATCAAAGATCATAATAACTAGCAATAATAATTACCTGCTGAACCTATTAGCATTATCAGAAAACCAAAAAGAATAAAATTCACACTTCCTGATAAAAGCATCAAAGTGAAACCATTCCTTTGCCTCCCACCGTTAGTAACTCAATGGTAAAACCTCCTATTACAATCCCTTACTTACAGAAGAATGTTGGAGCATATGCTTGAGAAGTATGGAATAACATTCACAGTCTATCAAAATTAGGATGTGACATTTGCACAGAAAGCATATTCAGTTGAGAACCAAGCATGTTAAATTTGACAGCATTTTCTTAGGAAGAAATCTACACGAAAGTTCTTTTCCACCACAATATTCAATTTAAAGATCAACATCCTCATTTGTTCATCAGAATATCGCAAAACTTTATCTATCACAAAATGGCTCTACCACTCTAACCATTCTTTAAGTTCCTTGTGAAATAGCCATATGTTTCTTAAACTTGAAAGCAATTCAGATTGAAGTGATGTAATAAAAATTTTCGAATGGATGGGAAATGATGAGAAGCATTTCAAATGCGAAGGTCATACTTAAAATTAGGGAGTTAAGACTCCCAGTTGTTTAAAGCAAAGAAAATAAGCAATGCAAGACGCTACAGTTCTGTCTTCTCACATAGCCCAAATTACTTCACTCTTACACAAGAGAATGTCTTACAACTCGTCATCCCAAATCAAAGAGCCATGCTAGTCATACTATTAGTACCTCTAACCCCATTTAGTTTTTCAAAAGAGAATCTTACCACACTAAAGTCCCTACTTAGTGATTAGTCCACTAACTCATGCAACTCTGAAGACAATGTGGGGGCGAACTTATAGTTGATTTCTCTAAAATTCTTCATTGAATACATGATATACACCTCTATGAGTTTCTGAAGGCTCCACAATTATACATATACACCAAACTTCTAATATCAAGATATAAGTCCGAGGGCCAAAACCACTACTAAGGTCCCCAATATTTGACCAAGCAAACCACAAAAGGTCTTGAGGCACAATCAAGTCACTATTTATAGAGTGATACATTACTAAAGATGTGGAGATAAAGTGAAAAATATTTCATTTGGAGTTCCTTATTCATCATCTAAAAATAAAGTTCTACAAAGAGGTTCTGAACTTAGCAATGTAAAATATGAACTAATCCAAGTGCTTAACCCCCTAAAAATAAGCATTCCTCGCTTCCTAGGAAAACCATGGAAAGTTCTGTACATTCTCCGAAGACCTTTTGAAAAGATGTAAACCTTTTCCAAACTAACCAAAACATTTTAAAGTATTTAGAAAACTTTTGGGACATTTGGAAACATTTCAAGTTATTTCAAAACCATCAAACTTTTAAAATCGTAAACCTGGCTCTGATACCAATAAAGTTGTCACGCCCCGATCCTCAGATCGACCACGCGACAACCGCCGCGTCGTCTCGGTACATGGGTAAAACCTTCCCATCTACCGGGACTCCGCAAGGCTATCAAATCCACAAGAATTCATCAAAAGCAAAAAAATTCTTCAAAAACAAGAAATCACAAAATCATTACACATGCAAGGAGCCCATCCGGCTCATTCCTGGATGTACAAACACACACATTGACACACATCGGGGAGTGGGATCCTGTACATGCAATCATACATTAGCACACATCGGGGAGTGGGAACCTGTACATGCACGAGTACACAGCAACACACAACGGGGAGCGGGAACCTGTACATGCACGCATGCAACATGACCATCCTGGCCACTCTGAAAGCATTTAACAAACAAGAAGTCCCAAAACATAGCCGTCGGATTTTACCAACACTTACCCGAGGAAAACAAGTCAGTATCAGTAAAATCCTAACGGTATGAGTTGTACGTAACTTCACAAAATCAAAGAAAAAGCATTGAGATTAAGATTTACAAATCCAAATGTCCCAAAGACAGATATAAACAGTTTTCCAAAACTAGAGAACTCAAAAGAAATAAAAACAAATCAAAAATCGTCGGATTTTATCAATACTTGCCAACAACTCGGCCAGTATCAATAAAATCCGCACGGCATGGGATGTACAGACTCCCTTTCCATGTTTTGCAAGCTATCAATCTCCAAAAGTAGCCCTGCATGCCAATACTTATCCAATCCGCAAAAATATTTCGCAAGCTCCGTCGAGTAGGCACCCAACTAAGTCTCCTCTGAAAAATGGGGGGAGAGAGGGGTGAGTATAGGGGTATACTCAGTGAGTGGAGTGCAATGGTGCATTTGTGCTAATAAATAAGGTGTGAATGTGGGGCAGTCAAAGCATAACTCATAAATTATCTCATATCCATAAAATCATTTCAATAAATCACATTTCACAAATATGCATCCATATCAATCATTTATTCAGAAAATCCTGGGGTTCCATCGAAATATGCTTCCGTCTCAGGGCGGCCAAACCCAGACGAAAATCCGCCAAGGGTTTTACTATCCAATATCTCAAAACAAACCCCCTTCCTTGGCGTTGGCTCGTGCCTCACCGGGGTGTACCAGATATAGCACGACTTTTGCAGAGGGAGGGACGTCTACTCCCCCGCACATCTAAACCCCAAACCACGTCACCCCGTCGGGTCGCTCCGTGGTGGGTATATGACTATAGTCATCTACGGCACCCTCCATTTCTCATTCAATCCATTTCTCAACAATGTGCCATAAATTTCCACAAACAATCCATAATTTCATGTCAAAGCAGTTCATCAATCAATATCAAATATCACATGGCACAAAAGCATTTATAAACACAATGGATGCATTCATATTTCATAATCCAGTTCGAAGCCCACAGTCACAAAATAATTTACATAAATCATGTAAAAACATTTCAAAACCAATTTCAAACCAATTTTAAAAACAGGTTTCTCATTTACGAACACAATGAACCGTCCACTCACCTCTAGAGAGGGTATTCACTCTCTATTTCCGAAATCAACTCATAACGACTCTTCTCGAGTCTCCAAAGGTCAACCTAGACCAATCAAGACGAATAAAGATCAATTAAAGCTCTATTAAAGGGTTTTTCAAATTCCCCTTTTATGTACAATAGCCTTAACTTGCATAATTACGTTCCAAAACTTTCGTTTCCTCAAACTAGTATCATTTCAAATCACTAACGACTTTAAATTTACAATATTCCTCAATTTTACCCATTTTCTCCCGAATTCCTTAATATTAATTTAATTCACGCCGATTTCCATTCAAATCCCAAGGAAAACTATGTAATTCAATCAAATACAACTCTAATACTATCTACGACTTTTTCACATGCTTCACAGTCCAATTTACATCAAATTCTAGACCTAACCTCAATAATTTCATACAAACACTTAGGGAAATATATTTCTTTCGAGTCTCATACATTTCAGAATATATATAGATATAATTTCTACCTTAATTCAACAAATATGATTCAAATTACTGAAGGGCTTGAAAATCTCTCACCTAGGGTTTCTCGTGGATCGAAATCCTTGCTCAGGTACTTTCTCAGTCCGTTCTCAAACCTGCAAGGCGTCCAAATTCAACATTTAATTTAATAACCAGACTTCTTACTAAGGAATGTTGAAAACCCTAAGGCTAGGGTTAGGACCGATCCTTACCTATGCAGAGGGGCGGTTGCAGGCTTGACCTAGGGTTGTCAAAGAGTAAAAAAAGCTGCTGGGTTGATCATTGGCAGCAAGGGTGCTCACAGCGAGCGTCGTGCGAACGAGCAGTGGAGGGGCAGAACAAGAATCCTGCCATCGTGCGCGAGAGAGAAGGAGAACAGTTCCATTCGCGCGCGCGAGAGAGAGAGGAAACGGAGTTCGGTTGCTCGCGTCGCAGGTGGTGGCGGATTGATCGAAGATGAGAGTGATTGTGAGTGACGGAGAGTGAGATGAAGGAGAGATCGACACAGAGTGACTCGAGGCCGAGAGATGGTGACCCGCGGTGGTTCGCGGTGGCTGCGGTGGTCACGGTGGTGGTTGCAGCGGCCAAGGAAAGCGGTGATGATGGCGGTGAAATCGTGAGGGAGAGGGAGACGGCTTCGGTCGAAAGGAGAGGAAGAGAGAGACGGGAGTGAGAGGGAATGCGATTAGGGCTATTAGCCCTAATCGAATTGGGGGAAAACAGGGGTGCTGCGTTTCACCCCGAAACGCAGCATCTCCATTCTTTTTTTCTTTTTTGTTTTTTTCTTTTTTTTTTTTTTTTTATAATTACTAACTATATAATATATATCTATACATATATGTATTTTTCTCATCACATTGGATGTTCCCCAATATACCAAAAATAAAATATACTACGAATTTGTAATACGACATTTCAATTATACCAAAAATTTAAAATTAAAACCCCAAAATCGAAAATCAATAAAATTTCAAAATTTTCTATTTTGTTATATAAATGTTTACAAAACATTCGACATCAAGTTTTCGGTATTACAAATTGCTCATTGTCCGAAATCCTAAATCAGCCAAAACATGATATTCTGCGTATGCTAGTTCCACACCAACACTTGCTCATACAACCGAGTAACTTTGCAATACAGGTAGTCATACAAATTAACATTTTCACTTGTGGTGGAATTGCTATTTGTGTAAGCTTTTTACACAAAATTTTGGACGCAGCAAGCGCGAGTTACTTTGTAAACGCTTGGGCTTCAATTGCTTCATGCTCGTCTCCAAAAATTGTGAGTCCAAATTTTGTTGCTGCTTCATCGCTTTTCCCACCAATGGATTTATCTGCAACACGTCCATCGACAATTCCAACCTCCTTTTTCAAGGAAGGGAAGCCTGTGATAAAGAGATTTGTTTTCGATGCAACCGCAATATCCAAGCTGAAGGCCAAAGCAACTAGTCCATGTGTTACTAATCCTTCTCGTGTCCAAACTGTGACTGGGTTTTTATGGAAATGTAGCATGGTTGCATCTAGACTAGTTTGTGGATCACCAAGAGCATCTGTAGTGCGACATGTAGTCAATTTGCGTCCACTATTGCAATCACTGGAGCCGCCATTGCCAGCAAATTCTATGGGAAATTTAGTTTCTGCAGTTTATACAAATCCAGCATCTAGTGACGCAGAATTGCATAGTTTGGTGGCATTGCTGAGAGACGCGATCGAAACTTATAATGGAGATTACCTAAAAACGCTGCAAGGTAGTGAAGGGTTTTTCCTGTTTCGTAAGTTTATGCAAGACTTGAAGAAGAGTTTTGTTAAGGAGGAGATGGATGCATATGGGTTTACAAGTTGGTGCAATCTGGGTTTTGATAGAGTGGACTTTGGATGGGGGAAGCCCATATGGATTACTGTAGATCTGGAGACAAGGCGACTAACGGGTTCGCTTCCCAATCTGTGTGTATTAATTGACAGTGCAGAAGGAGGTGGAGTTGAAGCTCTTTTCTCTTTTGAGGAGAAAGTAATGGCAATCTTGGAGAGCGATCCTGAGTTTCTTGAATATGCTTCTCCAAATCCAAGTGTCATTTAGTTTGATGCCTTGCCAAGGGTAGATAAGGATGACCTCTTTTTTCTTCCCCCTCCCCACAATCCAAGCTCTTTTCTTCATTATATTCCCATACTTTAAATATCTCTAAGACTAAAAAAGTTTCATTTTCAATTTCTAATTTTCTATTATTTGTCACAAAAGTTAAAATGCAATTCTCATTGGATCCCAAGTCCACTCTATTTTCATAGGTACTAGTTGGGCTTATTAAATCTGTATTGATGTAGTTCTAACCAAAAAAGAAAAAAAATCTGTGTTGATGTAGTGAGAATGATGAAGAAATGGGTTGCAGCCAGCTTAGGATCAAGTGCGAATCGCTCACATTTACAATGAGGTCAATTTTTGTGAGGATACTTAGCTAGCTTGAGCACAACTACCCTGCAGGTCTGGTTGTTCACCAAGATCCTCCTAAAGAGATTCTGTTCTTTCTTGCTAGAGATAGCCTGGGACAACCTTCCTAGAGGGGAAGGGAGAAGCTCCTTTTGTGGGTTCTTGTTTTGACCTTGCAAGATTGCTTTGTTTATTTAGTTCAAACTTTTTTCTTTCCCGTACCCACATTCGGTTATTTTAAAAAGAAAAAGAAAAAGCACAATCCATACTGAAGTCTGAACCTAAAATATTAACAACTCTCCGCCTCTGTAATTCAAACTTTGTATTCTTTCACCATCGTTTTTCTCTCATTATATACCCTTAAACATAAGAAATATTTTTTTTGGGTACTTTGGCTAGAGCCACCGCCTAGTATCCAACCATCTAGTATCCAAGATTTTGTTCCGACTAATTTCGATTGATCTGCTGTCAAGCTATTTCAGGACCCTTAAACTTAAGATGTTAACCTTAAAAATTGAGCAGCAATTTTATTACCATTATTTCTCTCTCTCTCTCTCTCCAATATTACCTCTTTTTTTTCCTTTTCATTAAAATTCTATGTTTGATGACACAAATGGTAGTTTGAAGAAATGGTGATACCCATTTGATACAGGGGTAAGTTCGATTAAACATATGAAATTGGTTAAATTTTGTCAAATATTTAGTGTAAAAGCCAAGATCTTGTTTATATTTTTGGGTTAGATCTCAGAGATAAAAGAGAGAGATTTTCTTTTGGAGAAGAAGACAATGTGAAAAAGGTAAAATTGATTTCATTCTTTTTCAATTTTGGATTAAATTTGATTAACATTTGACTAGGATTGATGTGTAGGCTTAGTATTGAGAGGGTGCCATGTGATGTCTGTGCTAAGGTGATGTTTCTGCTAATGGTACCAGTTCTGTGAAATAAAACTAAAATTATATTTACCGAAAAAAAAAAAATTGAAGTATGATACTCATTTTGATACGAAGTATGACGTTAGGTGGTCTGTGAACAATTTTACCCATTTTTTCCTCGTGTTTGGCCTTTACACCTCATGTATTGTTTATTATCGTCCATATCTCCATTTCTTTTTTATTCTATTCCCATCGGCATCTAATTCCCTCACAGCCATCCCACCATCTCAGCGCCCTCCATACCCCACTTGTTCGGCTACAAGCAAGAAGTGGTCAATGGACTTATCCATTTCTTTACATAAACAACACTATCGCTGAGGAGTCGCCATCCCTCTTCTTGTTAAATTATTCAAGGTAGGCGGCGCCTTGTCAACTGTGTCACCCATCAATATTTTGGTCCTTATAAAGACATCTGATTGGTAAAAAATTTTTACTCAAGTGGCGTTTGAATATTGGTAGGCTTGTATATTTTTATGACGGACTCAACCCAACCTTACATTCTAATAACCTTTCTTATTTCCTGTCTACACCATTCTGTGTGGGTCATCCCTCTTTACAACATGATCGGCACTTCTATCAAGGATTCCAGTTCATCTTCTTCCCAACTTATATTCCACCCTCCTTCTCCGACTAATATTCCACCTCCATTGCTCACAATCCCATTCAGCAAAATCTGCAATACAAGTATTTCTCGACTTGCTGTAATAAAGTCTTGGGAAAATGATTTTGAGAGGGAAATTTGAAGTTCAAAGATCTTCCCAGAATTTTGTTTCCCTTCCATTTCCAATAATCCACGCAAATCTGCCTCTGAACTTCATCCCCTGCCTATTTTTTCTTTTCTTTTCTTTTCTTTTTCCCCCTTCGCCCAAGTCTAATGATATATCTCTCCATATGTCGGAAAAATTTCTAACCTTCTTGCCATTGCCATCAGATTCACTTCACTCCCAATGCCGGTATAGTGATTTCCTACCATCTTACCCAATTGATCTTACTACTATCAGAATCACCACCCCACAACCACAAGAACTGGCACCCTTTCCACAGTTTTACTCACATTACAAAGGAATGCTAAACAGAATAAATTAGGAAAACTCTACCTGGTAATAAACACAGTTTTTGCTTTCCGTATCGTTAGTCGTTCCTTACCCAGAATGCTTTATTTTTGTGATTGATAAACAATTTCCACCGTTGCAATGTATAAAAGCAGCATGCTTATTCACCCGAGTCTCATCCTTCTTTAGATCAATCAATTCACTCTTACAAAAGTTGATTTTAGTCCTAAACAAATCTCGAAAATCCTTAAAATTCTTTTTAAAATTTTGAGATTTCCCATTGAGGCCTTCCAAAAAAATAAAAAAAAATAAAAAAAATAAAAAGCAATTTAACAAAAGAGCAATGTAAACCCAGACGCATCTTTCTATTATTCAAGAACTCTTAGCAGATTCCAATTATTTTCATTTTGAGAGAGTCCCATGCCTTATGGATAATATTAATATTGAATCCCAGCCCGGAGCCATCTTCGTGGTGCCACAATTCTTAAATAAAGGATTGTATTAACACCAAAATTTTAGGTTGGAGATCAAGTTTTGGTTAAAGTCTGTCATGGGTCGGCAGGAGCATTTGTTAAAAAGGGAATATTGAAATCGATTAGGACTTTGATTTGGTGCAAATATAGAAGACGACAAAATTAATTTAAACAACACAATTTTTTCTATTCCCAAATTTTAAATTTAAGATTTTCTCAAATTTTGAATCTGAGTTTGATGGAGCTAACATGTTTATTCACTAAACTAACTGTCTGTTAATGAATTGATCTGAAGATAAGGATATAAATGATGATCAACATTGTTAATCTTCAGAACGTAGAAGTTATCAAGGATATTGGATGTGGCTTGCTATGTTGTGGATTCCTCATATATAAAAGCAAAGCCTTGGCATTGAAGAGGGATTAATTCTATGTATACATATATTACATATATGTATCGCCTTATGGCTTGCATGGAATATTGCATTTTCTCCAATTGCAAACAAATATTATTACATTTAATCGTAGGATGCATAAGATGATCACAGAAAATCCACATTCAACATCGAGCTCCTTTTTTTTTTTTTTTTAATTAACTAGACACAAGCATTGTCCAGGCTTCTCGTGCTCGGGCTAGCCCTAACTTGAGCAAAACAAAGAGTTGTGATGGCCAGCGCAGCTCTTATTCTTTTGGGCCATGCCAGCATGGGGAGCTCGCTATACATAATTATTATTATTTTTTTTTTTGGTGCCTTGGACTTGATCTACTATTTAGTATTTAAAATTTTTCTTCGATTAATTTAGGCCGAACTGTTGTTAGATTTTCATTCGGAGGGTTCTCTCAACGTCATTTTTATCACTATCAAAAGTCGAATCCAAACACTTAATGTGAGATTTTAATATCTTTTCTACTAAATCAACGAAAGTTGGTGCTTGCTATACATAATATACCTGCAGATTTTGATTTTCGATTGTAAATGCAAAGTTCCCCATATTTTGAGCCAACTGGGCTGAAGAAACAGTAGCTAGGCCCACTGAAAAGGGCAAGGATATTGGTGAAATTTGCTGCTTTTACTGCTGCTTTACGGGGATCAAATTTTGCAATCTTTGTTTTTCCCCTTGTAGGGGTATGAACTCTCCTCTCGTAACCCTCTGCTTCCATCAACTACTTATAAGCATTTGTCTTGAGACCCAAGCATCCGTTGTGATAACCAGTCCTGTGTGTAAGATCACATAGCAATAAAATGGGGCACTCTCAGTGGACCCTGTTCTGCTAAAAGCCCAACAAGCTCCACAAGTACCCCGCGTAGCAAATTCTTTTACATTCAAAGCCTCAATTTGGTATGTGTAGGTCAACGCTAACTTAAAATCCAACTCTGTTCTATAGGTTCCAATCTATATTGTCTCTTACCTGACATGGATTTGTACAATCACGTTCAATGGATTGAAGTTGTCTGCATGGGTTTCTGTACTCTACTCTTAGTTATTTTTATTTTTTTTATATACTCTATAATCACGTTGAATCCAATTAAATCCAATTTATAAGAACTAAAACAGAGGAAAAAAACAAGGACTTTAAACATTGAACCTAAAGAAAATTTATATTCCAATTTTAAATAAATTATTTCCCAACAAGATTCTTTTTTTTTTTTTTTTTTTTTTTCAATATTAAAAAAGGGGAAAAATTTTTTTTAAATTTAAATAAAAAAAAAAAAAAAAATTTTTAAAAATATTGTTTTTAAAAAAAAAGGGGTATTTTTTTGTTTTTTTGGGAAAAATTTTTTTTTTTTTTTTTTTTAATTAAAAGGGGGGTTTTTAATTTAAAATTTTTTTATTTTTTTTCTTAATGAAGAAAATTAGTCCCGCTAAGCACAAAGCCACGAACTCTTTTTCATCACTTTTATTTTTTAGCTTCTGTTAAGCACGATCAAATGGAAACATTTTATTTCTTATTTCTATTGGGTTGAGTCTCTTTTCATTTTCCACAATAGCCAAAATCCCTATTAATAGTTATATGATTGCCCCACATTAGCATCCTAGGATATGCAAGGGAATAGATAAAAACGGAAAAGAGATATCTTATTACCAAGCTATCAAATCAAAATTCTTCATTTATAGCCTATAGTTGAATGAAACTGGATGTGAACTATGAGATCCTTCATTTTGCGACTCACCGATAAATAAAGATTTTCGAGATAGGGCGACAAAAAATATGATAGAATGAGACCATTAAGTGCATATCTGAGTCAGGTGTTGGGCTTAGCCCATTTAACCATAACTTAAGTCCCAGCAGATTTCTGATTTTCTCCCTTCTTTTCCCCGTTTTTTTTTTTTTTAATAAACGATATCTGATAATCACGTTAGATTTCAATTAAATTCGATTTGAGTTGAAAATTTTTAAAAGAAAAAACTTTTATGACATTTATTTTTATCATATATAAATTTCAAACATGAGATCTTTGATATAGGGTATCAGTGTCCAAATACTGAATCAACTAAGTGTTGATCCCTCCTTTTCCTACTGGATAAATTATATTCCCTAGTCATTTCATTTATGTCCATTGAGAATCGATAACAATTATAAATTTAAAATTAAGTTAATCATTTAAAATTAATTTTTTTTACACAAAATTCGAATATTGAATTATGGAGTTAAGGAATGAGATTTGTGACTATTAAACTACTCTCTTGAAACTTTAAAATTGATTTAATCATTTTAAAATTAATTTAAAATGTTCAAACGAAGGATTCAATTATGGCCGAGTACTTGAATAAGCTACGTGAAACGATGAGTAAGGTTGATAAAGTAGATATACAACAAATCTATCGATTAGAAAACGCACGAGCTGACACACTTTCTAAGTTAGTCAGTTCAGACTTGGTCGCTTTTAGTTGAATAGTCTATATCGAAAGCCTACTGTGCTCTAGCGTTAACGAATTAGAGAGATCCTCGCAGTGGATCAGCCCCCCAGTTGGAAGGATCCCAAAAAAGCCTATCTAAAATATGATCGTCTATGAGACTTGCCATCATAGGTGATGAAGATGAAACGAAAGGCCGTTCACTATGCAATAATTGATGGGAGCTTATACTGAAAATCTTTCATCCATACCTGAGGTGCCTAACCCCTGAAGAAGGAGACTATGTCCTCTAAAAAATCTACGAAGGGATATGCGACACCCACTTAGGGATTCGAAACTTAGTTTACAAGGCCTTACGTCAAGAGTACTACTGCCCGACTATGAAGATCGATTCAGATAACTACGTCAAAAGGTGTGACAAATGCCAACGTTTCTCTTCGATACCCCGGCTACCTTCCGCTAAACTTAGTTCTATAGCAAGTTTTGGGTCGTTCGCTTGGGGGGGAATGGATATCCTTGGACTATTCCCATTTGCTATTGGATAGCGAAAATTCCTCATCGTAGCTATCATTACTTCACCAAGTGGGTAGAGGTCAAACTACTGGCCTAGATAACAGTAGTTAAGATTTAATCGTTCGTGTAGACTCACATTATCACTAGATTTGGTATACCCTGCATTCTCATTACTGACAATGGGAATCAGTTTCACAACAAGAGTTTCCAAGAGTTCTATAGTAAGCTGGAAATCCATCATCGATTCACATAGATTGTCCATCCACAAATCAACAGGTTCGCAAAAATAATGAACAGAACGATCTTACAGGGGTTAAAAATAACATTGGATGAAGCCAAGTGATGATAGGTAGAAGAACTCCATAATGTCCTTTGGGATACCATACCACGCCTCGAAGGGCAACCGGCGAAATACTATTCAGTTTAACGTATGGTTGCGAAGCCATCATACTCATGGAGATAGAAATTCACTCGCTTTGGATGGATCAATATGATGTGATACGAAATGAATCTGCCTTGCGAGAAGATTGGATCCACTCTTAGAGTTGTGAAAATTTGCATTAGCACAAATGACTGTATACTAGCAACAAATGGTCCAGTACTATAATAGAAGGGTTAGAGACAGAACGTTCAGACCAGGTGAGCTAGTCCTAAAGAAAGTGGAGGCTATTGGTCAGTCTCAGCCCGAGGGCAAGCTTGTGCCCAATTGGAAATACCCATACCAGATACACTCCGTAGTTCACTCGGAAACCTATCATCTCAACAATTTAGATGGCTCAGCTGTGCCCAAGACTTGGAATTCAAAAAATCTGCGCATCTACTATCAGTAAGCCTAATCGCCTTTGTTGACCAAAAGAGTCTCCCATCTAGTAAGACTTCTATACTTCTCCATTCTATTTGTTCCTATCGGTTGGTTCTTATCGAACGTTGCGTATCGTCAATAAGGGATGTAACTCCCAGACAAGTAAACATGACACATTCCATCGTTAATTCCTATCGGTTGGTTCTTATTGAACGTTGTATGTTGTCAATAAGGGATGTAACTCCCAAACGGGTAGACATGACCCATGTGATCGGTTAGCTCCTATCGGTTAGTTCCTATCGAACGTTGCCTATTGTCAGTAACGGTCGTAATTCCTAGACGAGTAGACACGGACCATTCCATCGGCTAGCTCTTATCGAATGGTTCCTATCAAACATTGCGTGTCGTCAACAAGGGATTTAACTTCCAAATGGGTAGACACGGCCCATCCTACCGGTTGATCTCAAACAAATGTGATAAGGGATGTATCTCCCCATTAAGAGGGTTAAATGATCAAGCGAGAAAATATTTCTTTCGGTAAGCGACATTCGTAAAATAAGGCATTACCCGACAAGCCCATCACATCATTCATTTAGACCCAATCAATAGAGGTTCAGCAAGAGACAAAGATCAATAAGTAAGTAAAATAAAACTCTTCTTTTAATCCCAAATAGTGAATACAACCATATTATATGGACAAACATGGTTTACAAGTCCTTAAGTTAGACTGAGAGGAAGACAGAGAAAATCTACAACATTATCCCTGGACAAAGAGGCCGTCGAGCCGCGATTAATCGGCAGAACTGGAGAGTACAAAAATAGTAAAAAGAGAAAGCGGAAGAAAGAATTTCAAAATTTTTTGTAGCCAAAGTGGGACAAGAAGACCATAGAAAAGAGTTGAGGACGGTACGAGATGGTTATAAAGAAACTGTGAGGATGCACCAGGTTTCAAACCTTCTACCACGCACAATTTCTTACCACCTTCTGACTCCTCTTATCACCCAACCCAAAGATGTACAAGTCGGATGACAAACTTAACCCAGTGTAGGGACCTACCATGATATCATTCTCTGGGATTGAGAACTCTAACGGGAGCCCATCATGGCGTTCGGACACCAAACGACATGATGAAACTTCGCATTAGTAGCCCCATCTGTGATAAAACTTCGCATCGGTAGAAGCACTCTTTACTGTCGAATCTTGTAGTTTAAGACACAACCAAAAAATCTCTTAGAGCAGCAAACTCTCAACAAAAAGAATTCATAAAAGCAAGAATATATAAAACCTTTTAGAGGCAACACTAAATCAAGCGACACCTATTTTATAGCCAAAGATGCGTGATCTTTGCAATCTTGGGAAGACGAAACAGTTCAATAAGAAATGTGTGCAATGAGTGAAGGGCTTTAATCCATCCAACTTCCCGCGAAGCATTTATTTTAGAGTCACTTATTCGAGGGTTGACTGTATTAATGCACTAGGAAGGTTAAGCAATTAAGAGAAAAACGCAACCATTCTCGATCTGTTCTAGCGTCACGCATCTTCAAGCGTACCGAAGATGATTCATAAGGATCGAAGTAACACGTGCTGTATTAAAAGCTTTGCGTCTTTCTGGTTTCATGACATCATGACATCATGACTTATGGCACCTTTGTTACGAAATGACACTATAAGTGGGGGGTAAATGATGAGATATAACCCGAAAACCCAAACTCAAAGTCTTACAAGCCCATGGTTCAACGAATCTTACACGCTTAGGCGTGCCAACAATAACGGATCTATCTCCTTGAAAGATAAAGCATATATTGACTCCTTGGTTAATCTCTATCGGTAGGGTCCTAGTTGGTTCGTGTCCTCAAAAGCTCCGGATAAGTCCAAGACAATGCTTTCCTCTTCGGTTGATAACCGAAAGCCTTGGTAAGGAGCTGATCGTTCATCCTTTGCAGTTAAAGATAATATTTGACTAAGGCTCATATTAATATTTACTTTCTATTTGGTTCCGAGCTACAACTCCTAAATAAGGAAGAAAACTTTTGAAATCTAATCGACAAGAAAAGAATCCTTTGGATTCGTTAAATTTCCTAAACGATAAAGATTATAAAATTTTTTAGAATATTTGACTATGGAGTTTTGAAATTTACGGGCATACTCACAATGAAACTAGGGTTATAACGCGTCGAATGCACACGACTCACAAGCAGCCGACCTATATAAGCATCCCACATGTCGCATTCTAGGTATGCTCTGTGATTACCATACACTTGACACACAAGTCACAAGTCTCTCATCCTCAGTCCTCTCTTACTTAGTTTGTTTCATTTTCATCGAAAATCGTTTTTTCTGATTTGAACGTAGGCGTCTCTCCCATCGGAGCACTCTCTGATAATCTTTTATAAGTTTCACTTTATCATTTGGAGCACCCGTTCAACTCAAAGGAGCTGAAATTTGTAGAGCGAAAACTCATCTCCAACAGTTTGTATATACATTATAATTTCTGGAAAACATCTCCTATTTATGATAATACTTATGCAAAACATTCTTGAATATGTTTGTTTATTTTCAGTGGCGTTCTCACTTAACTCAAGTGTTCCAAAAGTGAAACCCTAACCATTTGGGGACAGCATTGGGATCCGATGTCCACGTGATGCAGATATGGCTCAGAATCTCTCTATATCTGCCAACTCCTCACTTAATGAAAGGGTGCAGAAATGTTTTTAAAACTGAATCAATAAATAATTCGTTCAAGATATCAATTTATTGATTTATTAGTCATATGAATTAGACCATTTTATAAATCAGATGATTTTATGATAATGTCACATATATATAATTTGAATATCATATATATAAAAATAAAATAAAATCCGTATATCTCTAAAAAATAATAAAAAAATATAGAATGGAAAGAGTAAGAAAGGAAACAAAGATCAAATGATTAAAAAAATGGATTGAATGAAAAGAGTCACATATATCTTTTTTTTTTTTTAACTGATTTGAATGATTCACCGATTTTATCAGTTTTGATCAATTTTAAACGATTTTAACTACATTTGAGTTTATCCAATTTAATAATAGAAATTAAACCAGACTATAAAATAGTTCCCGATCGAACTCTAGTCGAACCGACTGCTCATATCCGATTTTAAAAGCACTGCTTTTAAGCTCAACAGAGGTCAATATTCTAAAGTCAATGATCTAAAATACAAAATGTAACATAGAATATGATAAAATTTTAGTAATTTTAATTTTCTTTGTAATTATAAATAATTTATTTATTTTTTGTAATTTTAAATTGACGAAACTTATAATAAATAAATAATTAAAAAGATAATGTTGCCGGTTTAGGTATTGACCTATTTTATTTAATATGACTAAACAAGTAATTCTTGAAATTTACCCCAAAATTTTCCTCAACGGTTCCCTTTCAGCGAATCCAAAATCAGTCTATAGTATAGAATAATGGGTCTAGGAAACTTCATGGCAAAAATACATAGTCAAAAGTAAAATGGGTTAGGTTCAATGGTTCAGAGAATATGATATATATATATATATATATATATATATATATATATATATATATGTATATATATATATATGTATATGTATATATATATCTGTATGTATATATATGTATATATATATATATATATATATATATATATATATATTTATATGTATGTATTAATTGATAATCGATTTAGTAGGGTAAAAATATTAAATTTTTTAATTTAGTTTCAGATTTAAAACAGAAAATAAAAAAATTTACTATTAAATAAATTTTTCTTAAATTAAATTTGATAATATTCAAATTGGATTAATCAAATAATGAAACAAACAACTCTCTCGTCAGAAGGCAGTTATACTCTTTAAGCTCTCTTTCTCTGACCAAATCGCTTACCTCAGAACTGACGACCAGAAGAAATGACGATGGAAGTAGAAGTCATTTCGAGAGAAACCATTAGACCATCCTCTCCGATTCTTCCACACCTCAAAACCTTTAAGCTCTCTTTCTCAGACCAAATCGCTCACCTCAGAACTGACGACCAGAAGAAATGACGATGGAAGTAGAAGTCATTTCGAGAGAAACCATTAGACCATCCTCTCCGATTCTTCCACACCTCAAAACCTTTAAGCTCTCTTTCTTAGACCAAATCGCTTCAACAAATTATGTACCAGTTATCTTGTTTTACCCGAAAACCTATGTCGATCTCAACCAAACTTTAACTCAGTTAAAGAACTCCCTCTCGGAAGCTTTAGCTGACTTCTACCCACTGGCAGGAAGGTTCAATATAGACGACCTCTCGATCGATTATGATGATGAAGGAGTCTTATACATTGAAGCTCGAGCTAATGGCTCCATGTCCGAAATCCTAAAGCAGCCAAAACATGATATTCTACATATGCTAGTTCCACACCAACACTTGCTCGTACAACCAGGTGCCTTAGCAGTACAGGTAGTCATACAAGTTAACATTTTCTCTTGTGGTGGAATTGCTATTTGTGTAAGCTTTTTACACAAGATTTTGGACGCAGCAAGCGCGAGTTACTTTGTAAACGCTTGGGCTTCGATTGCTTCATGCTCGTCTCCAAAAATTATGAGCCCAAATTTTGTTGCTGCTTCATCGCTTTTCCCACCAACGGATTTACCTGCAACACGTCCATCGATAATCCCAACCTCTTTTTTCAAGGAAGGGAAGACTGTGATAAAGAGATTTGTTTTCGATGCAACGGCAATATCCAAGCTCAAGGCCAAAGCAACTAGTCCATGTGTTACAAATCCTTCTCGTGTCCAAACTGTGACAGGGTTTATATGGAAACGTAGCATGGTTGCATCTGGACAAATTTCTGGATCATCAAGAGCATCTGCAGTGCGACATGCAGTCAATTTGCGTCCGCTATTGCAGTCATTGAAGCCACCATTGCCAGCAACTTCCATGGGAAATTTAATTTCCACAGTTTATACGAACCCAGAATCTAGTGACGCAGAATTGCATAGTTTGGTGGCGTTGCTGAAAGACGCGATTGAAACTTATGATGGAGATTACCTAAAAACGCTACAAGGTAGTGAAGGGTTTTTCCTGTTTCGTGAGTTCATGCAAGACTTGAAGAAGAGATTTGCTAGGGAGGAGATGGATACATATATGTTTACAAGTTGGTGCAATCTGGGTTTTGATAGAGTGGACTTTGGATGGGGGAAGCCCATGTGGATTACTGTAGATCTGGAGACAAGGCGACTAAGGGGTTCGCTTTCTAATCTGTGTATATTAATTGACAGTGTAGAAGGTGGTGGAGTTGAAGCTCTTTTCTCTTTTGAGGATAAAGTAATGGCAATCTTGGAGAGTGATCCGGAGTTTCTTGAATATGCTTCTCCTAATCCAAGGGTCATTTAGTGTGATGCCTTGCTGAGGGAAGATGAAGATGACCTCCTTTTTTCCGAATCCAAGTTTTTTTTTCTTTGTTATATTCCCATACTTTTAAATGTCTCTAAAACTAAAAAAGTTTCATTTTCAATTTCTAAATTTTCTATGATTTGTCACAAAAGTTAAGATTCAATTCTCATCGGGTCCCAAATCCACTCTATTTTCACAGGTAGTAGTTGGGCTTATTAAATCTGTATTGATTAGTGAGAATGATGAAGAAATGGGTTGCAGCTTAGGATCAAGATCAAGTGCGTATCACTCACATTTATAGTGATGTCAATTTTTGTGAGGATACTTAGCTAGCTTGGGGCACAACGACCCTGCAGGTCTGGTTGCTTGCCAAGCTCCTCCTAAAGAGATTCTGTTTCTTCTTGCTAGAGATAGCCGGAGGCCTACCTTCATACAGGGAAAGGTAGAAGCTCCTTTTGTTCTTGTTTTGACCTCGTGAGATTGCTTGGTTTATTTTCTTATTTTGCTCTGGTCTTTTCTGGGTAAAAATTTTCAGAGATCACCGAACTTTGATCCTTGTATCAAGATAGGTATCATATTTCAATTTTCCTTTGCTTTTCGGTACCCGCATTCAAGGAAAAAATAAAGAAGAAAAAAAGCACAAATCATAAATGACAACCGCTCAATGCTAAAGTCTAAAGGGTAAATTTAGTGAAAAAGTGTTTTTCAACTTAGTACAAGATAGGAGATGGTGAATACAATTTTTCCCTCGCTCAATACTAAAGTCGAAATATAATATATTAACTTAACTCTCTCTCGTTAATTCAAACTTATTTTTATATTCCTTCACTCTCGTTTTTCTCTCGTTCTTTTTCAATTTGGATTAAATTTGATTAACATTTGACTAGAATTGATGTGTAGGCGATGTTTCTGCTGGTGGTACCCGTTCTGCGAAATAAAACTAACATAATAGTTACTAAAAAGAAAAAAAGAAAAAAAGAAAAAATTGAAGTATGATACTCATTTAGGTACAGAGTATAAAAGTTTGGTGGTCTGTGAACATTTTTTCCCTTTTTCTTCTTGTGTTTGGCCTTTACACCTCATGTATTGTTTATTATCGTCTATATCTCCATTGCTTTTTTATTCTATCCCCTTCCGCACCTAATCCTCTCACAGCCATCCCACCATAATTGAATTCCCACTTGTTTGGCTACAAACAAGAAGTGGTCAATGGATTCAGACATTTCTTTACACAAACAACACTGTCATTGAGGAGTCGCAAAAGGTAGGCGGCGCTTTGTCAACTAGTCTGCAATACATCATTATCACTTCAGGAGATGCATTAAATTTCCACTTTCTCATTTCATTTCCATTGTTCCCAACATAATCCAAACTTCACATTCTAATTACCTTTCTTATTTCCTCTCCACACCACTCTGTGTGGGTCATCCGCCTTTTCCACAAGATCTACCACTTCTATCAAGGATTCCACTTCATCTTCTTCCCAACTAACATTCCACCCTCCTTCTTCAACTAATATTCCACCTCCATTTCTCCAAAATCTGCAATACAAGTATTTCTCCACTTGCTGCAATAAAGTCTTAGGAAAATGATTGAGAGGGACATTTGAAGTTCAAAGATCTTCCCAGAATTTTGTTTCCCTTCCATTTCCAACAATCCACGCAAATCTGTCTCTGAACTTCATCCCCTGCCTATTTTTTTCTTCGCCCAAGTCAAATTCTCTCTCCATACGTTTGAAAATTTTCTAACCTTCTTGCCATTGCCATAGATTCACTCCCTATCCCGGTATGGTGATTTCCTACCATCTTACCCAATTGATCTTACGACTATCAGAATCACCACCCCACAAGAACTGGTATCCTTTCCACAGTTTTACTCACATTACGAAGGAAAGCTAAACAGATTTAATTAGGAAAACTCTACCTGGTCATAGACAGTTTTTGCTTTCCATATGGTTTGTCGTTCCTTATCCAGAAAGCTTTATTTTTGTGATTTATAGGCAATTTCCACCATTGCAATGTATAAAAGCAGCAAGCTTCTTCACCCAAGTCTCATCCTCGTTTAGACCAATCAATTAACTCTTATGAAAGTTGACTTTTAGTCCTAAACAAATCTCAAAAATCCTCAAAATTCTTTTTAAAATTTTGAGATTTCCCATTGAGGCCTTCCAAAAAAAAAAAAAAAAAAAAAAGCAATTTAACAAAAGTGCAGTTTAAATTAAACCCCGACACATCTTTCTATTAACTTTTAGCAGATTCCAATTATTGTCATTTTGAGAGAGTCCCATGCCTTATAGATAGCCCGGAGCCAGCTTTGCGGTGCCACAATCCTTAATAAAGGACTGTATTAACACCAAAATTTAGGTGGGAGATGAAGTTTTGGTTAAAGTCTGTCATGGGTAGGCAGGAGCATTTGTTAAAAGGGGAATATTGAAATCGATTAGGACTTTGATTTGGTGCAAATATAGGAGCAGACAAAATTAATTGATTAAGGTACATAATATTTTTCACTCCCAAGCTTCGAATTTAAAATTTTCTCAAATTTTGATAAATTTCTCAAATTTTGAATTTGAAACTTGAGGGATCTAACGCGCTTACCTATTAAGTTGGCTGTTTATTAGTGAACTGATTTGAAGATAAGGATATACACAATTAATCTTCAGAAGGTAAAAGTTATCAAGGATATTGGGTGTGGCTTGATCTGTTGTGGATTCCTCAGATACAAAAGCAAAGCCTTGGCATTGAAGAGGGATTAATACTATGTATACATATATTACATATATGTATCGCCTTATGGTTTGCATGGAATATTGCATTTACTCCACTTGCAAACAAATATTATTACATTTAAACGTAGGATGCATAAGATGATGACAGAATATCCACATTCAACATCGAGCTCCTTCGCTTTTTTTAATTAACTAGACACAAGCATTGTCCAGGCTTCTCGTGTTCGGGCTAGCCCTAACTTGATTGAGCGTAACAAAAAGTTGTGATGGCCGGCGCAGCTCTTATTCTTTTGGGCCATGCTAGCATGGGGAGCTTGCCATACATAATATACCTGCAGATTTTGATTTTCGATTGTCAATGCAAAGTTCCCCATATTTTGAGCCAAGTGGGCTGAAGAAACTGCAGCAGGGCCCACTGAAAAGGGCAAGGATATTGGTGAAATTTGCTACTTTTACTGCTGCTTTATAAGGATCAAATTTTGCATTCTTCCTTTGCCCGTGGAGGGGTATGAACTCTCCTCTCGTCACCCTCTGCCTCCATCAACTACTTATAAGCATTTGTCTTGAGACCCCCGAAGCATCCATTGTGACAACCAGTCCTGTCTGTAAGATCGCATAGCAATAAAATGGGCACTCTCAGTGGACCCTGTGCTGCTAAAAGCCCAACAAGCTCCACAAGTACCCCGAGTAGCAAATTCTTCCACATCCAAAGCCTCAATTTGCTATGTATGGGTCACCGCTAACTTAAAATCCAAGTCTGTTCTATAGGTTCCAATCTATATTGTCTCTTACCTGAAATGGATTTGTGTAATCACGTTCAATGGATTGAAGTTGTCCGCATGGGTTTGTGTATTCTTCCCTTAGGTTTATTATTATTATTATTATTATTATTATTATTAACCACTTATATCTGACAATCACGTTTAATTCAATTAAATTCGATTAGAATCAGATTGAGCTTTAATGTGCAAGACTCTTCTGATATCTATTTTCTTCTTAAATAAGATTTGAATTTAAGATTTTTCTTTAAGTAGTATCAGTACAACTATCGGACCTACTAGGTAGGGATATGAGCACCCAAGAACTAGCAATTAGTATTTTTCACTTAGTTATGCATAATGGAATGGATTTGCTTTATAGATGAGCTTTGTTCAAGCATTGTCTAACGAAATCCTCCTAGCATGTTTGGTCTGGTAGTTGTCTTCTTTCTATGGTTGTGCCCTCTATTAGACCTTTGTATCGACTCTCATCAACTTCCTTAGCTAAGTATAAATTATATATAAAAATAAATATAAATAAACAGTTTGAAATTTATTTCCGACTTCACGTATTATTTTTGAAAATTAACTTATTTTGACTTACATTAAATATAAAATGAAATTAAATAAATTTTTAATGAATAAGACTTAATTACATTTATTATTTGACAGCAAACAAAATACAAAATCACTTTTCTTTTTTGACATTTATTAACTAGGCCGGCTCTCTTCCATTAACTTTTCAAGATCTCAATCCTGCTCACTTGATTATAAACCCATTGTTATATATGACCCAAAAAAAAAAAAAAAAAAAATGGAGTTTTGAACAAAAATTCTTTACTTACCGGCGTGATTTACATTTAGTCCCATTCAACTATAGACAATGAACGAAAAACTTTGGTTGAATAAATTGATAACATATCTTTTTATCGTAACAATCAGATGTATTAAACTAATAAAAAGAAAATTAAACTAACAAGATATCCCATTCAGCCATAGAATAATTAAATTGTGTCAGATCAATTTAACCTATTATGTGATAGCTACAATCCGATATATATATATATATATATATATATATATATATATATATATATATATATATATATATATATATATATTTATGTTTTAACTCTGTATAGAACTAATAAATTTTACTGTGCAAATTTAGAAAGACAACTCTATTATAAGAACAAAAATAGAGGGGGAAAAAAGGACTTTAAACATTGATCCTAGAGAATATTTTATATTCCTTAACCTTAATGGTTCCTTAATTAAATTATTCCCCAGCAGCATCCGTTATTATAGTTTCTGTGTCCCTCCATGAATGAAAATGGATAAATTTTCTTTCACATTTAATGATACCATAATAAAGACAATTTTCATAGAATATAGTTCTAGGAAAAAATAAGGGATCATTTTGGCAAACACTTGATGTTTGATATATTAAATTAAATTGAGTACCCACTACTCAATATACTTGAAATATCTTTCTTAATTAAAAAAATCAGTTCAGTTCCACTATAAGAAAGCACAAAACCACAGACACTTCCTTACTATTATTTCTTAGTTTCTATTGAGCACGACTAGATGGAAAAGTTTTATTTCTTATTTCTGTTGGGATTAGGTCTCTTTATTTTCCACAACAGCCGAAATCCCCATTGATGGTTATATGATTGCCCTACAATTGCATCCTAAGGTATGTAAGGGAAAAAATAAAGACGGAAGAAAGATATTTTGTTACCAAACTACTCAACCAAAGTTTTTTATTCATGGCCTATAGTTGAATGAGACGATTGAATATAAACCACGGGACCTTTCATTTCGTGAGACACTGGTAAATAAAGAATTTTAGTTCAAAACTCTTTTTTCATTTGTAACAATGGGTTTATAATCTTGTTAATAGGATCGAGATTTAAAAAGTTAATGGAAGAGAGCTAGCCTAGTTTTGAGAACATCTCTGAGAAAAATTATATATTCTTACATCACGAATGAACAAAGCACGGGCTAAGTAACTTTGGAAAATCTTTGGAGAACACCTCTGGCAATCTTGAATATGTGCACAAGACAATTAGATTTGGAGAACACCTATGGAAAATCTTTACTTACTAATGGCTTATAAAATGAAGGGTTCCGTGGTTTACATTTAATTTCATTCGGCCATCGGCCATGAAAAACTTTGATTGAATAGGTAGACAACAAGATATCTCTTTTTTGTCTTTATCTTTTCCCTTGCATGCCCTAGGACGCCAATATAGAACAATCTAATAACTATCAATAAAAACTTGGATTATTGTGAAAAATGAAAAGAGATTCAACCCCAATAGATATAAGAAACAAAATTTTATCATTTGATTGTGTTCAACATAAATTAAGAAATGAGAATGGTGAGGAAAAATTTGTGACTTACACTTTTCTTATAATCGGACTGATTTTCTTAATAGAGAAAGACATTTCAAGTATATTAAACAATGGACTTTCAGTTTAATCTAATATATATTGTGCCAAAGTGGCCCACTTTTTCCTTCTTTTTTTTTTGGGCTAAAACTATATTTTTTTGAAAATTATCTTTATTGCGGTTCCTTTAAATGTGAAAGAAAATTTATTTATTTTTGTTTCTTAGAGGGACACACAAATTATAATGATGGATGAGAATAATTTGATTGAGGAACTATTTAAGGTTTTAGAATTTAGGGTTTATAGTTTAAGATTTAACGTTTAGACTTCATGATCTAGAATTTTTATAACATCTAATATATATATTTCTTATTTCAAGAAAAAGGCGTAAAAAATGAAAACCCAATATAAGAAGCAACAACAATTAAAGAGATGTTGTTTTCAGCATCATGAGAGCAAACTTGAACTAATTTTTATCATTTAGGTATGTGTGTGTGTGTGTGTGTACATATATATATAGTCTAATTTTTTTCCTCTTCTATAGAGTTGTTGATTTCACTTTATTTTATTATTTTTTTAGAACATGGTCCAAGCAAAGTCATCAATTGGTTGAAGCAATTGAAATTTTGACAGACAAGTGGCTCTGTGAATTATTCTAATGAAAACCCAATTGTCTTTGGAGGCTTCTGGTTATGGGAATTTTTCCTTTTCCAATGTGAGCGGAATTGTGTCAAATAAGTGGAAGTTATTTGTCAAAGTAGCTGCCGGGCTAGTATATTGGTTGCACCCTACATTTTTGGGGACAAGATGAGAAAGATATATATGGTAAGATATGAAACAAAATCTAAAAGATTCATTGTAGATTATGAGAAATATCATCGGGATTGCAATGCAAATATTGTTGCAAAACATGCCATGAATATTTGAAAGTTTAGAACAAAACAAGAAACAAGAGAGGTTTTGAAAGCTCTGTAGCAAACAAGAAACAAAGTAGACCGTAGCCTACCTCATTTCCTGTTTTAGCAGTTCTCTTGATCTCAGCAACAAGCTTATTTTCCTGTTAAGAAAAAATTGATTGCATTTTTTGATGCAAGTGAATGCACACTTTGAGAGTAAGTAGAAAATTGGTTTTAATAAGCATACTTCTAGTTGTAGAGCTGTAATTTCCCTCTTAATGAATGAAAAAAGAAGCGCCATAAAATATAAAAAGTTCAACATTTTCTCCTCCCCAGGAATTTAACGAAATGAAAGCAGCCACCAGACAGCAGACTAAATACATAGATAGAAGCATATGCATATGGAGATACACATACACATCGCTCCACATACAATTCTTTGATACAATTGGGAGGAAAACGTAAAACTCGTCCAGAAATGACACAATGCAACACAGAAAGAGTACTTAAATCAAATAATAATAAAAAAAGGACAAAGGAATTACAAAAGAGAATTGTGAATACAGGTAAGATGGGGATAAATTAAAAAAGGAAGTACGCTTAATGGACGGGCCAACAAACGTAATTTTTCTCAAACATGGATGAAGCGCTTCTTTACATGTACTACAGTGGTGAACATAAGGTACCTGACATCCAACGGAATCACTAAAAGCTTACAATTTTCGACTCAGTTCACAATGGACCTCCACAAACAGTTCCATTCTTAAACCTAACTTGCCACATTGTATATGTTGCCAAGTTTGCCCACGTACAAACTTTACAATGCACTTAATCACCACTCAAATATCTTGATGACAGCATGCGTTTATGAACATTCATTTCCAATGATCAAAATCAAAATTGCATTCAAGCATTTTGCTCAAGCATATCATCCATAAACCTATACACTTGAGCGTCAGCACTTTAAACCACAATATTTCTTGATTTCTTTTTTCTAGCAAACCATATTTTATATGAAAACGATAATATACTTCTAATCATGAAGTGGATGCATATTGATTACCCTTTTTCACTCTGCACCAATTATAGGGTCCTAACAAAGTAAACTTTTTCCCTTGCTTCAGAAATAATAAACATTTCATCAATGTCTTCTTCCACTCATGAACATCAAATTTCTATGACAGAAGCCCAAACTTACACCCAGAAACAAGATTGTAGATGCATTTTTTTCCAATGCTTGGCTCAACAATCAGTACAGTTACATACACAACCAAGAAGACTTCCAGTACCCCCTAGTTCCCCTCAAATGAACCGAGTAATATTCATAATCTTATTAACATTGTAAGTCGACTATGCAATAACCCACAAGCTACAACTCTTATAACCTCGAACAAGATACTACTTAGATTCATAAATTCTCTCCAAATTTATATTGTGGGTGTCATTTAGTTCAATAGGTGAGTAAATGCTCTTGAAATGGTGCCAAAAGCACCAGATCAAATCCATTTCGACCTGCACTACAGTTTTTTGAGGGAAGGGACCAAAGGTTAATGGGTACGGCTTGGACCAAAAAATAAGATTTATCTCAAACACCCCAATTATTCGAAAGGACATAAATTGTTTCTCCCATTGTCTACCCACAACGTGAACAAATTGTGAAAACTAATTCCAATTTATAACCCTTCTCTTAGTATCAAAAATGCACCTACATATACCATCTAAAATCCGAATTCTTGACACTCATAAAACCGCAAACCATAAAGTCAATACATACATTCCTAAGCAAACATTCCATGATTACATTAAAAATCTTTTCATTCCATCACAGGCATCGAAGATCAAAGAAGAAAACGATGAGTCTAACTTAATCAATCGACTGCAATTCTAAAATTCCAATGAATTATAAAAAGAAAAGAAAATGAAATTTTCCGTGATTGATGATCATGACTATAATTGCTCATAATCGTCTTAGGTTTCAACTCTTGAGGATTAATTTATTAAAACAAACACAATACCTCCGGTTGCAACAGCCATTTCCACCTCTGCAACCATACAACAATTTTCAACCGTTTGAGGCAAAAAAAAAAAAAAAAAACAAAAACAAAAACAAAAACAAAAAAAACAAAAAAAGAAAACCCATAAAATTTCTGCTTCCAAGAAACACATAAAATTTGATGAAATTGAAAGCAGAAACCAACCATGAATTTAGTAAATTAACAAAAGAAAAGAAGACTAAATCAAGAAGCTAGGGTTACTAACCTTTGGCTGTTGGATTTAGTAAATTTCTGCTCCCTTGGGTTGAGTCAGTAAAAAGATCCATTGATTAGTTTGAAGAGGTCTAAAGCAGCAGATCGGTGAGTTTCAGAGTTCGGACAGGAGATCACATTGCAGATTTACAGCAGATCGAAATTGCAAGAATCTGAGCCAGAAATCTCACATGATTTTTGGCCATATCTGCAAAACAAATTAAACAAGAGATCAAAACAATGTAAGAAGCCAAATTGAAGAGCGTGTGATATTTAGGGTTTTGAAATGAGAAGAGGACTAACCTTGGAGTCTAGAGAGTAGTTTTTGAGTTGGGACTCAGAGTCTAAGATCAGACGAGCATAAGAGAAGGCTTCGATTGACGGGGTGAACAAGTCTAGTCCACGTGGCGATATGAGAGCAAATCCCAACTCTTTTTTTATCCTATACTATGAGATAGTGGGAGCCACCCGCTCGAGAGTAATATCTCGAATATTGGTGAAAGGATGGGTACAGAACTTGTTTGTGATGCGAATCCAAGAGATAGTAGGAGTCACTCACTCGGGAGTTACATCCCGTATATTGAAGAAAGGATGGGCATGGAAACCATTTGCGGTGCGGAGCCCAAACATGGCGAGAGCTACCCACTCGGAAATTACATCCCATATATTGGCGAAAGGATGGATGTAAAACCTGTTTGCGATGCACAGTTGAGAGATAATAGAAGCCACCCACTAAGGAGTTACATCTATATATTGGCAAAAGGATGGGCACTGAACCCGTTTGCGGTGCGGAGCTAGGAGATAGTGGGAGCCACTTGATCGGGAGTTACAAGGATGGGTACGGAATCCGCTTGTGGCGTGGAGTCAAGAGATAGTGGAAGCCACCCGCCAGAGAGTTGCATCTCGTATATTGGCGAAAGGATGGGTACAGAACTTGTTTGCTGTGCAGAGCGGAGAGATAGTGGGAGCCACACGCTCGAAAGTTACATCTCATACATTGGCAAAAGGATAGGTGCGGAACCCGTTTGCGGCTAAGATCCACCATCAACTTATGCATGATTATCGAAAAATGTATTCTCGTCATGTCATCGGGTGACCATGTGAAGACGGTAGAGTGACACCACAAGCACTTGATTATGGCATCTCGAAGAGGTGTTAGTAGATTTGAAGATAGGCTATTTCAAAACCATTATTCAAATCAAGAAACAAACCAATAAACAAATTAGAAAAAGAATTTTTGAAAAACAAGTTAACAAATGATTCGACTTCAGGGCATGCAAAACCAGACTCAGTCTCAATTTGGCCCAAGAACAATTTCCCAAACTCATTCGTCAACAACAAGGCACCAATACAGGACATTTTATTCAGCTCAATACACAACAATCACCAATTGATCTAGACCTATGGCTATCTGATGACTCCACCGACTCTTCAGATTCAAGTGATTCAGATAGCGATAACTCACCACCTATTAATTTGGCTACCAAACGTGTCTACATCTGAAAGACCATTATTAAAGACATCTTCATTAAAGCAGCTTTATTAAAGTCACTTTAATAAAGGAAGACAAAGCTTATCTTCACCAACTTTGGACAAGACAAGACCTCAACCACTACGGATCTCACAAGATTATGTAAATTAGTTTTGGATTTTAAATAATTATATGTTCTAGTTGATAGTTTGTTCTTATAAATATGTATATTTGTTAGAAGAGAAGGCATCGATTTGAGAACCACTTTCTTAATTTCGAAGCTACTCTCTACCCTTTTAAAACTTTCCTTTATATTGTAACCACTTCCAATCATATCAATAAAGTTTTATTCACAAGTAAGTGTAAACTTATTTAATACAAAATAATCTTATACAACCCAATAAACTACCATCAATCTTAGTTACTACAAACCTATACAAAAAATGGAAACAAACTGAATGTCAATTTTGTTCAATTGAAGTTGTAATTTTTTCAATTTTGTTCAATTGAAGTTGCATTAGTGTCAATTTGTATACAATTGAGTTGCAATTATGTCAATTTTTTTCAATTGAAGTTGCAATTCTATCAATTTTGTTCAATTGAGGTTGCAATTGTGTCAATTTTGTTCAATTGAATTTGCAATTCTGTAAATTTTGTTCAATTGAAGTTGCAATTGTGTCAATTATGTCTAATTGAAGTTGCAATTCTCTTAATTTTGTTCAATTTAAGTTGCAATTGTGTCAATTTTGTTCAATTGAAGTTGAAATTGGGTCAATTATGTTCAATCGATATTGCAATTATGTCAGCTTTGTTGAATTGATGTTGCAATTATGTCAATTGTGTTCAATTGAAACTGCAATTGTGTTAATTTTGTTCAATTGAAGTTGCAATTGTCTCAATTTTGTTCAATTGAAACTGCAATTCTGTCAATTTTGTTCAATTGAAGTTGCAATTGTGTCAATTTTTTTCAATTGAAGTTGCAATGATGTCAATTTTGTTCAATTGTAGTTGTCATTCTATCAATTTTATTCAAGTGATGTTGTAATTATGTTAATTTTGTTTAATTGAAGTTGGAATTGTGTCAATTTTGTTTAACTGAAGTTGCAATCATGTCTATTTTATTCAATTGAAGTTGCCATTGTGCCAATTTTGTTCAATTGAAATTTCAGTTATGTCAATTTTGTTCAATTGAAGTTGTAATTGTGTTAATTTGGATCAATTGAAGTCGCAATTTTGTCAATTTTGTTCAATTGATGCTGTAATTGTGTCAATTTTGTTCAATTGATGCTATAATTGGGTCGATTTTATTCAATTGAAGTTACAATTTTGTCAATTATGTTCAATTGATATTGAAATTATGTCAATTTTGTTTAATTAAAGTTGCAATTATGTCAATTTTATTCAATTGGAGCTGCAATTGTGTCAATTTTGTTCAATTGATGCTGCAATTGGGTCAATTTTGTTTCATTGATTTTGCAATTTTGTTGATTATGTTCAATTGAAGTTGCAACTGTGTCAATTTTGTTCAATTGATGTTACAATGTCAAGTTTGTTCAACTGAAGTTGCTGTTGTGTCAATTTTGTTTAATTGAAGTTGTAATTCTGTCAATTTTACTCAATTGAATTTGTAATTGTGTCAATTTCGTTCAGTTGATGTTGTAGTTACGTCAATTTTGTTCAATTGAAGTTGCAATTGTGTTAGTTTTGTTCAATTGAAGTTGCAATTATATCAATTTTGTTCAATTGAGGTTGCAATTATGTCAATTTTGTTCAATTGAAGTTGCGATTGTCCCAATATTGTTCAATTGAAGTCGTAATTGTGCAAATTTTGTTCAATTATTAATAGTATCAAAAGAAAAGTCCTTTTTCTTTTGTTTAAGTATTAAATAGTCCTAAAATGATTTCATTACTTAGGTCGTTGACTATAAGAAAAATATTGTGAAAACAATAATTATTGTTACAAATATAAGTATTGTTTAGTTTATAGTCTACTTGTAAAGGTTCATTATTAGCAGCTAATAATTGTTCATTTGTTTGTTCATAATATTTTAATGGTATTATGCCTGTTCGTATACAATTTAATTCTGCTCCTGAATCTACTAGAGCATTCATAGTTATAGAGTATTCATTGTTAATAACTAAGTTAACTTGTACATACCATTTTTGAAAAATAATTTTATTAATTAATTGTATATATTGTTTAATATTAGTCTGATTTGACGATATATGTTGAATGTTTTGTGATGTTGAAGGTTGTTCGTTAATATTTATTGTCTTAGAGTTATTTTGTTGGTTAACAACAAAACGGGGGCAGGATTCGTTCAAAAGTAAAATACTGGAAGAAAACAACCTTAAGTTCAATTGTAGAACATAAATAAAAGAGAATGATAAAACACTTACTTGTGAATAAAACTTTATTGATATGATTGGAAGTGGTTACAATATAAAGGAAGGTTTTACAAGGGTAGAGAGTAGCTTCGAAATTAAGAAAGTGGTTCTCAAATCGATGCCTTCTCTTCTAACAAATATACATATTTATAAGAACAAACTATCAACTAGAACATATAATTATTTAAAATCCAAAACTAATTTACATAATCTTGTGAGATCCGTAGTGGTTGAGGTCTTGTCTTGTCCAAAGTTGGTGAAGATAAACTTTGTCTTCCTTTATTAAAGTGACTTTAATAAAGTTGCTTTAATAAAGATGTCTTTAATAATGGTCCTTCAGATGTAGACACGTTTGGTAGCCAAATTAATAGGTGATGAGTTGTCGCTGTCTGAATCACTTGAATCTGAAGAGTCGGTGGAGTCATCAGATAGCCATAGGTCTAAATCAATTGGTGATTGTTGTGTATTGAGTTGAATAAAATGTCTTGTACTGGTGCCTTGTTGTTGACGAATGAGTTTGGGAAATTGTTCTTGGGCCAAATTGAGACTGAGTCTGGTTTTGCATGCCTTGAAGTCGAACCATTTGTTAACTTGTTTTTCAAAAATTCTTTTTCTAATTTATTTATTGGTTTGTTTCTTGATTTGAATAATGGTTTTGAAATAGCCTGTCTTCATTTGATCTTGAACTTGTGGAGAGAATTGTAGATTGTTCATAAAACTTTCTTGTCCAATTGCTTGAACTAATCTGGTGACTGCAAATGTAGTCCTGTTTTTGTGAATAGTCTTCTGTGGTAACAAAGAACTTGGTGTCCGATAATGGTATTTTGAAGAATCCAAATATTGTTGAGCATGATCTGGGTCTGCCATGTCCTGATTAAAAGTCATAGGGATCTTGAGCATCCTGATATAACTGATCAAAAGGAATGATAGATTCTGATGATGCTGATGAAGCTTTTCGTGACATTTTATTTTTTGTTTTTTGTGCCCATAGTTTTAAAATTTCTTCATTCTCTTCGAGAAATTTGAATAATTCTTCTCGACGAGAATTTGCTTTTGATGAGCTATCGTCTACTTGTTTTTGTTTGTCTTTAGTGGAAGTAGGTTTAGTGGGTGTTGATGGTGTAGGTAAAGAAAGGATAGAATGGATGGCTTGTTTGATGGATTTGTCAAAAAGTATTTTGTTTTTGATATTCTCAATCGAGCACTGGTCTTGATTAAAAGTAGACCACCACTTGATTTTGAATTCTATGACAAAATGTAATGGGTATGGTTTTGGTAGAATTTGTCTCATTTGGTTAAGTCCAACAAAAAATCCATGGTATTTTGCAATATATGTGAAAACGAATTTCTTTAGAAAAATGGTTGGTTGTAATTTAGCTAGAAAAGAAATCAAAAAATTGTTTAACCTGTTGTGGATAAATGGAAACTGAAACACCGATGTACCACCACCAGTCATAAAACCAGATGGGGAAGTCGGTATTACAGTCAAAAGCAAAAGTAAAAAAACCAAGAGTGATTGTATGGACGAATATAAAGAACTCTATACCAGGCCATTTTGTAATCATGGTAAGTATAGCCAGAAGCGCTAAATGGTAGTGAAAATTGTTTTTCTGAGAATGGTTCTTGCCAGTCATTCTGTGAAAGAACTTGTTTTATTTGGATTTTTGAATAATTGATTTTTCCTTGTGGATATTTGATATGAGTAATGGTAGCGGATTTGGTATCAACCAAAATAAATTCATAAAATCTTTGAGTTTTTCCCACATGGTCTGGGAACCAATGAAAATCAATGGGAAACATTTTTGTGGCTAAAGCTCTCATGGAATTTTGGTCTAAATGATTAGTATGTCTAGTAAGACAGATGAATTCAGTAAATGGTTTAGCAATATAATCAAAAGATTGAGAGGGTTTTGAAGAGGATGATTGTTTTGAACTGGTTGCTGTTTTGATAATTTCAGCAAATGATAATGGTGGAAAGTCTTGAAGAGATGCAAATTGGTTTTGCATATATACTGGTCTAGAAGGTGTTTGTTTTTGTCTAGGAGTGACAGTATTGGTCTTCATGCTGTAATCTTGTGGAGATTGTTGAGGAGGCTGGTTTGATATTTTTCTGAGAAATAACAGAATGATTTTGTAAAAATTCTCTTGTAAGAAAATCGGCTAAAGTATTTTGTAAGCCTTTAATAAAAACAATATCAAAATCGAAAACAGATAGTATAGCCTGCCATCGAGCAAATATTTGTTCTGAAACAATATTTTTAACATCTTTTTGTAAAACTTCTTTTGCGGATTTACAATCTATTCGAAGTAAGAATTTTTTGTAAAAAAGATCATCTTGAAATTTTGTAATACATTTAACAATAGATAAAATCTCTTTCTTATTAGTAGAATAATTTTGTTGAGATTCTATCCAAACTCCTGAATAGTATCTAACTAATTGTTCCTGAGAAAAGTCATTTTTCTTTTGTTTAAGTATTCCTCCATAGCCTAATTCTGAAGCATCAGTTTCAACTATCATTTGTGCAGAGAGATGTGGTATTCCTAAGCAAGGGAGAACTTGAATTCTTTGTTTAAGTTCCTTAATTAAATCAGTATGTTGTTGAGTCCAAGGTTTTGGATTCTTTTGTAATCTATTGTAGAGAATAGAACAATGAGTTCTGAGATTAGGGAAAAAATCACTTAAATAATTTAAACATCCTAAAAATCTTTGTAATTGATTTTTGTATTTAATTTCATCTGGAAATTTGTTTGCAAATTCTAAAGATCTGGTTATTGGAGTAATTATAGATTTGTATATTTCATGTCCTAAAAATCTAACTTTTGTTTGAAATAATTTCATTTTTGGTGCCGAAATAACTAATCCATTTGTTTCAATGATTTGTAAGAAAATATTGAGATGTTTAATATGTTGTTCAATAGATTGTGAATAAACTAAAACATCATCTATATAGACAATGATGAATTTGTGATAAGGTGTAAAAATATCATTCATAATATTTTGAAATTCTGATAGTGCATTCTTTAGTCCAAAAGGCATTACATTCTATTCGTAATGTCCAAATGGTACTGTAAAAGCAATTTTATATTTGTCTTTTTCATTAATTTGTATTTGCCAATATCCTGATTTCATATCAAATTTTGAAAATATGATTGCATCATAAAGTCTTCCTAATAAATCCTTTTTATTTGGTATTGGATATCTTATCCATTGTAAAACTTTGTTTAAAGGTTTATAATTAATAACTAATCTAGGTACACCTATTTCATTTTCTGCAGCATTCATGACATAGAAAGCCGCACAATTCCAAGGAGATTTAGATGGTCTTATTAACTTTTTGTCTAACAAAGTTTGTATTTCTTGTTTACAAATTGTTAAATTTTCTTGATTCATTTGTATTGGTCTAACTTTGGTTGGAATATTTGATTCGTGAAAATCTTTTTCATATTGTAAACTTATTATATGTTGTTTTCTTTCCCAAAAAGCATTTGGTAAATCTGAGCAAACTTTTGTTTTAAATTTATTGTCAATATCTGTTATTTGTTGTTCTATTTTTTCTTGTTTTAATTGTTCTTCAATTCTGGTATATTTAACTTCTTCTTTTAAGTGTTTTATATGTTGTTTTATAAAGTTGATTTGATGTCTTTTTATAAATAGAGTGTTGTATATTTTTTATATCTTTTTGTACTATTGGTTGTGTAAATTCAAAAGTAATTGATTCTCCTAGTAGTTGTAAATGTATTCCTTTTTCATTGATTGTGAAAGGATATAATTGTGTAATAAAAGGTAGGCCTAAAATGATTTCATTACTTAGGTCGTTGACTATAAGAAAAATATTGTGAAAACAATAATTATTGTTACAAATATAAGCATTGTTTAGTTTATAGTCTACTTGTAAAGGTTCATTATTAGCAGTTAATAATTGTTCATTTGTTTGTTCATAATATTTTAATGGTGTTATGCCTGTTCGTATACAATTTAATTCTGCTCCTGAATCTACTAGAGCATTCATAGTTATAGAGTATTCATTGTTAATAACTAAGTTAACTTGTACATACCATTTTTGAAAAATAATTTTATTAATTAATTGTATATATTGTTTAATATTAGTCTGATTTGACGATATATGTTGAATGTTTTGTGATGTTGAAGGTTGTTCGTTAATATTTATTGTCTTAGAGTTATTTTGTTGGTTAACAAGGATTTGTTCAATATCATTAAACTTTTGATCATAATTGAGGATTGTTAATTGTAATATTTGTATTTCTTCTTGAAGAGTTGTTATTTGAGTTTTGAGTTTGTTAATTTCTTGTTGTAATTCTTTAGTAGTTATTGGTTTAATTATAGAAGTTTTTGATTTAGATAAAATTTTTGTTAAACTTAATGGTTCTATAATTTCTTTTTCTTTAACTGGTTTATTAGATTCCTTTAAAATTTCATCTTTTAGATTTTCTAGTAATTTGGTTTTTGTTTCTAAATTGTCTATTTGAATAATAGTATTAAATAATTCTTCTTTTTGTTGTTTTGTTAAAACATTTAATTGTTTTACACATAAGGGTTTTGAACATTCATTTTCAGAAGAGTCTTCTTCATCTTCTTCTTCTATAGTTTGATAACTATAATAATTGTCGTTATCAGAATTGTTGGTACTAATTTGTGAACTATCTTCATCTTTAGTTGTTGATTGTTTTATTAAAATATTTAATAATTCCTTTTTCAATTCTTCATCTTGTATTTGATTTAGTTTTTGTTTTACATAACATCTTTTTGCTGTGTGACCAGGTTTGCCACATTTCCAGCATATTAATTGTGATGTATGTTTAGTTTGTTGTTCATATCTTGATTTATTTCTTTTTGATTTAAATGGTTTTGGATAAAATGGTTCTTCTTTATGGTGTGTATATCTTCTGGATTTATAGGTCTTGTAGAAAGGTTTCTTTGTTATTTTCTTTTGTTTAGAAGGTGCCTTTACTGTTTGTAGGCCAAAGGCTTCACAAAAACAGGCTAATTCTTTTCTTAACATTTTGTTTTTTGAATTGTATTTAGAATGTAATTTTAATTCTAAACATAAATTAACTCCTTCTTTCTTTATAAAAGAAAATAATTGTCCATAGGTAATATCTTCATAAGGGATTGTTTCTGATCTAGCGGCTTTTTGTAATTTTAATCTAATTCTTTGTGCAAATAAAGGTGGTAATCCTGATATAAATCTTTCTTTCCAAATATTGTTATGTTGATCTTGTCTTCTTAAAACTTCAGTGAAAAATATATCTTGGTACCATCTATAATCAGATAAAGATGGACAGCGAAAATTTGTAAGAATAACCTTTTCCCTATTCCACACTTCTTGAGCATTTCCTATGAAATGAAGGGTGATTGTATCAAGTAAAACTTGAGTAGAATCATCCTCTTCTCGAATAAGATTACCATCATTATTGTTTTGAGGATCAGGGTAACAAGGTAGTGTTGTGATGCCTAGTGACATTCTAAATTTGATCTTCATATGTTTAGAGATTGGCAAGACTTCTAAGTTGTCCATGTTGGGGCAACCCAAGATGGCATTGTAGGGGAATGACAGTTTGACCACATTGAAGGTGGTCGTGATGGTGACATAGTTGGAAGGCATACCCAGAGTTACAATGAGTGAAATAATGCCTTCAGGATATAGTCATTCGTCAAAAAGTCCTTTCAATGGTCCAATGGCATGTTGAAGATGTGATTGATGGAAAACCATCTGATAGTAGGCATTGCAGAAGAGGTCGCAGTTTCCCCCTTGATCAACTAAAATTCTTCTCACAACATAGCAACCTATTTTAGCAGTGTTGATCAAGGGATCGTGTCGATTCGGATCGATGCCCTCAAGGTCGTCATCGTCAAAACCAATCGTTGATCGTCTTCTTTTTAGCAACATATTGATGAAAGAAACAAGGTGTGAGTTCCTTCTCAAAACTGTTATTTACTAATTACATTTGCAATTATTTGATATGCATAAACACTGTCACTAACTAGCTTAACAAGCAAAATTTTATCTTTCTTCTTATCTCTATTACATTCTCTTGCAAGTACTTATGAACGATTATTCTTACCATATTTTTAGTTCTATCCTTACTTATGTACCAAAACTTATGACTATAAGGCTATACTACTCTAGCTTTTTCCCCCTCCCATTTAGTTTTTTGGAGACATATAATATTAATCTTTTGTGTAGTCATTATTTTTTCTATCTCTCATAACTTATCGATTAAAAATCCTATGTTTCACGTGTCCAAACGAATCTTATCTTCATGTACTAACTCCTTTACTAGCATCCGTCCACAAATGCGAGAACCCTTGTCTATTTGACCACATCCAGGCGATGATATGACGCGTCGCTTATGGGCGACGCCGTGGAGACCTTTGCTAATTTGTCACTACATCTAGGATCCAATGCAGTGTGTTACTGAGAAGGGAATATCCCAATGAATTTTCTATATTTGTTGCTCATTTTTTATTTTGAAAGGTGGTTTTACACTAGTTGTTAAACTACCACAACCCTCCTCATTTATCCGAATTTGGGACCGGCCATGACGAAGATGTGTGAAGATCGGATGCTTTACAAAAATGAAAGTTGTGTCCATGTCTGACATCGGGTTTTGATCCATCCACTATGGCTGCTATATGATTCTTCATATCCAGCCCATATTCTGGCCACCACAACGTGAAATATCATCGTTTGGCTCTGAAAAATGTGTTGAATTCTCTAAAGGATCATTTCTTTTCACTGTATTATTTCTTTATTTATTTATTTTCGTAAAAGAAATGATGAGTTCAACTTTCTATTGCTCATGTCATAGAGAGAGAGAGAGAGAGAGAGAGAGAGAAGAGAAGAAGAAGAAGAAGTTCAAAATAGAAAAGAAGGGTTTGACATTTTCTTTGGGGGAGGGGGAAAAGGGGGTTTAACTATTTTTCTTTCTTGACTTGCCCCCCTTCTTGATCTGGATAACAATGAATTTTGCAATGAATCTACTTTGAGATTTCCACAGATTTTGCATGTGGGAAAGTGCCTTGAAGTGGTAAAATTTTGGGTCGCCACAAAGAAAGAAAGAGATCTGCACGTTTATTCAACAAATCTTCTATATACTTTAATTAACTCCTCATTATTGTCCCTCTCTCTCATATTACACATATATATACACACACACCTATAGCATAAAAAGGAGTTCAGATTTGTTTTTATATTACGATGTAGACAATTTAAGAGAAAACACCAACTTTTTTGTTGACGTGGACAATATGAGAGATTACATCTCTTTTAATTGCTATTGCTTGCTATTTTGCATTTTCGGCTTTTATCCCTTTTTTGAAATATATATATATATATTTATTAGTGTTAATGTACAACTAATTTAGAATTTAGGATTTGGAATTTTTGGAACTCCTAGTATGTAAGAGCATGAGTCAATGTACTAATAGGATATAAGATTTAGGCTTTATAGTTTACCGTTTATGATTTAGGATTTTAAAAGTCACAGTTGTTTCAGAGAAAGGAGTAAAAGTCAAAAACTCAATATAACAAGCAATAAAGAGGTATGTATATGAAGAGGAGTGTGAATTTGCTAATGCCCCAAAGGTGGTTGTTAGGTCTTTTATGGTTAGAGCTCTCTAAACTAAATTTATATGCTTCTTAGTTAATTAATTTTTATTAACTCATAAAGATTGAGAAATAATTAGATCTAATATATTTATTAACTTAAAAAAAAATTTAGAATTTTGAAAAATTCGAATAAAGTATTCTAAGATACTTTTTAATTAAATACAAGCAGTGAGACACTTGCTCCCCGTCTCAAAACAAGATTCCTTTCACAGCCATCTTGGCAAGAATTGGCATCTAAGAAGAGATCAAACCAGAACTAATCACTATACATCTCAAGTTCTAGGCAGGTTGATACAACATAATCAAATTTACAAAATTCATATTTTCTAATAAAAATTAACAATATTATCAACAATATTTTAAAATAAAAAATTCATATTTTTACTTATATTGACAATCAATACACACTATTTTTATAAAAATATTCCTAATAAATTAGCAATTTTGCTGACATCACCTAATGACATGGTGAAAGAAAATTACAGAGAATAAGTTAATTTGTGAGAGAGAGAGATGAGCTTGCTTTGAGAATGGGAAAAATGCCCTAACCCATAAAAGGGGTCATCCCTAATCATGAGAACAAGAGCGAAGTGAGAGAAAATCATAGATAGAGAGAGACGAAATGAATAAAAGAAAAATATTATTTCTTATTATAATTCATGTGACAATTCTCACTGTTAATGATAACTGGAAGTTGACCGTTCAATAAAGACCTACTCTTGACCAACACAACACATCTTGTCAACCACTTACTCTCGAGAAATTTACAATTCATGGTCTTTGAAATGATGTTGATTGCTCAGGCAACAACACACTTTCTGAGCCACAATTAAATGCATTTCTAACATTTTACTTGTAATTTTCATACTATACTCATTTTTTTATTATAATTAAATTCATTATTTTAACTATTTATTATAAACTCTTTCTATTATTTATATATATATTTTAGTGCTCATAATTTTTGAATGTGTTTTATAATTTCAATTGCAACAATTTATATCTACCTTAAAAATAAATGTTGTTTAGTCAAACAAAACAAATATGGACATTGTACACAAATGGTGCTAATAAATTATTTTCAAAGGGTTATAAATGTCTACAACCATTTCTTTGTGTTCACATATTTGAAAAGTTTTTTAAATCTCACACTTATAATTTATCTATGAAGTATATTTTAATTTTATTTTGAAACTATTATTTATTTTTTTATTATTTTTTAGCTCAAGATATTCGTCCGGGTATTCAATTCAAATTGAAGATTATCATAATGTCTTATATAGGAAAGCTAGATTCGCACTCAATATTGTATGCCGCACGAATCTAGCCAAATTATTGAATTTCAGATTTGTTTCAATACTACAGGTTTTATCGAATTCAACGCTGTCTAAGAGAGAAAATTGAGTCCAATAAAACCCATAATATTGAAAAAAATCTAAAGTTCAGTAATTTGATAAGCATTCTTGCGGCATACAATATTGGGTGCGAATCCATATTTTCTGTATAAGGTATTAAATTGAATAACTAGACAGATACCTTGAGCTAAAAAAATAAAAATAACATCAAAATAAACTTAATATATACTTTATAAATAAATTATTAAGATTTAAAAACCTTGTAAATATGCGAGTACGAGAAAATGATTCTAAACATTTACAACCATTTAAAAATATTTCATTGGTGTCATTTATGTACAATGTTTATGTCTTTTCCATTCGTGTTGACAAAAATATCTATTACAAAGATAGTATTTGTTTTGTCTGACCAAACAACACTTAATTTTAATCTAAATTCAAATTATTGAAACTGAAATTATAAAACACAAAAAATAATAAGTACTAAAAATACATAAAAAAATAAACACAGGTCATAATAAACGATCAAAATAATAATAATGATGAAGATTGAGCATAGTATGAAAATCACATGCAAAAAATTAGAAATGCATTCACCTGCTGTGGAGCAAGTTTGCTCCCCTTTCCTGAGCATGTAGCATATCTCAAAGGTTATGAATTGTAAATTTTTCCAAAATAGATAGTTGACAAGATATGTTACTTTCGCAGTGTAGACCTCCATTGAATAGCTAACTTCCACATAGTATTAACAGTGAGAATTGCCAAATAGATTAAAATGAGAGAGAATATTTTTTCATATTCTCTCTCTCTCTCTCTCTCTCTCTCTCTCTCTCTCTATATATATATATATATATATATATATATATATATTCTTTTCTTACTTTTTTCTTGTTATCGGAATTAGGGATGACCCATTTTTAATGGTGGGGACATTTTTCTCATTCCCAAAGTAACTCCATCTCTCATTCTTTAACAAATAAATCTACTATCTTTAATTTTCTCTCATCAGATCATCAATTGATGCAAATAAAATTGTTAATTCATTATAAATATTTTATAAAAATAATGTGCATTGATTGTCAGTAAAAGTAAAATATGAATTTTGCTATTTTAAAAGATTATTGATAATATTGCTACTTTTTATTAAAAATATGAATTTTATAAATTTGGCTGTGTTGTGGTATCAAGTTAGCTAGAACCCAAGATGTAGGGAGACGGGCTCTAGTATGGTCTCTTCTCATGTACCAATCCTTGCCAAGATGGCCATAAAAGGGATCTAGATTTGGGATGGGAAGCTAATGTCTCATTGCCTGTATTTAATTGAGAAGTGTCTTATACTTTGTTCGAATTTTTTAAAATTCTAAAATTTTTGTGTTATTGTTTCATTGATTGATAGGAAGTGTAAAAATAATTGGTTTGTTTTAGATATTGCATCAATCATCCGAAAATATTAAAAGTTTAACTTAATCAGATTGTCCTAAATATTTTTTCTGGAAACATTTAAAATTAAATGAATTGAGACATCTAATAAGTTGTTGGAAAATCTGACTCCAACAAGATTCATTTGATCACCTCAGCTCATTCTTTGCATCAATCACCCATATTCACATTTAAAATTAGATCTTATTATTTTGCTCCGGTTTGTTTTAACAAAAACTAGAAGGTTATCCAACAACCACAATAACATTGGCTATTCACTATTGTCTCTCTCTCCATTGTTTTTACAGTTGTATATATATAAATATATATATAAATATATGTATATATATAAATATATATATAGCTAAGTGGGCTCTGGCCGCACAATGTGCGACTGAGGCCCAAAAATTTCTAAAATCTTTTATTATTTTTATTTGAACCAAATAAATAGACTTAAAATTTATATAATGCATTACTAATTATAACTAATCTTTTGTAATATACTAATTAAATAATATTTACAATCATTGTCCAATACAACAAGCAATAACAATTAAAAGAGATGAATTTTCTCTTATATTGTCCATGTTAACAAAAAAGTTGATGTTTGATTAATAAACAGCTAACAAGGTTTAAAGTTTAGAACTTATGATTTAGGAATTAGTATTTGGGACTTTTAGGACTCCCACTATATATAGTAGGAGTCAATGTGGTAATAAGATTTAGAATTTAAGATTTAGGGTTCAAAATTTAGGTTTTGAAAATTTAAAAGTCCATACCACATATATATTTCTTACCTCAGACAAAGGAATAAAAGTCAAAAATCCAATATAACAAGTAATAACAAATACAACTAATATGATTTTAAGGTTTAGCGTTTAGGATTTGAGATTTTCATGGCTTCTGCTATATAATATGGGTCAATATACTAATAAGATTTAGTATTTAGAATTTAGGATTTTAGAAGCTAGGGTTAATAGTTTAGGATTTGGCGTTTAAGATTTATGATTTAGAATTTTCATAACATCTCATATACACACATATATATGTATATATATATATGTGTATATATATATATATATATATATATTTCTTATTTCAAAAAAAAGAGTAAAAGTCGAAATCCCAATATAATTAGCTGTAACAACCAAAAGATGCCGTGTTTTTATAGTTTAGGCTTTAGCGTTTAAGATTTATGATTTAGAATTTTAATAACATCTCATATATATATATATATATATTTCTTATTCCAAAAGAAAAAGAGTAAAAGTCAAAATCCCAATATAATAAGCAATAACAACCAAAAGATGTGGTGTTGTCTCTCATATTGTCCACGTCAACAAAGATTTGGTGTTTTCTCTTCAGTTGTCAACGCGGCAATATGAGAGCAAACCTAAACTCTAGAAAGATGCCAAATCACATCAATGAGAATAAGGTGCCCATGAAAGTAACTTGCACTTACTTCATTGGATACGCCAAAAACACCTTCCTAGATCTTCTGAAGGATTCTTGCAGCAGTTTTTATAAAAGTCTGCAATAAGTTCATTATCAAAAGGCTTGTGTTAAGCCATCACTAAAGTTTCACATATCTAGGCACAAGATGTAGAGGCTAAGGATGACCAAGAGTGAGTAAAATTCACCTCTTCAACATTTCGAGCCATTCTTGCAGATGCCTCCAAGAACAAAAGTCCATTCTCCTTTGCAAATTGTTCGCCTTCCTCTTTGCTGACAGCCCTTCAGTGTGCAAGGTCACTTTTATTCCCCATGAGCAATATAGTCATGTTGGGATTTGCATGTTGCCAAGCATCCTTGAGTTAGCTAGCTAGATGATTAAATGCCTCTCTCCTAGACAAAGAAGAGATTGGTTAATCTACTCATGTCATATCTAGGCTTCTTAGGGAAAGTAAGAAGAGACACCTAAGGGCACGTGTCTGTAAATATGACAAAAACTTAAATCCATCAAGTATGTGATTGAAGAATTGGCTTCGACAGAACAAAGTGATTACTCAGTTGTGGATTACTCAGTTGTGACGTGACAATCACGAATGCAAATCCTAATTATAGCATCTCTTCTTGTAATGGTAAGACTACATACATACATTTTTCTCTAAACCCCATTGCAGCAGAAGCCCCAGAGACCACATTTCCTTCTATTAATATAAGTTTGTTGCATGATCAAAGCCTATGGCTTGTTTAATGATCACAATGCATACATTTCAGCAATTTGAGCCATGCAAAACATAAGCGTGAGAAGCTTAGCAACCACCACAATCAATCCATGGAATGAACAATTGCAATAACTCAATAATCAAAGTAAATTGCAGAGAAACCAAGCTTTCCAGCATTCGCATGATAGAACTAAATCAAGTACCTTGTCATATTGTACACCAAGAAGGCTCCTGCTGCTCCTCTATGGTAAGATCTAGTAATAGATCTAAATGATTCTTGCCCTGCCTGAAAGAAAGCAAATATTAATTCGTTAAAAAATGGACAGGAGCTTATTCTGAAACTACAAACAAGAACTCATCTTTCAAAATATTATGACTGCATGAAGTAGGAAAGAGAAAAGAAGTCATGGCATCGATTCAGTATAATCTATGTTACATTTTTTTCTTGTATGTGCGCCAGGGGTGTATGTATCAAACAAAAATATGCACCAATCAAAATTTCCATGAAAATGAAATGTCCAGCACCCATAGCCATAGCCATCCCCACTTGACACATTACAGTGAACAATCACGTAACATAATTATCATTAATTACACTGAGCAATTTCCCCATATTAATTGGAGATAGACCAGAAAAACCCTACCAAGGTTACATTCTCAAAGTGCACTTTTGACCTCACACATTGGCGTTAACAAACTAAACCATTTTTTAATATAAGGTTATAAACATAGTCCTCAAAAATGCATTTTCCCAATTTATCACGTTTTAAAAGAAAGTCCTAAATATTATTTCTTGCATGTACAAAGAGTTATTCAAAAATCGATCTCAAATCATTCATAAAGAAAATTATAATACTATAAAATAAGAAATCAAGAATAATAACCAAAACGCAATCACCATCAACCGAAGACTAAAACAAAAATTTAGCCTAGTCCTCCTACAGACGTTTCAATTCATAAAACTCTGTACCTTAAACTGAAAGAATCACCACAAAAATGTTTTTTGTAGGAACACGGAAAAATACAAACATTTTCCAAGAGGAATCAAACAACAAGAGATAAAGCCAACCAACGCCTACCTAAAATGAACAGGACTCCTAACCCACATTTTTTAAGAAAACAAAAGGAAAAACAATTCCTGAAACAATAGATTTTCAACTTAAGGTCAAGATCATAAAAGTCCCAAGAGCCAAACCCTAAAAATCAGCCTTATATATCAAGCCCTACGAATTACACAGATTAGTACACAATCCACACAATACAAATGTTACCAGCGAAGACACAATCGTTGATCAAAAATTCCAAACATCAAACCCCAAATATCATCGAGTCACTCCAAACCCCCAAAGTAAATTGAATCAGTAAACCCAATTACGGCAAGAACATCTTAAAAAATCTTCTCCGGAAAATAAACGAACAAACCTAACATAAAAAATTCAGATCGGAACAATCACATCAACAAAGAGCCAAAGATCGTTGAAGGTAAAGCCTTGAACCATTAAAAAAACCCAGGAAATTAAACAAAACAAAGCAAAAAGAAAGTGATCGTACCTATTTGGTGAACAGATCTGGGAGTCGCGAGCGATTTGTCATATGTGGAACATGGTTTTTCAATTGATTGCACGATCAATCGGCCTAGAGAATGAGAGAAATCTTGGTTTTGGTGGTAGGTTTTAATTTTGGGGTATCAACTGAGATGGGGTTAGAACCGGAAAGGTATTCGGAATTTAGGGGGAGAGAGAGAGAGAGAGAGAGAGAGAGAGAGGAATGAAAGCCTTCTCGGCGTTGGCTTTTGATAAATTACAAAAGATATAGCGTTTGAGAGAGAGATGACGTGGGGGTTTTCGCTTAATTCTTTTTTTTTTTTTTTAACTTTGCTGTTCACATTCTTAGAAGCCACGTGGCTAAAAATTGAGGAAGTCTCTAGCTTTTTATCTGATAGATAGAGGTAAATATTATCTTCATTTTTTTTTCCCTAAATTTACTTCAGGACCCATCTTCTCTCTCTCTTTCAAAATTAATAATACATAGAAAAAAGAAAAATGGGAGAAAATCCAAAATCCAAGTAGGGCCATCTCACCTGCAATGAATTTTAAAAGATCAGAAGAAACGAACGGTGGTGGTCAAATAAGTAACAGACGAATCGTGAGGAACAAATGGCCATTGGCAGAAACTCGCAGAAGTCCATTAAGCAAATCCCTCACAATGTCTCTCTCTCTCTCTCTCGTGCGCGACAACATGAAGATTGAAGTAGAGTTCAAGCTCTCCTTTTCTAGACCAAGTCTCTCCACCTGCCTATGTATCATTTGCCTTACATGACCAAATAAGCCATGGTAATCTGAAATGTTTCAACCAAACTTCAACTCAATGTTGCAGAAGGAAGGAAATTCAATACGAACTCTAAGTGGGATTGAACAAGAGACAAAGAAACTCAATCGTATTTAGGATGCAATACAACTTTCATGAACAAACAATGAATTTTATTAGAATGAAAGTAGGAATTACAGAGGAGAAAGAGAGTAAGAGAGAAGAAGGACAATTTTCACACACTCTCTTCCTTGTCTCTCCCGTATACATTTATCCTTCTTGATTTCTTGATTCCTTAACTAACTCTAACTAACAACTCAACTAATGTCACCTAGCTCTAACTATCAGTGACAGACTTGCCCTCCTGCCAACTCAGATCAGCTACTCAGCTACTAACTTCCCAGACCAGCTGTTCTCTTGCCACGTAGCTTAGCTAATCTTCTGCTTGCTGCATAACTACATTGTTGTCGAATTGCACGACTACATTGCTGCTGATTTCCTTGCTAGTTGCTACATCAGTTGTTGTTTCTTCCTTGCTTCTGACTGCAGTTCTTCAGCTACTTCTAACTGCAGTTTGCTTCTCTGCTTCTGTCCTGTATCAATTCCTTCCCCTCAAGATAATCCTTGTCCTCAAGGATTGAAAGCTGGATATTTTTGTTTAAAATCATGCCAGTTGACCCACATAGCATCTTCAGGGAAGGTGTTACTCCACTGAATTAGAACTTGTGTGATAGCAGAGTTACCTTTCTTCACGATTCTTCTATCTAATATGGCCACTGGTTCCAATAATAATTGACCTTGATCAGTGATATCCTTTGGTAACTGAGAAATAGACTCCTGGGCCCCAATCTTCTTTTTAAGTAAAGATACATGAAATGTGGAATGGATTTTAGCATCTTTAGGGAGTTACAATCGATAGGCTACCTTGCCCACTCTAGCCTAAATTAAGAAGGGGCCAAAGTATCTAGGAGACAGCTTCTGACAATGATGAGCCTTCAAAGAGTGCTGGCGGTAAGGTTGAAGCTTGACATAAACCCAATCTCCAACTTCAAATTCTCTATCAGTCCTTATTTTATCTGCTAATTGCTTCATTCTATTCTGAGCATGCTTAAGGTGATACTTAAGATTATGGATGAGGCATTCTCTTGCAGTCAGGCTTCGATCAATGGCTTCCACATTTGAAAAACCAGGAAGATATGATTGATGAGTGGGAGGAGCTTGACCATACAGAACCTGATAAGGGTCATTCTTGTTGCAGTGTGATAGTTGGTGTTATACCAAAATTCAGCTAATGACAACCATTTCGCCCATTCTTTTGGCCTGTCACTCACCATCCATCTGAGATACTGTTCGAGGCATCTATTTACTACCTCAGATTGGCCATCAGATTGAGGATGGTATGTTGAAGAGAATTATAGTGTTACCTGCTGTAATCGAAACAGTTCTCTCCAGAATTGACTGATGAATATCTTGTCTCTATCACTCACAATAGTCCTTGACATGCCATGAAGTTTAAACACAAAATCCATGAATGCTTGAGCCACTATCATTGCTGAATAGGGGTGAGATAATGGAATGAAATGAGCATACTTGGTTAGCCTATCAACCACTACCATGATGACAGATTTCCCATAAGAGATGGGAAGTCCTTCTATAAAATCCATAGTAATATCAGTCCATACTGAAATAGGGACAGGTAGAGGTTGTAGAAGACCTGGATAAGTAGTGTTATCTGGTTTTGATCGTTGGCAAACATCACAGGCTGCAATAAACTTAGCAACATTCAAGTGCATATGTTTCCAATAAAATGATTGCTTCAACTTCTTATAAGAAACTTCCACTCCTGAATGCCCTCCTAATGCACTAGAATGCCATAGCTGGATTAACTTGAGGCGTAGCTCTTGCACATTACCCACCACCGGCTTTCCCTTCCTACAAAGAATTCCATTGTTCCAAGCGTAATGTTGGATTGGTTTCCCATTTTGCAGCTGTGAAATTATCTCCTGAATTCTATCATCTTGTAACCAATTGTGTTGGATTTCTGACATGAGGATTGTACTTATGGTTGAAATTGCCTTTAATTCGGCTTCTTCTGATTCTTGTGGTCTTCTGGATAATGCATCAACTACTATATTTTCAGTCCCCTTCTTGTATACTATTGAAAAGTCATATCCCAAGAGCTTGACCAACCACTTCTGTTGTGCAGGAGTTGAGATCTTCTGCTCCAAGATATATTTTAAGCTTTGATGATCTGTTCTTATCACAAAATGAACTCCAATTAGATAGTGTCTCCATTTCTGGACAGCTAACACTACTGTTAATAGCTTTTGTTCATACACAGGTAGAGCTTTATGCTTTACTGTCAGGGCTTTACTGAAGAAGGCCACTGGTTTGTTGTCTTGCAGCAATACAGCTCCTACTCCATAGCTGGATGCATCTGCCTCCACCACAAACTCTTTTATGAAATCAGGTAAAATCAGTAACTGGGACTTACATAAAGCATTTTTCAGATTTTTGAAAGCAGCTGTGAATTCCTCAGACCACTTGAACCACTGCTTCTTCAACATCTCAGTAAGTGGTTTAGCTATGATTCCATAGTACCTAATGAATTTCCTGTAATAACCTGTTAGTCCCAATAACCCTCTAAGTTCTTTGACAGTTTTAGGTTGAGGCCACTCTTTTATGGTCTTCAATTTTTTAGGTTCAGCCCTTACTCCCAATTGATCAATAACATGTCCCAAATACTGGATTTGAGTAACAGCAAAAGAACACTTACTTTGTTTAACTTTGAGTTGGTGCTGTCTCAAAAGTTCAAAGACCAATTTCAGGTGTTGCAAGTGCTGCTGTCCACTTCTGTTGTAAACAAGAATATCATCGAAGAACATTAATACAAACTGTCTTAAATGAGGTCTGAATATATCATTCATGAGATTTTGAAATGTGGATGGGGCATTGGTTAACCCAAATGGCATCACCAAGAATTTATAGTGTTCATCATGAGTTCTAAATACAGTTTTCTCTATGTCTGCAGTATGCATTCTAACCTGATAGTACCCTGATCTAAGATCCAACTTAGAGAACACTTGAGAGCCAAATAGTTCATCTAATAATTCTTTAATTAAAGGAATAGGGAACTTATCATTTATGGTAGTATCATTCAACTTCCTATAATCCACACACAACCGTCAAGAACCATCTTTTTTCTTTACCAGCAATATAGGGGAGGAATAAGGACTGCTGCTGGGTCTTATGGTGCCATTTTCAAGCATTTCCTTGATTAATCTTTCTAATTCAGTTTTCTGGAAGTGAGTATATCTATATGACCTCACATTAATGGGATCCATGCCTCCTTTTAACATAATTTTATTATTACACTGTCTAGTTGGAGGTAAACTTATTACTTCTTCAAATATATTTGCATATTCTTTTAAAATTTGTTGCAGAGCAAGCTGGAATTGATCATTAAGATTATTCTGTTGTTTTGAGTTTACCTCAGTTGCTGCTAAGTGCAGGGACTGGACAGATTCTGTTACCTGTACTTGTTCTCTTTGACTAAGCTGAATGAGGCACAGTCTAGCCGGATGATCATCAGAAGAGGACTTCAGAATCTTCTACGTTGTTGAACCCTTAACCACCTTCAAATCAGTCGACCCTCTCAGCACTATCCTCTTTCCATTGTAAGTGAACTCCATTCTTAAAGTTCCAAAATTCCAGGTAATGTCTCCCAATGTGGATAGCCATTGAACCCCCAGTACCACATCACATCCTTTAATTGGCAATACCATGATTTTGGTGCTAAATTCTTGTCCCCTCATAACCCATTTGAATTCAGTACACATGGTGGTAGTCTGAAGCTTCCCTCCATCAGCTAAGGCTACTGACATCTTGTCTACTTCTAGAGTTCTCAACCCAAATTTAGCTATCATGTTAGGGTGAATGAAGTTGTCAGAGCTTCCTCCATCTAGCAGTATACAAAAGCTATTCCTGCCTATGTGCCCATGCACCCTCATAGTTTTATAGTTAGGGAGTATCATTTCTGACATAGCATATAAGGATATATGTGCATTAGTAGCCATTTCCTCAGATTCATCCTCAGTTTCTTCTGTTTCTTCCTCCTTTTCACTCTCTTCTAACCACATCTCCACTCTATACAATTGTTTTTCATGGCACTTATGACCCCTTTCATACTTCTCATTACACCAGAAGCATAATCCCTTTTTCCTCTTCTCTTCCACTTCAGATGAGATAAGGGTTCTGAATGGTTGTTTGGAAGGCCCCTGCTGGATAGATTTAGGTAGAGGTAGAAATGCAGCATCATTTTTTGCAGGAATTTTACTCAATCCAGCAATATTTGTTGTCCTTCCTGAAGTTCCTTTCCAACTTCTCCAAACTACCGAGGACTTTCTCTCCTCCAATTTAGCTAAATTCACAGCATGGTCTATAGATCTTAGCCTGAACATCTTAACCGCAATTTGGATCTCTTCCTTCAGACCACTCAGGAAGCAGCTGATTGCATAGGCTTCAGGTAGCTCCACTCTATTAAAAAGTTCTTCAAATTTTTCATGGTAGTCTTCAACTGACCCTCTTTGTTTAAGATTCATTAACTCTCCCATAGGATCATCATATATGGTATTTCCAAACTTAGCAGCCAAGTTCCTCACATACTCTTCCCAATTTGGCAACTCTTGAGTATACCTGGATTTCATAAACACTTGATGCCATTGAAGAGCTTTACCTTTCAAGTGCATAGCTACCAGCTTCACTTTGGTTTCAGGAGGAGTTTCATCAACTTCAAAAAACTGCTCACACTGATAGAGCCATCCCCTAAAATCCTCGCCATGAAATATGAGAATCTCTAGTCTGGAAAGTCTTGTGGCTGCTGCGCAACCATTTCCCCCTGTCCCAAGTTTTGGCCCTTGTCCTGACTGTTTAAGAGAGTGGTTATTGCTTCGTGTATGGCTTTCTAATACCAAAGATCTGAGGGCATCCATCTCCCTGTCGAGAACTTCTTTATGTTCTTTGAACAACGCCTTTATAGTTTCTTCTAATTTTCTGTTGAGATCTTGAGATCTGGTTCCCTCTGTCATGGCAACACAAACCTGAGCTCTGATACCACTGTTGCAGAAGGAAGGAGATTCAATACGAACTCTAAGTGGGATTGAACAAGAGACAAATAAACTCAATCGTACTTAGGATGCAATGCAACTTTCATGAACAAACAATGAATTTTATTGGAATGAAAGTAGGAATTACAGAGGAGAAAGAGAGTGAGAGAGAAGAAGGACAATTTTCACACACTCCCTTCCTTGTCTCTCCCATATACATTTATCTCTCTTGATTTCTTGATTCCTTAACTAACTTTAACTAACAACTCAACTAATGTCACCTAACTCTAACTACCAGTAACGGACTTGCCCTCCTGCCAATTCATATCAGCTACTCAGCTACTAACTTGCCAGACCAGCTGTTCTCTTGCCACGTAGCTTAGCTAATCTTCTGCTTGTTGCATGACTACATTGCTGTCGAATTGTACGACTACATTGCTGCTGATTTCCTTGCTAGTTGCTACATCAGTTGTTGTTTCTTCCTTACTTCTGACTGTAGTTCTTTAACTACTTTTAATTGCAGTTTGCTTCTTTGTTTCTGTCTTGTATCACTCAATTAAAGAATTCTCTCACAGAATTCCTTTATTACTTCTACCCACTTGCGGGAAGGATCAAAGATCACCTCTCAGTCGATTGTAATGATGAGGGTGTTTTGTACATCGAAGTCAAAGTTCATAGCTCCTTGTCCAAAATCCTAGAACAACCAAAAGGAGAGAATCTATCTCTGCTACTTTCATGCCTAGCCTTGTGCTCCCAACCTAGCCGTACAAGTGATGATTCAAGTGAACTTTTTCACTCGTGGTGGAATTTCAATAGGTGTTTGCTTTTTTCACCAGATTATAGATATGTCTACAATAATCTTTTTTCTCAACACTTGGGCTTCAATAGCTTCCAATTCTTTTCAAAAAGTTGACCATCCAAAATTTGTAGCATCGTCACTTTTCCCACTACAGGATTTATCACCAAAACAGTTGTCGTCGATACTTGTAACGCCATGCAAGGGAAGCCAATGGTGAGAGGATTTGTCTTTTGTGCAAGGGAAATAATTAATCTCAAGGTCAAAGTAACAAGTGCATGTGTAACAAAGCCTTCTCGTGTTCAAGTTGTGTCTGCATTTATTTGGAAACACTGCCTCAAAGCATCCGAAGCAATTTTTGGATCACGGAGGACATTTGTAGCACGCCATGTTGTCAATATGCGTCCACGGATGGCAACACCTTTGCCGGAAAATATTATGGGTGTTGGAATTAATAGATTTACATGCATAACGGAAAGAAATACAATATTTTTATGAAGAAATAAAATGGATCGAGTATAGGGTAAATATCTCAATATGTAGAGTCTCTAAAATCAATCGTACGGTAAATCTCTCAATCGAATTTTATAGTTAGGATGATGATCACGATATTAATCAAACAATCACTACAACTCCATGATTCCTCAACCCTCGATCTGACGATCGTTACGACGGGAGAAATTTTTTTACTCCAAAATTTCGCGATCCCTCATTTTTTATTCTCTCTCAGGAGAATTCTCTCAAGATTTTCTCTCCAAAAACCCTACATGGCTCCATCACCCTAAGAATACCAAAGATGGAGGTAGTAGTCTCCCATGAGTGTAATTCTTAATTGGAGAGAATTAAAGGGGATATGAGAGTTATGGAAATAATGGGGATAATGAGTGTTAACCCATTATCTCCAAAATTAAATTTAAAATTAATTTTTTTTATTCTTCAAAAAATGCCCCACATGAGCATATCAACCAATAATGGGAAATTTATGGTGTGTTTAGTTGTGGAAAACAAGAGTATTTTTTAGAAAATGTTTTCCAAGAAAATAAAACTATGTTCAAATACTCATGTTTTTAATTTTTAGAAAATTAAAATTAGAAAATACGGTTTTCTAATTTATGAAGAAAAATAGAAAACACCCTTAGGAGTGTTTTTTACTATTTTCTGTTATAAATAAATCCATATTTTTTAAAATTTTTCAAATTATTAGAGAAAATTAGAGATAGAAAAATATGTATCATTTGAATATATTTTTTAAATTTTTTACTCTTTTCTTTAGAGATAGAAAATATAAGAAAATTAAAGATTCAAAATTAGAAAACGTTTTCTATAACTAAACACACCCTTACTTTCCTCAGCGGCTACAAAACCAGTGTGTAGTGATACAGAGTTGCCTGAGTTGGTGACCTTAATGGAAGATTCATTTGAAAATACTGATGCGGATTTCTCAAAGCCTGGAGATGAAGGTTTTAGGGTGTTTTGTGAGTATTCCCAACAGATGAAAAAGGAACTTGACGAGGAAAAAATGGATTTACTTGATTTTACAAGTTGGTGCAATTCGGGATTGTATGGAGCGGACTTTGGATTTGGGAAGCCTATATGGATCACCCCATTTTTTGGGAGTTTAAGCAGTGGTCTTTCCTTTCCTAATTTGTGTGTTTTGATTGATACCAGAGAAGGTGATGGGGTTGAAGCAGTTCTTGCGCTAGAAGTGAAAGAGATGGCAATCTTGGAGAGTGATGTAGGGTTTCTTGAGTTTGCTTCTCCAATTTCAAGTGTCACGAGTAAAACACATGCATAGTCATTCAACTGTTGCACGGATTTTGAAAAAGAAAAACTTAGGCATACTTCATTATCTTTCTAAGTCTTTAAAACTTTGAATGTTGTTATAAAGCCATTCTTGAGCAAATGGCCATTAGGATATTGCTGAGCTAGCTTTGCTTGGAGGGCATTTGTCACATCATTTCTATCTCAGTAAGTACTAATTTTTTTTTTAATTTCATTTTGCTGCCTAATATATGGAGGCCTCTCAAATTTGTAAGCAGTTGTTATGTCTCAAATCTCTACACTTTATTTATAATATATTTGAGAGTTTTGAAGAGAAAATAAAAGATTAGTTAGGAGATAAAAAAATAAGAAAAAATTATAGTTTTATCTCCATTTTGTTTGGAAGTTTTATGAAAAAAAAGAAAAGAAATGGAACTCAATAGAAATAAAAAATTTTATTTTTAATTTTTAAAGGGTATTTTAGAATATAAAAATATTTTAACTCTTATATTTTCTTTCTCCTTCATTTCTTTCCACTTTTGGGAGAGAAAAATTTTTAAGTTGGGAGAAATTTAAAATCTCTCCAATTCTATCATTTTCTCTCGTATTTAAACTCTCAAAAGAAAGAAAATCATGATTTTCTTTCCCAACCTTTTTTTTTCTCCAAATCTTTCTATCCAAACAAGTTATTAAATATGATGGGAAAAACAACTCTCAATAATCATAAGAACTTAGAATCCCATGGACAAAATTTTCCAAAATAAGAACAGAAGCATTCCCATGTTTCGGTTTTGGTTATGAGTTGCTCGGATCTGATTTGAATCCAAAACTTGGTTATAGAGATTGAGTCAAGATTTTTCCATTTGGGGCCAAAAAAAAAAAAAAAAAACCGAAGTACAAAAAATAGTTATAATGAAGAGTATTATACAAGTGAATAAAAATTTTATTGAAATTGAACTCTTCATTCTTTTACTTAATTTATCTTTCTATCTCTGAATTCCGACTACCGTTCTTTAAGTGGGAAAAAAATAGCCTGGATTTCATATTCCTAACATTTAAAAAATAAAAATAATTTTGAATTATTAGCTATATCTATATAAATCAAAGACAACTACAGTTATGCATAAAAAATAAGAATAAATTCTTCTTAATTATAAACTAATTAACATGTTAGCAATTTTTCTCAATATTACCAAAAAATAAACATTTAACAATTTAAAAAAAACCTGAAAAGTCCTAAATAAATTAGGAATTGAATATAAAAACCTAAAAATTATATATAACATATGAGAACTATGGATTAAAGGACATCAAGAGAAACTATAAAGTATAGAAAGAGAGAGACAAGACGCATAACTCAGAGAGAGAGAGAGAGATACATTAAGTCTCTAAAGGATAATTTAGTAGTTACAATCTTCTACCAACCCGATAATTCTAAATTAAAAAAAAAAAAGATACGTTAACACTTAAAATTGAGACGCCTTTTTACCACAAAAATAGTATATCCCTTATTAAAACCTCAAACTGGTACTTTCTTTTGTTATCAACTTATTTATCAATAGTTTTTAGTATCATATTTTCCGGATTTTAAAATTTAATATATAATGAGTTTAACAATTTATTTTCAATTTAAGGGCAAAGCCGAGGGGAGGGTAAGGGGAATTACCCCTCTAATTTTCTCTTTTAAATAATTTTTAATAATAGTTTAATAAATGATACTAAAATTGTAAAATAAATAACTTAAGAATTTTGAAAATAAATTTAAATTTTTTAGAATTGTGTTTATTTCGGAATAATTATAATCTCTATCTTCTTCATCTTCTATCCCTAGCATGTTACGTAGCATTTTTTTATATATTTTACTTATATATTTAGTTTAGAAAAAGAGAAGAAACCAACTCGCCCAATATTAAGATTTTAGATTTTCTATTGTTTCGTGATATTTATTTTTATGAAATTTATAAATTTATAAATTATTATTTAAAACTATTAATTATTTTACCATTATATTTAATAAAAATAATTATTAAAATCGCAAAGCACTGCTCAGAAGTCAGAGTAGAGATGCATGTGGCATTCGGACAACGTTACACGTAGAGCAAAAATACTACACTCAGACTCAGGTATCCAGCTTTTGACTTCACTCATCCACACGTGTACTTTCTTAGCAGATACAGAGCAAAAGACAAGAGGCTGCACCGAACACCAAACAGAGGAATTAAGCAGACATCTACAGTCTACAGGCACCGAAAAACAGAGAAAAAACAGGGGAGATGAACAGGGCAGTTCTAAAATGTGCCTTGAGGGTTGTAATGCTAACTTTCGCACTCGCAATCACAGCCACAGCAACAGTTGATCAAGACCCCAAAATAGTTCAAGTAACGGAGAACCATATCTTTCCTGCAAGAAAAATTGGGGTGCCAAACAATGTCTTGAATGCAGAAAAGAGGTTTCAGAGCTTCATGGAGAAGTATGGGAAGGAGTACAGGAGCAGAGAAGAGTACTTGCATAGGCTTGGGATATTTGCGAAGAATTTGGTGAGAGCTGCAGAGAATCAGGCATTGGATCCGACGGCCGTGCACGGCGTTACGCAGTTTTCGGACTTGGATGAGGAGGAGTTTGAGAGGGCTTTTATGGGGTTAAGAGGTGGTGGTGGTGGTGGGGTTTTGGAGAGGTGTGAGGAGGGTTTGGAGGTTGAAGGGTTGCCTGAGAGTATTGATTGGAGAGAGAAAGGTGCTGTTACTGATGTTAAGATGCAGGTTCTCTCTCTCTCTCTCGTTTTGATATTTTAATTCCTAATTTATTTCAAGCTTCTGTCTTTTTTTCCCAAAGATATATTGGGCGTTGAAATTCTACAAATACTTCTAAAATACTTAAACTATACATAAAGTAATGCTTTACCTCTTCCATGAGTTCGACTATATGCCGTACTGTCGCAATCGTTGGTTGTCTTGAATATTTATGTCATTGAATTTCATGTTACTAAAAAAATAAAATTTAAAATTAATAATTTTTTAAAAATTATTTTCAATTTTTGAAAATTTTGATAATTACTATTCATTTCGAAGAAAATAATTTGATTTGATTAATAAAAAAAGTTTAGCAAGTGAGCCAGAGAAAATGAAGTTTTTCGGTGATGCAGTGCACGTGACCATCTTGTTTTACGGATTATGAGAACAGAGGACAAGACCTCTTTGTTTTGGGATTACAATTGCGTCACTTGCAGCACGTGACCTCAAAACCCCTGATATATTTTTTTCTCTTTTTATTTTGAAGTATGATGGAGAAAAAAACTTAGGCTTTGAGTTCAATTTTTTTTAATTGATCATCGATATCCACAGATTTGATTAATCTGATTTGAATAAAATCTAATTTAGGGGCTTAATTTAGAGATTGATTCTTATAATATATATTTTTTATTTTTAATATTTGAATTTTAGATATTGATTGAATTTACTGAATTGACTATATTTATGTATTATTGATAAATTCAAAATTTTAAAGAAAGAAGAAAATAAGAGTTTGAACTCAAAATCTTAAAATTACAAAGTGATTTGTAGTCATAATGGAGAGATGAAAACCTTTGTTTTTTGTTTTTGGTTTTTCCATTTTTCCTTCTTCTTTGAAAGATATTAAAAGTAAAATTTTAATATTGGCATTATTTTCATTAGAATATGGATATTAGTATATAACAAAGTTATTAAGTATTTAATATTCAATTTGAAATTCCTATCTGTTTTTATAAGAATTTGGTCCGTTGTTGACAATGCAGGGGACTTGTGGTTCTTGTTGGGCTTTTAGCACCACAGGGTCCATTGAAGGTGCCCATTTTACTGCAACAGGCAAGCTTCTTAACCTCAGTGAGCAACAACTTGTGGATTGCGATCACACGGTTAGTATTCATCCTCCAAACTAATTTCAACATTTATTTTTCTTATTTAGTTATTAGAACGACATAACCCTTCATCTTTTTTGCAATGAAGTAATCAAATTGCAACTTTAAGCAAAGCCTTCTTTCTTAATTACTCTTTTTTTCTCTCTCCTCTCATTTGCGAACACACCCAAAAAAAAAAAATGGCGATGTTGTCTGTGCAACGTCTCATTCGCACCATTCACTCTCCAAATTCAACCCAACATCTTCCGTGTAGCCTTTTTGGTGAGCATTGGCTAGAGAGTGACTAGAACTTTGGTTAAGGCATTCAATGCAGAGATGGATTCGGCAGCGGGCAAGGTGGGGAGGGAGGGAGAGGGTATTGCTGTGGGGGAATTCTTCACGTCATGCTTCATTTAGAAAAAGGGGGGGGGGGGGAGGGAATCTACACAAAACAGACATCCAGTTTCAGCATTTCACTTTATATGACGTTAAGTTTCAGCATCTATTAATCATCTGTTAAGCAATATGCTAATAATAACAACACCCATTATGGAAGGAATAAGTGTGAATCAAAAATTCAAGTGTCAAAATTTTTATTAACTATTTTTTTTTTCTGGCTTTGTGAAGTGCGATCCCAAAGACAAGACTGCGTGTAACAATGGATGCTCCGGAGGTCTGATGACCAACGCTTACAAGTATTTGATGGAGGCAGGAGGGTTACAAGAGGAGAGTTCATACCCTTACACAGGCAAAAAAGATGAATGCAAATTTGATCCCAATAAAGTAGCAGTAAAAGTAGCAAATTTCACCAACATCCCTGTGGATGAAAAACAAATTGCTGCCAATTTAGTCCAGCATGGCCCTCTTGCGGGTAAGTATTTCGCTCACTTTCAAAATATTATTCTTTAAAAAAAAAAATAGAGGGTGCTTTGATGACCATGCTAATGGTACACCTAGCTCGGTCTCCGTTTTTAGTGGGCTTAGCTACACCTTTTCAGCCTAAAGGTTTGAATGGGTTCTACCCACTTGGCCTAACGTGTGGACACCGGGCCAATGCTCAACTTGGGCATCTCAACCTTTGCTAAGCCAGAACCTGAAGAGCCTACCCAAATGCTTGATTCTAGTTAATACAAAACAGAGGAGCTTGATGCCTAATGTGTTATTAACTCATTTATCAAGCTGGATAAGGATGGCATATATGTGATCGTCTAATGTATCCTACAACTAATTGCAGTTGGACTCAATGCAGTATTCATGCAAACCTACATTGGCGGGGTCTCATGCCCGCTCATTTGTGGGAAGAAGTGGCTCAACCATGGGGTGCTACTTGTGGGGTATGGCTCCAAGGGGTACTCGATCCTTAGGTTTGGCTACAAACCTTACTGGATCATCAAGAACTCATGGGGCAAGCATTGGGGTGAGCATGGGTATTATCGCCTTTGTCGAGGGCATGGTATGTGTGGGATTAATACTATGGTTTCTGCAGTGATGACTCAACTTTCTTGATGTTAGTAGTAAATCATGTGAAGTAAAAATGTTAAATGATAGATATTTTATTAGTATTTCACTTGAGTTAAAAATGGATGATGTACAATGAGCCATATGGGCTATGCTTTGCAATATAGAAGACTACAACCTATGAGATCAAATTGAGTACAATTCGAGTTCCTTCCATCCTAAGCTTCTTCTTCTTCCTCCTCTAAGACTGCACACATCTGCCAACAAACTGGTTTCAAAGCTAGCAAGGAACACAGCGGATCAGAGATAAGATTGTAGAGATGGTAGCACCTGCAGTCCTCACTTCAGCGAACGTACAAGTTCCAATCTTCGAAGGGGAAGATTCTGAGTTCTGGAGTATAAAAATGAAGACTTTGTTTGTGTCTCTTGATTTGTGGGAGATAGGAACCACAGGCTATGAAGAACCCCAAACAACCTAAGGTTTGACAACATAACAACAAAGGAATTGAAAGAGACGAGACGCAAAGAAGCAGGAGCACTGAAGTAGGTGACTCATTTTTTCCAACGACCATGAGGGCAATTACGTCAAAAGAAGCATGGGATACACTCTAGCAGGAATTTCGAGAAAATTTGAAGGTAAAAACCATTAACCTTCAAACCCTAAGAAAATTATTAGAAGTTATGAAAATGAGAGAGTGAAAAAGTGCAAGATATCTCCTCTAGAATTGTGGAACTTGTAAATCAAATGAAAACTCTTGGCGACGATATAAGTGATAAAATGATTGTCGAGAAAATCCTAAAAAGGCTGCTTGAAAACATATTATTGAAGAAACTAAGGATCTTTCAAGTTTAAGTATAAAAGAACTGATGAGATACTTAAAATCCCACGGAAAAAAAGACTTGAAAGGCATGCGGAAAAAACTGTGGGAAATGCATTTCAGTCTACAATTTGTCTTAGACACTAAAGAGAAAGAAAAGAAACTACAAAATTTTTCTCAAGTGACACATTTAGAGGAAGAGGAAGAGGATGGAATGCTAGAGGAAGAGAGGACATCCCATGATCAAAAGGTAAATTTTGAAGACAGCTCTTGAACGAGCATCATTTGTAAAAGGAGCAATTATGAGGAGACAGATTGTTGGTTCAAAGGAAAACCGTAATGTCTTAATTGTAAGAAATTTGGTCATGTACAAAAGGACTACAAGTTTAAAAACAATCGGCAGGCAAGCATTATAGAAAAAAAAGACCACGATTCGGTTCTGTTCTATGCTGGTCAAAGTGAGTTAAGAGTAGAAAAATGATGTATGGTATATGTATAGTGCATGTAACAGCCATTATAAGTACCTATCAGTTGGCTGGCTTTAGCATAGAAAACTTGGTGATTTGAATTTTTGACAGCTTGAAATTGTTTTCTCAAAAAAACAAAAAAGGTGCATGGACTCCCCTCAATTCAAAGGAAGCATGATTCGTGAGAAGGTTGTGTTCTTGGAAATCATCAGAGGCAAGCATTTCCAGAACAAGTTGCAAGGAGAGTTAAAGAAATACTTGAATTGGTGAATACTGGTGTTTGTGGCCCATGAGCACATGCTCTCACTCACAAAGCAGGGTGTATTTTATGAAACAAAAATCTGAGGTGTTCACTATATTTAAGAAATTTAAAGCATCTGTTATGAAAAAAAGTGGCAGCCCAATTCAAGTGTTGAGAAGTTACAGAGGTAGAGACTATACTCACCATCAAGAAAAATGAAAAGATTAAATGATGTTTATGCAAGATGCAATCTTTGCATTGTTGAGCGAGAAAATTTTCAAGTAGTCATAGAAGAAGCATCAAAGAAAGCTATAGAGGAAGAGATTGACAGCATAAAGGAAAACAATATATGGAAGCTGGTTGACAAGCCCTAAGCTGGCATTAAATGCTTGATTGCAAACAGGTGGATTAACTCCCCTTGTTTTAAAGGAGAAGTTAGCAAAAGAAGGTTGACACTACAATATATGAAGTCGAGTCAGCCATTTGTTGTATCTCGCTCCCGCCAGACCATATTTGATGTTTGCAACAAGTTTGCTATCAAGGTTTATGCATCGTCCTAGTCAATTCTATTGTGGTGCAGGAAAACAGGTGCTCAGGTATGTGATAGGGACAATGAACTATGGAATCAAATATGATAGAAATTTTGATGTGAATTTGATTGGTTATTGTGATAGCGATTTGGAAGATTGTTCAGATGATGCAAAAAAGTATCTCTAGGTATGTGTTTTCTCTTGGTTCTGGTGCATTTTCTTGGTGCTTACATTCTACTGCTCAATCATCAGCTGAGGCAGAGTAAGTAGCAGTAGGTTTAGCCAGACAACAAACAATTTGGTTGAAAAGAGTGCAGGAGGATCTCGGAGAGAAGTAAGAAGAAGGTGTGGTGATACATTGTGACAACAAATCTGCAATTACAAGGAAAAAGAATCATGTGTTCTATAGCAGAACCAAGCATATTGCAATAAAGCACCATTTCATCAGAGAAGCAACCGAAGAATATGCAATGTAGCTGAAGTACTGCAGATCAGAGGAGCATCTTGCTGATTTGCTGACAAAAACCTCTTCCAAGGGAAAAACTTTTGCAACATCGATAAACACTTTGTAAGCTAAAAGGCTCGAATTTGTGAGATCAAATGAATGTTCCTTCCATTGTAAGCTTCTTTCTGAGTTACTCTGAAACTCCACAAAAATCTGCCAACACTTAATGATCTGACTCGCCTTTTTCATCTGTTTTGCTTCTAAATGAGATAGAATTGATGCGTGTTTCCTTGCTTTAGAGAATCTGACAGTGACACTATAAATTGATAATTTAATGTGACATCACTTCCAACCAAACATCACCCACAAGAATGTCATAAAATGTTGGTTAATAACGTAAACTGATGTAGTGCTTATATGGCGATAGAGATTGAATATTGATCTTGCAGTGTGATTTTATGATGAATTTGGGATGACATATCCATTTATTGTAGAGTTATGTGGCGTCTATGTGGGGTTATAGCTCCTGCTACGGACAAAGTTCTTTTTGGTCGTCCTTGAGATTAATTCTGTCAAACTGGTGTCGCCTCTCTCCTCAGAGGTGGCTCCTTCTCATCCTCGTTTCCGTATTCTTTGAGAATGTCAACAGTTAATTTGATAAACTCTAGTTCATTATGTTCTTTTTGTTCCCAGGGAGCATAATGAATGCGTTGATGTTCTCGTCAAGTTAAGATGCTCGGTTTCTCCTGGGGTTCATGAGTTTTACTTTCTTTCTCGTGAGGTTTATCATTTCTTGAAACGTGATTTCTGGGTATGATTTCTTTTAAAAATTAATTTTCTCGCTCCTATTTGTAACCAAAAAAGAGACTAAATATTGATTAACCTTTTGAATTATCTTTCTAGCAAAATAAATAATTAAAACCTTTTAAAATTAATTTTCCATCTTATCATATAAAAAGATGAGCTCCTTCTTGTTTTTTTGTTGGGTCATATGACCATTTCTCAAGGGTGAAATCTTTAGCTTAGATACGTAGGGCAATAGCAATGGCATTTCTTTCTTCTTTTAGTAACTCTTGTATTATTGTCTTTTTTTCATATGCATCTATGTTTATAAGAGAGAATTTCTAAACTGTGCCAAAATGTAGTTTGACTACAAAATTATGTTCATCCCATAAAATGTTGAAGAATCTTGAGATAAATCAGACCCTAAAATGAATAAATTCATTACCAAGTGTCCAAGAATCTATGAACTCTCTTTTTACTTGTAAATTTTTCCACTTCTTAGAGAGGGAGTTTTGGAGATTTGTTAATCTCCAGAATTAGTATTGTTATACCAAAGATGATATATTAATTAAAAACTAAAAACTGAGAAAATGTAAAGCTACTATCATCTAGTTGGTTCAATATACTACTAGAAAAATGGATATCAGTGACGGAATCCATCACTGATATTCAAATTTCCGTCGCTGAAAGTCATCTCGCTAATTTTAGCGAAAGATCTGCGACGGATTTTTTAGCGATGAAATTATTAGCTATGAAATTTTTCCGTCGCTAAATCGGTCGTTAATTTTATTTCAGAATTTTCAAATTACCAACAGATCCGTTGGTGGTGAATTTAGTAAGACCAAAACCCAAGTATGCAGGAAGCTGGACGCCCGACTCGCCTGACCCGCTTCCACCACCATCTGGAACCCGACCAGCCCGTCTGCCCACAGCACTTCCACCACCATCTGGAACCCGACCAGCCCGTCTGCCCACCCGTGTGTAAATGTGTTGAAAATGTTCTGAAAAATGCTTCCACCTAGGTTTGAACCCGAGTGTGAGAGAGAGAACTTGAGAGTTTTAACCATCATACCATCATTACATTTGTATTATTGGTTTATTTATTTTCTATTTTTATACTTTATTTGTAACTCTCAACATTAAAAATACAATACCCTTATTTAATAAAAATATAAAATTTTATTTAATAAAAACATAAAATTTTATTTAAAAAATAAAAAGTTATATCTAATAAAAATACAAAATTATATTTAATAAAAATAAAATTATATTTAATAAAAATAAAAAATTATATTTAATAAAAAATAAAATTATGTTTAATAAAAATAAAAATTATATTTCATAAAAACACAAAATTATATTCAATAAAAATACAAAATTATATTTAATAAAAACAAAAAATTATATTTAATAAAAACAAAAAATTATATTTAATAAAAACAAAAAATTATATTTAATAAAAAAATAAAATTATAGTTAATAAAAATACAAAATTATATTTAATAAAAAAATAAAATTATATTTAATAAAAACACAAAATTATATTTAATAAAAATACAAAATTATATTTAACAAAAACCAAAAATTATATTTAATAAAACTATAAAATTATATTTAATAAAAAAATAAAATTATATTTAATAAAAATAAAAATTATATTTAATAAAAACACAAAATTATATTTAATAAAAATACAAAATTATATTTAATAAAAACAAAAAATTATATTTAATAAAAAAATAAAATTATATTTAATAAAAACAAAAATTATATTTAATAAAAATACAAAATTATATTTAATAAAAAAAATTATATTTAATAAAAATAAAAAATTATATTTAATAAAAATAAAAAGTTATATTTAATAAAAAAAAAATTATATTTAATAAAAATACAAAATTATATTTAATAAAAACCAAAAATCATATTAAATAAAAATATAAAATTATATTTAATAAAAATACTATATTATATTTAATAAAAACATAAAATTATATTTAATAAAAAAATTATATTTAATAAAAAGATAAAATTATATTTAATAAAAATATAAATTATATTTAATAGAAACAAAAAAAAATTAAATTTAACAAAAATAATTTTTTTTTAAATTTTAGCGACGGAAAAATTAGCGACGAAAAATTTCCGTTGCTAATTTGTCTGGAAAAGCTTTAGCGATGAAAAAATAAGCGACGGATTTTTCTGTCTCTAAATCCGTCGCTAATTTTTTCGTCGCTAATCCGTCGCTAATAGTGACGGATATTTATCTGTTGGTAATTTCCGTCGCTGAAAACCTTTTTTCTGGTAGTGATAGTTGAACGGTGGTATCTTTTAAGTTAAATTTCTGATTTAAATATCGTGTATGAAAAAAAACATTTGTAGCAAGAGTTTTACCTTTTAAGAATCTAACATGATTTAAACTGAATTTAGTTGATTCAATTATGGTTATTGGATATAGTGATTTATTAAAAAAAAACAAAAGAAAAGGAAAAGCTAATAGAACCAAATAAAAAAATAGTTTGGTTTATGAATAAATTCATTATCAAGCATCAAAGAAGATTTCATTAACAATAAAAATATATGTCAATGTTTGTTGGGCAACCAGCTAAACAAATTTTGGCAACTTTTCAATTTTTTTTATTCATATTTTCAACACCCCAATAAAAGGGCACAATACAATAAAAATCAAATAATCCCATCAATGCAACATGACCCCTGCCTCGTAGCCACAACGTCGGATATTAGAATTTGTTCCCAAATCTAGGTCTACCCTGGAAAATATTCATGACATAAGTTCAACAATTCCAAGCCTATGTGGAAATTAGTACCAAAATATTTTGGTTGTAAAAGGAATTTCATCTTTTTTTTTGTTACCACTAAGATATGATTTTTACTATTACAATCAACAACCGAAAAGAAAAATGTACATTGACACACTTAATCAAGTAAGCTAAGTCCATGGTGCAGATTTAATCAATATTTGATCTCTATCATCACATAAGCATTACATCAGTTTATCTAATTAATTAAAATATTTAATAAAGATCAATTCAGAAAACTCGATAAGTAGATTCTTTATACAACAAGGTAACAATGAGAAGTTTAAAGCTAAATAAACAATTTCCTAATGATACCTCATAAACACTTGCACAAAAGGTACCTAATGTCTATCCAGCCATTTCAGTTAAACTTTATTCACTTACATTTATAATTATAATGAATAATGTGAAGTCTCCTGAATTGGGAAACTTCTTCGTTAACAGGTAGCCTTTGATGAAGATTATTGTCGGATCTATTATGGAACATTCCCACTAGACACACCCTAAAATCAACTTCATTGCTCCCTTGGTCCTCCCCTTCAAGAATCAGTCCCACCTAATTCAAATTTGGCATCACAGAAGACTCCCCGCTTGCCCCTTCCTCCATTAGATCACAACGGCTCAAGGATCAAGAAGAAGTAGAAGAAGAAGAAGCACTATAACAAAAGCAGAAGAAACTACAGAGCAGAGCCCCATAAACATCACCTACACGTAGACTATTTTGAATATGATTTAGACTTTTTCAAATACATGACCGAAAATTTGGGTTATTTGGATATTATTTGGCTATTTCATCGTACTTTTTTCAAACATATTTACTGTTAATTTGAATAAAAAACACATTTAATTTGAATGAAGATAGATGTAACAACTAATGACGAATTTGAGAGGCCTCCATATCATGGCTGCAAATAGAAATCAAAGTACTTTTTGATTTAAGTGGCATTCGGATTTGAAGAAGCAAACTCAAGAAACTCTACATTACTCTCCAAGATTGCCATTTCTTTCTCTTCTAACTTAAGAAAAGCTTCGATGCCATTACCTTCTCTAGTGTCGACCAAAATACAAAAGTTAGGAAAGAATGTATCGTCACTGCTTGGACACCTAAAAATTGGAGGGACCCATGTGGGCTTCCCAAATCCAAGGTCCAATCCATAAAATCTTAGATTACACCAACTTCAAAAACCACGTGAATCCCTCTTTTCCTCGTCAAGGTCCTGTTTCATCTGTTGGCAGTACTCACAAAACACCCTAAACCCTTCATCACCTTGTAAGGCTTTTGTGAAATCCACATTAATAGTTCCAAATGAATCTTGCATTAAGGTCACCAAATCATGCAATTCTACGTCGCTGGATGCTGGTTTTTTAGCCGCCAAGCAAAATAGGTTTCCGATGGTATTTGCAGGCAAAGGTGAGCCTTTGTAATGAGAATTTATTTTCATCGTTATTTAACAGGTTGGAACTTCAAAATTAATAACCAGTATAGTTGGAAATTTTTATAATTGTTTAGACCAAAGAGTAAATTGAAAAAATAAATTGAAAGAAAAAACCCAAAATGTCCTTGGTAAGAAGGGTTTCATTTTAATCAAATGACTTAATTAATTAATTAACTAACAATGATGAGGGTGATTATGAATAAGATTTTATTAGTATAAAATTCATAGTTCAAAACATTGTATATGAAAGTGTCATTTGGAGACCATTAGTACGAATGGAAAACATTGTATCTAAATAATTATTATGATTATCACTTAGATAGTCCTTCCTATTAATTATTAGAACATATTTGATAATAAAAACAATTTAGTTGCATGCCATGGGCCATGGCTGCGCATCCATGTTCAGCGTTCCACATAGGGATTATAAGAGGATAGGACAAAAGCTCATTTTTTGGGATTGCAAGAGTGCTACTTGCAGGACATGACATCAAAATACCTGTTATCTCTAGTTCCTTTCTTTTTGGTTAATTAAGTAAAATTAATTTTTCAATAAAAATTACTAAAGAAATTTAATAAAAAAATAGAGAGAGAGAGAGAGAGAAACTACGAAAGCAATTCTGTAGTTGATAAGATCCACAGGGTCCATTGAAGGTGCCCATTTTATCGCAATGGGCAAGCTTCTCACCCCAGGCCATCCTGGTATGGCTCCATGGCGTGTCTTGGGCATCACAATTTCAAATCTTTGGATGGTTAGAGAGAGAAACTTTGATAAATACAATAATAATGTCGCTGTCATAAGGTAGAGAGAGAAAGCTTCAAGAAATAAAAATCAAAGTCGAGTTATGCATCATAACAATAATAATAAATACAGTGGATAGGAATATTTAAGCCTCGTGTGATCAAGAATATTTGTGCCGCAACTCCCATGAAAGCCACACTTAAGGTTAGAGGAGCCCTACAATCCCAATTCCATCCTCCAATAATTGACCACGCGGTCCCGCGAGATGAATGTCACGCTCAAGGTTGGAGGCGGCCTACAATCCCATCACCATAAAATTAAGATACGAAGGAAATAGATTCTATTTTTTCATAAAAGACACTATCAATATTATTGAAAAACTTAGAGTGTATTTAGTTTTGTAAAATGTTTTTTAATTTTTTATTTCTAATTTTTTTTTATTTTTTATCTCTAAAAAAATAAAAAAAAATTTAAAAATATGTTTAAAAGATATGTATTTCTTTATCTTTAATTTTCTCTAATAAAGTTAGAATATTTTGAAAAATACAAATTTCATTTATAATAAAAAAGAGTAAAAAATAATCCTAAAATTGTTTTTTATTTGTTTTCATAAATTAGAAAATCATATTTTTTAATTTTTAATTTTTAAAAATTAAATTAGAATATTTAAATATAGTTTCAATTTTTTAAAAAATTACTCTTATTTTTCATAACTAATCACACCCTTCGTGAGTGAGTTTTAGTGACCACGTTTTCCTCCAAATTCTCACTCAAATTCCAAGATATTCTGGTCATTGTCATTGCCAATGCTATTATCATATTCATCATTTGCAAATACCCATAAATTTTCACAATTTGAATCTATACGAGATGCTTAGCTTTAATTCTAAATTTTAAGATGGGTCATTTGAATGACTAATATATGAGAGACTAGAGAGAAAAAAATAAAATAACATAACATAAAATTAGAGTTTTGAAAACAAAAAATAAATAAAATAATAAATAATAAATAAAAATAATAAAAATAAATAAATAAAAATAAACTATTCATAAAAACTTTAAAAATAATAATAATAATAATAATAATAATAATAATAATAATAATAGATGCATTAATTCAATTGGTTTGGATTCTTCTACTTAAAATTATACTCTTAACTAATTTCTTGACACTCAAATTTTTGTGAATAATTTGCATCTGGGTTTTCAATGAATTAACCCAATATTTCACTAAATCTCTTTCATTTAATATCTCGCTCCTCCTAACCATTACATTTTTTGGATTTCGTTGTATATGTATAAACTATGTTAGACGATATTCTCTCATCTTATTTACAATTGAATTCATTTTGAATTTAGTACGTATTTTTTTATTTTTAATTTTAACTTTTCTAATTATACTGTACATCCATATAAATATTCTTATTTCAATTACAACTATTTTATACTCTTATTGTTATTTAGAACAAACTTACCCTAATAAATAAATAAAGTCCAAACCTTAATCTTCTTGTTTGTTCTTGGAGATGAAGATTTTAAATTGGTATTTTATATTCCCTAATAACCAGCAGGGGAACCAGCCTAATCCACCAAATTGTGAGAGGATGAATACAGCCAATGCTCAAAATTAAAAGTTAAGGAAGCAAAAAGCAAAATTAAAAGTTAATGAATACTGGGGCATTACAAAACAATGTTGAACAGAAACAAAAAAGGAGAAACAAAAAACAATTAAAAAAAGATATTTTATAAAAATATAAAAAAGAAAATAGATATAAAATATAAAATTTTTATATAAATATTAATTATTTTATAAAAACTAGAATAATTATATCTTATAATAAAAATCTAAAATTATCAAATATATAATTATTAATCATAAAATAAATAATATAAAAAATAAGAATTATAATTAAATAAATAAATAATTCATTAAATAAGTAAAAATTTATAAATATAAAATATATAAAAATTTTTATGTAAATATTAATTAATTTAATATATTAAAATATTTTAAAAATAAAAAATATTTTAAAAATGAAAAAGTATTAACATCGGAAAATTTCGGAGCATTATAGTCACAAATTCAAATCTTTGGATAGGTAGTGAGAGAAACCTTAAAGAAAGCAGAGTCAAAGTCGAGTTAAGCGCCACAATTCTGATGGGAAGCGTTGCACATACGGCTAGAAGAGCCCTACAATCCCAATTCCGTACTACACTGATCGGGCACCCGGTCCCGCAAAATGAAGTCACACTCAAGGCCAGAGGTCCCCTACAATCCCATCACCATCATTTTTTCATTTAATATCATTTTTTCAATTAAATTATTGTTGTTCATTTAGTGAATAATTAGCATCCGGATCTTTAACGACCTAATCCAACATTTCACTAAATCTTCTTTATTTAATATCTCACTCTTATAATCAGTATATTTTTTTAGTTTTTATTACATATATTTAAACCATATTAGACGATATTCTTTTATTTTATTTATAATTGGACTCACCTTAAATTTATTACATATTTTTTATTTTTAATTTTAACTTTTCCGATTAACATTATTCGAACCTTATTCTTTCTGGTTTGTTCTTGGAGATGAAGATTTTAAATTGGTATTCTATATTCCCTAACAACCAGCAAGGGAACCAGCCTAATCCACCAAATTGTGAGAGGATGAATACAGCCAATGCTAAAAAATTAAAAATTAAGGAAGCAAAAGCATGCACCCATGATCGAGTGGAGGCGGGTTTTATAATGGTGCAATTTAGTTTATTACTTTTAGTAAATTGATTTTCATTATTAGGGGCAAATAAGGCGTGCTTGTTACCTTACTTGAATACACCAGTGTTGTAATGTTTTAAATACTCCTATAGGAAGAAATGGTCCTTGTGGTAGCAATTTCAAATCCTCAACATAGAGAGATGGAAGTTGAAATCATTTCAAGTGAGACCATCAAACCTTCATCGCCAACACCTCCTCACCTCAAAACCATTGAGCTCTCATTGCTTGACCAAATCTCTCCTTTCTTCTATACACCACTTCTCTTGTTTTACCCAAGAACTCAAGGCGATCTCCAAACCTTCGAACAAATTTCAACTCAATTAAAGAATTCGCTCTCAGAAACTCTTGTGTACTTTTATTTCCTAGCAGGCCGAATTAAAGATCAACTCTCAATTAATTGTAATGACGAAGGGATTTTGTACAATGAAGCTCGAGTTAATAGCTCCATGTTCAAAATCCTGCAACATCCAAAAGATGAGTTTATAACCCATTTAGTGCCATGGCAAAGCTTGTGCATCCAACCTGCATCTATGGTGCAAGTAGCCATTCAAGTGAACATTTTCAATTGTGGTGGAATTGCCTTTGGCTTTCAATTTCTCCACACAATTATAGATGCTGTTACGATGATCTCTTTTCTCAACACTTGGACTTCATTAGCCTCAAAATCTTGCAAAAAGATCGAGTTTCCAAATTTTGTAGCATCGTCAATTTTTCCACCAATACATTTATCCCCAACAAAGAACGTGCCTCCACTTATTGGAACATGTTATCTCAAGGATGGGAAGCGTGTAGGAAGGAGATTTGTATTTGATGCCGCAGCAATAGCTAAGCTCAAGGCTAAAGCAACAAGTACATGCGTAACAAACCCTTCTCGTGTACAAGTGGTCACTGCCCTTATCCTGAAACGTTGCATGGCTGCCACTAAAGCAATTTCTGGCTCTCCAAGGGCATCTATGGCACACCATGTTGTGAATGTACGCCCACGTATGATGCCACCATTACCTGAAAATCTAGTGGGATGTTTACTGTCTAAAGCCACCATAAGTTTAACATCTTCTGACTTGGAATTCTACGATTTGGTGGCCTCAATTAGAAGTGCTTTTGGGAAAATCAACACCAAGCATGTAAAATCCCTACAAGGTCATCAAAGGCTTGAGGTGTTGTGTGAGACTTTGCAGGAGGCAGAGAAAATTTTTGATTGGGAAAAGATGGATTCGTACTGGTTTTCAAGTTGGTGCAATATGGGTTTTCATAGAGTGGATTTTGGATGGGGAAAGCCTATATGGACTACTATGATCTCAGAAAAGACATTTCCTCCATCCTCTTTCGTCAATGCCTGTTGGTTGCTTGATACTAGAGAGGGTGATGGAGTTGAAGCCAACCTGCTTTTGGAAGAGAAAGAAATGGCGACCTTGGAATGTGATCCGGAGTTTCTTGAATTTGCTTCTCCAGATTTTAGCATCATTGTATAAATAGCAGAAATGCTATTAATGCGGCTATAATTTTAGTGTCATTGTATAAACAGCAGAAATGGCTAGTTGAAGCCAAACTGATTTATGTTTTTGTTTTGTATAGTTTAATTTCATCTATGGTTTGAGCGATTCTGGTAGAGTCTATTCTTCTTTTCTTTTCATTTTCAATTGCTTGGTCTTTCTAGTTGCTTATTATCAATAAGCTCAGCAATTCCATCTTAAATAAGGAGTTTGTTCGAGTCTTCTGTGAACTCATTGCCGACAGAGAGATTTTCTCTGTTAACTTAATCACACAAAGAAACAGAAATCACAGGGTTTATATGGAATAGAAAATAGCATTTGGAACAATATGGACTTTTAATATCAACAACAGCATAAACAGTATGGACTTCTTTTTGAGCGATGAACGTGATCAACAAAAGCCCCCAAAAATTTTGTCGTGCTCTTAAGCAACATGGCTCCCAGTACTTCTTATATTATAGTTCTTTAAAAAATACTTGTGTCTGTGTGTGTATTTCGTCCAAAACCCAGACAAAAGTAGAGAAAAATCAGAGATAAAAGAAGTAAAATAGAAATACAGGCTGATGGTGTATTCCTCAGTTGTGTTCTCGTTTCAATTATTTCAATGTTGCTTGAGCCTTTAAAGATGCATAAAGGTTACTTGTTCATACATTTCTTATGAATTCCTTTATAATTAGCATCATCCATATTGAGAATCTAACTCCATAGCTTGCCCACGCATTGTAAATAGAACTAATAGAGGCAAATTATCAAGAAAAATGAAGATATATAGTATAAACGAAAAACAAGAAAATGGTCCAAAATCTTGAAATAGAAAACACCTTCACCTACCACTTCATACCAATCCTAGGAAGAAGAGGCAGGTGATGGGTAACCATGGTGGCTTTGTTTCAAGATTCCTAAACCCTATTATTTTAGTTCTCGTCAGTATCTCTCAATTCATTATTTCTCCATAATTTGCCTCTTAAGCTTTAGGAAATGCAGCTTCTCTTCTTGCCCTTCTTCACCATTGACTTTCTGGATGGAAAAAGGTAATTTTCCATAACCATCTCCTCTGATGTTCCGCGAAGATTGAGGCCCTTTGTTTATATCCACACACGTCGCTCACACACATCCTACTCCGAGTGCGCGTGATGGATTTGAAGAATCCCATACTAGGAAATGCTTCTTTGAAAACTAACTACTATATACGTAATTGACTTTTCCATTTTGTTCACATTGAATGAGCCAAGCAGGACCATCTAAGTATTGCAGAATGACAGAAAGTGAAAGGCAGAGAAAGGAGACAGTTTTGGAATCTCAGGCATTACTGGATTTAGCGTCTCTTTCGTTTATTAATAGCGTTGATTGAAGGGAGTGTTTATAGTTGCGGTGTCGGCAAGTAAGTGAGTGAGGTGAAATGGAGCATTCAAAACTTAATGGGAAATCAGAAACCAACGGGGGTTTGATGAGTCATGGAGTTCATACCTTAGATCTCACGCCTTCAATTTCAGATACTAATGACTTCATACTCCCAACCCCAGTTTGTAAACTTCACTTCTTCTCTTCCACATACCATCACTAGATTTTTGTCTTCCCTAGTGTAAAAAAAATTGAAAAAGGATGTAGTTGAGATGTGTGAAAAGTCATTGAATATTAGAGATACTATGCTTTTAGGGGTACCTGAGATCTTACTCAAAAACTGAACAAAAAAAAAAGAAGAGCAGAGAGGTTGATTTTGCCCTAAACAATTCTGTTGGTAAGACAGATTCATTTTCCATGTTTCAATCCCCAAGTCCAAGAAAAAATTCTATATAGTTGGAAATGATCCAGCTAGTATAATATGTTTCAGAAACACCAGCCTTGAAAAAATAGAAATGTATACCATTACTTTTACACTAGCTTAAAAAATAAAACGAAAAGGACATGCAAATGCAAGGATATTACTCGGCAATTGATATTAAACCTATATATAAGAGTTTGTATATGGCTTATACTTATTTAGTTCCTCGTTCAAGGGTGAAATCAAAAATTTATGTAAGTAGGTTTGTAAACTTATTTAGTTCGTTATTACATATACGCCCACTCTCTCCCTATTCTTACAAATTGATGAACACTTTGTATTTGTATACGAGATGAATAAAAAAAGAAGAAAAAAGAGGACAACAACAACTTAGGTTTTCTATTTTAAAATTTTGGGATCGGCCATTTAAGAGATAAATACCTAAAAAATGAAGAAAGGAAAGGACATTAGTTATAATTTTTAGAAAAGGTAAACGAGGCTTAACATGATTTTAGCTGCATTTGGAATATCTTGGGCTTGCTTTTGCTTAGAAAATTTAGTTCCCTTGTGTTTAGAAAATTGTATGCATTTAGGGTTTGGACACACGAAGAAAAGTAAGTTTGCGACTTGAATTGTTTCTATTTCGGATTCTATCTACTTCTACGATTTATATCATTATATGTGTATATATTTTTAGACACCGAATGTTTAAAGCAATAATTAAAAAATTAAGATTAACAAATTCTAACTTAAAAATTAATGCAAAATAAATTCAATGGAAACAAAATCTCATGCATTTGAAAATAAATTCTTAGATATCTAAAAAAATTAAAATAATCCAACACAAAAAAAAAAAATTGTTGTGTCTAACAACAAAGAAATCTTAGTCATTCAACATCAAAGAAATTCTAAATATTATTTTCATCATTCAATAAAGGTAAGAATCTTTGATCTTATGGTTACATAAATGAAAAATCTTCAACCGGATAACCAAGGAGATCGTCACTTACAATTAAAATAAATTTCTTTATCCTCTAAACTCAAGTTTGATAATGGTAACTCAATAATTTTCAACTTAAATCTTCTCCATGAAGAAGATCGAGTTCCTCACAAATTCAAAATCCAACAAGTCAATATTATCAAGGCTAATGAATCTAAAGTATCCTTACTTTTGCTCAAGTTCCTAACATAAATGAAAAATAATATTAAAGGGGAAGGATACATGAATATAAAAGCTAAAGTTTTTTCTTTCAATTTGATGATGAAAAGGAAAAGTGGGTTTGTTTGGATTTTAAATTTAGTTGTGATGGTATATAGTCCAAATCATACTAGACCCGAAGACAACTAGGCCCATAGCACATCTACAGCCCCCTTCAGCACATACCGATCACCTCCTTATCCTGATGACCATCTACTCGGCACCTTAATTGATCAGTCTATCAGTGCCTGATGGTCATTACTTAATCCATCGGGATAGTGTTCACTCCCCTTGAATCACGGGAGCAATACTACGAAAACAGAAAGGGAATATACAATCGTAACTAACAAATGAAAGAATTTCTATGACAATTTAAACTTTTCATATCGATAAGATTTCACAATATTTGAATATCTTACGGTATGATTTCCTAAAATCTTGAAACATTCTCAGAAGAAAACTAGGGTTTTATCACCCCTTTCTCACACAACACTCATGCCCAAAAAAAGTTATATAAGCTTTTATATTCCTACCATCCAAGTAAGTTCTCTTGACTTACACAAAACACACAATCCATACAGAGTTCTCTCTCTCTCTATACATCAGTCTGTTTCTTTCCTTTCGAAAACGATTCTCTGACTTAAACATCAGAATTTCACCTGCCGAAATACCCTCCAACCATCTTTTACAGGTCTCAGTGATCAAGATTGTAAGACAAACAAGTCATCTTGCTCAAATTGGTAGAACGTATTATCTGTGGAGCCAAACCCACCTCCAACAAGTTGCTCTAGTTTTTTCTTTTTTGGCAATTGTAGTTTTAGCTTTAGTAAATGACAACATTAAAATTAATATATATATATATATATATGATACGGATGCATACAGTCACATAGTGATCGGCATTTGGCTGATATTTCCAAGGTAAACTAAAATTTAAACCGAGATTAAATAGACTCATCTTGATGCCATTTATGAGACGACATGACAAATACCGATCATCTTAATGTTATTGACAATTATGATATTTTGTATTGGTTAAAAAAATTAATGAATCACAATGTCTCAATTTATATTGTTTTTTGCATGACTAGCAAGTTTGCTCTCTATGGTTTCAATATTGACAAAAATTGCCTGGTAATTCATATTTTTAAGCAAGCCGCACTCTCTATCATGAGTTCAAAAAAAAAAAAAAAAAAAAAAAAAAAAAAAAAAAAAGCCCTTAATAATTTATCTTTTTGACAAGTTAGCTCTACCATTAACAATTTGCCCTACGTGCTTTATTCTATTATAAAAACTAAAAATTAAAAATTAAATAAAAAATCCAAGTGTTCAAAAAAATTCCACCTCACCATCTTCTTCCCTCCACCTCTTTCAACGCAGGTATTTCCATTCCTTTTTATTCTCACTTCTCTTCTTCTTCGTCATGACTCTTGTCTTCCTTCCCATTCCCACTAATAAAGAAATTAGAAATAAAAATGATAGATGAATACGTCTCTAATATCAAATTAAAAATAGGAATGTAACTCTGATACAATGTTAAAAATTGGAAACAATATAATAATATAAAACCGTAATACTCATTACTTTAATAAACTATCACAATACGTTTGATTTGTATAGAAAATATATAATTACAAATATCAAAATAAATATTATGAATATAGAAATAAAGAAAATCAAATTTTTTGTGAACTCGTAGCCGAGAGATAGATGGAAAAGAAACAAAAATCACGAGGTTTATATGGAAAAGAAAATAACATTTGGACCAATATGAACTTTTATAATGAATAACAGTGAAAACAATATGGACTTTCCCTCCTTCCTCACCAAAAATATAAAAAATAAAAAACAATATGGACTTTCTTTTTTTTAATTTGGCAACTAGGCCAAAAGGCTAAGAATATGCACGAAATAGCATTTGTAGGCTAAAAATTGTTTATGTGGAATAGTATGGACTTTTACATATCCAACTCATTTTTATTCGTGATGCCAAACAACCCTATATATGAAGTATATATGGAAACAAGAAATATTTAAGGTTTTATCATTCGATTATGGACATATTTTCCTTTATTGGATATTCACTATGCTTGTACCTGGGTATTGTAACATCCCGACTTCTCATGCCGCAATGGCCTTCAAGTTGAGGAGCATATACACATGGAAGAGAGGTGGAAATTGATCTTTTGGATCATGTTGGCATGCCTAATCTAACCCAATTGGGGATTGAGCCCAATTTTGTCTTTTCAAACCTAAGTTCCAAAGTACAAGTCCAATTAGATTTATATTGTGAGAGAACTTTGGAAGCCAAGCCCAAAATCTTAAAATATGGGCCCCTTTTCTCTCTCCCTCTTATTTTCTTAGGAGCTTAAAATATAAGCCCAATTATGTTTAAATTAGACTTAATGCCATCTTATTTTCTCTCCTCTCTCTCTCTCTCTCACATTGAGTTCCTCTCTTTCCCTCTCCCTCTTAGTGTGGTGGTAAGACCAGATTCCTCTCTCTCTCTCTCTCTCGTTATTCATTTAGTCTTACTTTGATGTTTGATTCTGCATAAAGAATGGGATTTATGGTCTTGTACGGGTGTAGATTAAGGTTCATAAGTCATAGTGTTGTTCTTCCCTTTGGTTACAACAAGATTCGAACTCTGGATCACGGGGTTGGGGAAGGGGGGCTTGTTGTCACTAGGCTATCCCCTTGGGGACTTCTTCCCTCTTTCCCTCCTTGTTGGTAAGTCTATCTTCTTTATTTATGCCTTTCTAGCTTGATCTTTGTATCCTTGCACTGTAACCTTTGTTTAGGATGTTCTCTAATGTTTAGAGTTGCTGTGGAGTCGAAATCGTAGTGTATAGTTTGAGTAGAGACCATGGAAGATCAACTTTTGGGTTTTATGAGGCATTTATCGTAGTCACGATGGCCTGAGGACAACAGGCTCATGTCATGACTATGATTCTTATCATAGTCATGATGGGATAAACACTGTATCTCACCCTTTTACTATAACTACGATGCCTTGTCATAATTACTATTAGTTTAGAATGCCCACAAAGGGCATTTTAGACATTTTGCAATAGGGTTAGTGGGGTAACTCCCACTAATCACATATTACCCATTTCTCATGATTATCTCCAAGTTTTGGTGGATCACATTTTAGTGAAAGGAGACTAACCACTTCTTAATTATTGAACATAAAAGAAAATGGCAATTGCAACCATGAAAGAACGTTCTTTATTCTCTAGAGAGAGAATATAGAGGGTATGAGAAAAATTTCGCGTAGGGAATTTTTCTCGTCACGATGATCGCCGAACTGAGGGTTGCGGCGTTGTGATATTGCGGTGGTGGTTCGATTAACATCGTGATCACTATCCCGACCGCGAGATCCGATCGAGGGACGCACGATCGATTTTTGGCTCTGCATATTCGAGATATTTATATCCTATACCCAATCCATATTTATTTTTCTCGAAAATTATTTATGAATGCTTCCGCTACATGTGATTCGATTAATTCCAACATTGGTATCAGAGCGATACGTTGGATTAAAAATAATTTTTGGGTATAAAAATTTTAAGGTTTAAAATTTGGGGTTCGAATCACTGATGAGTTTTGTGAATCCGAGAACACCACTGCATTTCCCATGATCCCTAGAACACGAAAATAATTTTTTCGTAATTTTCTGAGTACGTTTAGGAGAAGAAAATTCTGGTTGAAAGTTTCGGTCGTGAATAGTAACCGACCCATTCAACCTTAGATTTGTCGAGTTTTAGGGCAAATCAATGCATGAAATTTATAGATCTGTAATCCTTGTTTCATGCTCTTCAATTTGATATATATATTGCATATATTTGTGGCCGGAAAATGAGGTTTCAAAATTGACCGCGGAAGATCGAATTTTTGGATCCAAAATACACCGAGTTTAGGGCATAATTATTCCAAAAATCGAGTCAAGGATGCTTGGAATAAATGAAATTAGAGATTCCATAAAAAATCCGATCAAAATGGTGCCGGAAATGGGCTTTTCCAGTAACCGGATCGAAAGACCCGGTTACAGGAACTGTCGGGTGAAGACGAAGAGGTCCAACCCGCGGGCGCGTGCATTACACGCACGAGGCAGGAGCGTGAAGCGGCAGGGAAGGGGAGCGTGAGATTCACGCATGCGAGAGGCGCGTGAATCGGCCTGGGGCGTCTGGGTCGGTGCGACCCGGACACGTGTCACCCCGAACCGCGCCCCGACCCACTACCGGATTCGGACCGGGTTTCGGGTATCGACCCGCTCCGGGGTCCGGAACCAACCCGCGAATGCGGGTCACTCGCGTGCAGGCACATGACTCGTGCGCCTGCGCGTCAGGCGCGTGAGCCGACGCGCAGCGCGTCTGGCACATGCCAGAAGCTATTCCCCGCGTGTGGAGGCACGTGGGGACGCGCCGCCGGTGCGTGGCGACACGTCAGGTCGTCCGAAATTGAAATTTTTTCAATTCTTGAGGGTCCCACATCCATAAAAGTGACTTTTTGTGCATCGAATCCTAGTCCAAATTATGAGATGCTATCCCGGATTGTGGTGTATGGTGTCTGTTGATTCATACGCTCGTCTTGGGGTATGTATTCGAATTATTTGGGTCTTGTTGATTCGTAGGGTGCACAAAATATGAGAATAAGCATCACAAGTCACGTCTATCTAAATGATTGCTTCTAAAATTATCGTATTTAATTTTTGCAAGGGGGATAAAATTGAATGGTGATAAATACGAGATTTTTCACTGGTAGATTCAATTTATCCTCGAGAAGCAAGATTTAATTAAAATTCTTAGGCATGGGATGGTAGACTCCAGGGAGGGTTCCACACCTCAGAGAGACGGGATTAGGAGACATTATGTGCATGAAAGAGGAATGATAGCCGAGTCAGGGCAATCCTCTTGAGTAGTATGCACGATGATGTGATCCCAGTCTATAAGTAATATCCTACGGTTTTATCGGTTTGGCTCACCCTATAAAGAGTATTATAGTGCTCTTACAGATCCTGAGATGAGGATGCTACCTTATAAGTATAATAACTTATAAGAAAATGGTTGATTATATGATGATACAACATTTGATAAAAATGTCGAGTATGATCGCCGAGTTGGGGAATGTGACTGAGCCCATTTCGGATATGTTTTCTAGTGCTGGATGCGATCCAGCTCTTTACCTGATTCATGAGAAATCATGAAAGTCTATTTCACATACGACGAAAGTATTCACACTTTCACTAATGTGAATAGGCACAGTGAGCTCGAGTAGGAACATCTAGAGGCGAGTAAGCCATACTCGGGTCATGCTTATGCGATGGAGTCGAGCAATGACTCCTGTGTGACTCGAGCCTCAGGTAAGAAGAAAACCATCCGAGAAAACCGATAATACAACACAGCTCGAGATAGGAGTGCGCTTATAAAGTTTCGTATAGTGAGTCCTCAAGTATGAGGATTTACGTACATAAACGGAGCGTTTGTCGACATTAGAGGGAGTAACACTTACAATTTGGAGTTACAAAGTTGCTAAACTCTGTACGTCTTTTACGCTTCGAATGTTCGACAGAACTTAATTTCAGCCTAGGATATACTCTTTTAATTTGGAAATTTTATAATTTCCATTTATTACGACAATTCTTTGATTGGTTCTATTTGGTCTGTGAGGGACTGAATGCACTGGAAATGATTTCTTTTCAATGGTATTTCTTGTTGTCCTCTTAGTGTGAGAGAGGATGAACCGGTTAGCAGTGAGTGGTTTGTAGAATCCGCTAACCAGTCTTGTCTAGACGGCAAATTTATAAGAAAACCATTCGACAATGCAATGAGGGCTGGGACTCCATTGCAGTCGGTTCACTCCAATATCTGTGGCCTTATGAACGTGAGAACCTGAAATGGTGTTGGGTACTCTATTACGTTCATAGACAATTACACGTGTTTCGGTTACATCTATCTGATCTAGCGCAAGTCTAAGGCATTGAGGTGTCTCAGGAGGTTACTAGCGAGGTTGAAAATCATTTAGGCTTGAGAGTAGAGATTCTCAGAACCGAACTAGAGCGCGAGTATTTGTCTAAAGAGCTATATTTCAAGAAGGGCATTACGAGAAACTGACTATTCCTTACTACTCAGTGGAGTAGAGTAGCCGCGAGAGAGGAATAGGACTTTGTTTGAGACGGTGAGGCCGATGATGGCGCAAACCAATTTATTCGTTTTCCATTGGGGAGATGCGTTATTGGCTGCAGTCTATGTTCTCAATCGTATTATATTGAAGTCCGCAGTCAGTACTCCATATGAGTTTTGGACAGGGTGGCAGTCTGACCTTAGCCATTCGAGATTATGAGGTTATGCAACGTATGTTCACTATTTCTCGCATTTACACAGCGAGTTAGGCTTGTGAGAAAAGAGATGTATTTCTAATGAGCATACAGATAGCACTCTCACTGAGATTGAGTCTCATGATGCCGAGATTCTTGAAAGTGATTTCCCTATGAGAGGTGAAATCAATTGGGATTTTACCTTTAATGAGATGGATGAATCTAGTGGTTGGCTAATCCCAGTGGTAGGATCCAAGAATCCATTACGGATCTGGGTTTTAGTGGGAGCGATCCATCTAGAGGTAAAAAGGTTTCCCATCCTCTTAAGAGTAGTCGAGGATGCGTACCTAACCATCGCTTCCCGATTGAGGGAGAGGCTCTCAGTATGACTCTTGAGGATTACGAGAAACCTTTAACTGTCCTAGAGTTTCTTGAGGGTTTCATGGAGGACCATTGATTATAAGCCATGGGTGAGAGGAGTTGATGAGAATCAATAGGATCTGGGATCTAGTTGATTTACCTGAGGGAAGTAGGGCCGTTGAGAATATGTGAATTCTCAACATCAAGAAAAAGGCCGACGGATCGGTGTAGAGGTATAAGGCCTATCTGATAACCAGGGGTTACTCAGACTGAGGGCAAGATTACCTCGATCCGTTTACTTTTAGCGATTGTCGTGGACACGATATGGATCTGGAGTGAGACCAGATGAACGTTGAGACTGATCTCCTGAGTGGGAGTTTGGATGAGGATCTATAAGGAATGGCCATCTGGCTTCATTCATTATAGATCTGGATGATAAGGTCTGTTGACTTCGGAAGTTTACATATGACTTTAATCATCAATCCAGACAGTGACGTTTGAGATTTTACGAGAAGGTGATATCTTACGATTTCGTGATGATCGAAGAGGATCATCGCGTATACCTTTTACATTCTTTTGATCATGTTCTCATGTGAATGACATTCTGTTGATTGGGAACAACAGAGAGTATCTGATGACTACGATAACGTGGATATTGTCGAGTCTTGATATGAAGAACATGGGTGAGACTCAGTTCTTCCTCAAAATTAAGATCCAGAGGGATCGCTCGAGACAGGTGTTGACCCTTCCACAGGAGTCAAACATCAAGAGAGTTCTCGAGTACTTCGAGAAGATCGACTACGACCTTAAAGATACTCTTATCGCTAAAAAGTTAAAGCCTAATTCTTGACATATGCCCTAAGACTCAGAAAAGGACAAGGGAAATGAGTAGAATCTCTTGTTCCAGTGCACTGAGTGATCTGATGTATGCAGTATCGCGTACACGTTTAAACGTTTGATTTGCAGTCACTATGATAATTAGGTATCGATCGAATCCTATAGGGGATCACTGGAGAGCAGTGAAAGGATTCTGAGATATCTCGAGAGAACTGCGGACCTCCTCTAGTGTTACGGAGGAGGTGATTTGTATCTTATTGGGTATTCAGATACCAACGGGGTTGGTAATCTGAACGTATGTAAATCGATATTAGGTTTTACTGTCTTGGAGTAGTAAGAAGTAAACCTGTATATCTCTATCTACGATAGAGACTGAGCTTATGAGATACTCAGCGGCAGTTCAGGAGAGTGTTTGGCTCCGGAGATTTCCGGATCACTTAGGGCTTGTGTCAGATAGTGGGAGACCAGTGATGATTTATTGAGAAAATCAGGCCGCCTTTGACCACACTTGAGACTCGAAGTATCAATAAATCCAAACACATTGATACCTAATATTACGTTATGAGATACATCACTGAGAAGGGTGAAGTGACAAATTAAGTACATTACTATACAGCATGTTGGTTGATCTCTTCAATAAACCTATTGTGATAGATTCATGTATGAGATATTGGAATCATTGGGTTTGCATGTATATTGTCATTTCTCATTTTGTACTGATGTTTATTGTGTTATATATATGACATGTGTGCATGATTGGGTCACTTATTTATTGTACTATTTTAATTGTCATATATTTTGTGATATGTTGTGATAAATGATATGTCAGGCAGGCGTGGTCGACTCTCTCACACGAGTGACCACCTCCAGCTCTGAGTGAGCGGAGATAAGACGGTTTCTAGTTGTGAGAGGCTTTGAGAGTGGCCCTACTAGAACATAAGTCGCCCTGATATGTGTTCAGGATGAGGTCATATGCGATATGACCGGCATGGACGTACCCACATCCATGTTACCTGTAAGTAGTCAGGTTTGAGATATCAGATATCACCTGCGACTAGTGATATTATCTCTGAGATACTCTCTCTGAGATCTCTGGGTAAAGTCTTATGTGTAAACTGAGTCCCATACCTGCACAGTGTTAGAAAAATCTGACATATGCCCTTTGAGAGATAGGGGAATAACACTGTGGCACGCGTTTCATACCGCGTGTGAGATGTCGACCAGGGATAGTGGGAGCATTATTTGAGACATTGATATGATTTTGATCCCCGTTCCCACTGTGTGAGACCCGAGATCCATTGGGTGGGATCTCTTGTACCCTTATCATTTTCGGCCGTTTCTAGAAGTCTTGGCTCAGTATTGTTACTTTAGTCTGTTTACCGATGGTCCGGAAGATAAATTGATGTCTAAAAGACAGGTCTAGGAAAGCAGCTGAATTGAGGCTAATAGATTCGAGTTTGGAAAATGGAAAACTAATTGACATTACATCATTGTGTTGTATTCACCGGTTAGCATATTATGTCTGTCCATGTTGGAATGTAAGCATGATAGTGGATACACAGTCGAGCATTTATTGGGGATTACTTTCGATGAGGAAAGTAGCTCGATGGATGTAATTAGTCTTGGATCTGGGGTGCAGCGAGTTCTTTTGATACTAACGATGGCTTCTCGATCATCCTAACAGGTGCATCGAGAGGTCTTTGCTTGCAGGTCGCACGACGCCCAATTCTGTATGAAAGTCCAGCAGGGTGATGTGATCGCATGAGTTGTGATCTTGTGACGAATATTAAAATGTCCTCGCGTGCAAGTGAGAGATATTAGTTTAGAATGCCCACGAGGGACATTTTAGACATTTTGCAATAGGGTTAGTGGGGTAACTCCCACTAACCACATATTACCCATTTCCCATGATTATCTCCAAGTTTTGGTGGATCACATTTTAGTGAAAGGAGACTAATCACTTCTTAATTATTGAACGTAAAAGAAAATGACAATGGCAACCATGGAAGAACGTTCTTTATTCTCTAGAGAGAGAATATAGAGGACATGAGAAAAATTCCGTGTAGGGAATTTTTCCCGTCACGATGATTGCCGGACTGAGGGTTACGGCGTTGTGACATTACGGTGGTGGTTCGATTAACATCGTGATCACCATCCCAACCGCGGATCCGATCGAGGGACGCACGGTCGATTTTTGACTCTGCATATTCGAGGTATTTATATCCTATACCCAATCCATATTTATTTTTCTTAAAAATTATTTATGAATGCTTCTACTACATGTGATTCGATTAATTTCAACAGTTACAATAAGGGAAGTTACATACCTTAATCCCTTGTTATCACGATGACTCTTTGAGACTACGAATCCTAGATTACAACTCTTTGAAGCTTTGATGTAGTATGTGGTGGTCGCGCTTCTCCGTATATACAAGGGGTCATATGTTTGCTGCTAATTTTCATTATCGAATATTGAGAGTGTAAACAAATTTGTAGAGCATTGGTATGGATACATTATAACTATTATGTAGGAATTTGTTTAATTTAATCTAATGGTTAGTCGTGACTTCTTTTTTTATAGTTGAAATTATGTTTACATTATACTTATAATTGATAAATTTTTAAAGTCATATTATATGCACTTTGTAGTTGATAAATATTTGATAAGCAGGTTTTGGTATAAATTTTTAATACCATTTATAAAGAAATCAAATTTTTCAAAATAATATTAACTCTAGCAGAAAACTTCTCTAAGTGTACAAAGAATTACTAACGCTTTCAAAAAATAAAAATAAAATTGTCAACAAAAGTTAAAACATTTGTCGACGTTTCAGTGAAAAACATCGGTATATGCTTTAACTTTTATTGACATTTATTCACAAACGTCGGGAGAATCTCACCTCTTCCCGATATTATTTTTGTCAAAATGATGGCAAGTTACAATTATTGCCAACATTTGCAAACGAACGTCAAAAAAGGTAAGTCTTTTCCCAACATTTGTTTTCCCGACCTTTGTAAAGTTCAACTCTCAACTAATTGCAATGACGAAGGGATTTTGTACAATGAAGCTCGAGTTAATATCACCATGTTCAAAATCCTGCAACACCCAAAAGATGTGTTTATAACCCAATTAGTGCCATGGCAGAGCTTGTGCATCCAACCTGAATCAATGGTGCAAGTGGCCATTCAAGTGAACATTTTCTATTGTGGTGGAATTGCATTTGGCTTTCAATTTCCCCATAAAATTATAGATGCTGCTACAATGATCTCTCTTCTCAACACTTGGGCTTCATTAGCCTTGAAGTCTTGCAAAAAGATCGAGTTTCCAAATTTTGTAGCCTCGTCAATTTTTCCACCAATACATTTGTCCCCAGGAAAGAACGTGCCTCCACTTATTGGAACATGTTTCCTCAAGGAAGGGAATCATGTAGGAAGGAGATTTGTATTTGATGCCACAGCAGTAGCTAAGCTCAAGGCTAAAGCAACAAGTACATGCGTAACTAACCCTTCTCGCGTACAAGTGGTCACAGCATTTATCCTGAAATGTTGCATGGCTGCCTCCAAAGCGGTTTTTGGTTCTCCAAGGGCATCTGTAGCACACCATGCTGTGAATGTACGCTCACGTATGATGCCACCATTACCTGAAAATCTAGTGGGATCTTTACTGTCTAAAGTCTCCATAAGATTGACATCTTCTGACTTGGAATTCAACAATTTGGTGGCCTCAATTAGAAGTGCTTTTGGGAAAATCAACGCGGATTATGTGAAATCCCTACAAGGTCATCAAAGGCTAGAGGTGTTGTGTGAGACTTTGCGGGAGGCAGAGAAAATATTTGATAGGGAAAAGATGGATTCGTACTTTTTTTCAAGTTGGTGCAATATGGGTTTCCATAGTGTGAACTTTGGATGGGGAAAGCCTATATGGGCTACTTCAATCGCAGAAAAGTTATTTCCTCAATCCTTTTTCGTCAATTCCTGTTGGTTGCTTGATACTAGAGAGGGTGATGGAGTGGAAGCCCTACTGATTTTAGACGAGAAAGAAATGGATATCTTGGAATGTGATGCCGAGTTTCTTGAATTTGTTCTCCAGAATTTAGTGTCATCGTATAAATAGGAGAAATTATTCACGTGGCTTAACTTGAGTGTCATTATCTGCAAATTTCCTTTCTATATGTTTTTGTTTAGTTTAGTTTAATTTCGTCTATGGTTTAAGCGACTAGTCGAGGCTATACTTCTTTTCATTTCATTTTCAATTGCTTGGTCTTTCTAGTTGTTTTTTTTTTTATTTCCCATCCGGTATCCAGAACTTCACCTCGACTAATCCGGATCGACCTAGGACTTTTTTCGGGAGAGATCTCCCAACATGATTTTTTCTGTATCCATAGAGAATCGAACTCACAACCATGATTAAAAGAGTTTTACTCCCATCTAACTGCGTTGGTTATTATCAATAACATCAGCAATTCCAATGCAATGCATCTCCAAGCTTGTCATTCTGTAATGGCTGATAGGCCTGAAATGAGGAGTTTGTTGGTGTCTTCTGTGAACTCGTAGACGATAGATAGATTTTCTCTGTTAATATAATTGTATAAAGAAACAGAAATCACATGGTTATATGGAACAGAAAATAGCATTTGGAACAACATTGACTTTTATTATCAATAACAGTGTAAAGAGTATGACTTTTTTTAACCCCTTTTGGACCCTATTCAACATGTTTAACCCCTTTAGCCCATACAGCAGTGGAGCCCACTTGAGTTTGAATCTTTGTTGCCTTTGTTGGCATACGAGTTTGCTAAATTGTATATGCAAATATGATGATGGCTCATGACTCTTTATTGTGGATTGTTGTGGTTCTGCCTCTTCCCTCTCACATATGGGACAAGGATACGCCTGGTCTACTTTGGGCTGCTTGTGATCTAATATTATCCCCTCTTTTCTCCATTATGCTATTTTGGATATTGTATTACGATTATGCAATATGTTTTTTGGATTGGGACATGTAATATGATTTGTTATGCATATAATGTTTATCTCCTATCAATCTCACCGGTTTATATTTTTATAGGGAGCTCTCTAACTGGATCTGGGTGTCCTATAGCCTACTAAATTCAAGGGAATTTGAAACCTTGATTCTGTTATCGATATCCCATGTTAGTGATTAAATTTTTGATAAATATCCATGCTTTATACTTATGACATGTATGTTTGCATTAATATGATTTCCAACCTATTATTTCATATTATATGTTGTACTATACTTTTGATCTCTTGCTTAAATTTCACAAATTAACCCTTCATTTTTCCCCTTTCAAATTCTATGGAGGCGTGAGGTTAAGAAACTCATGGGTAGAACCTACGTCTCCAGAGATGACTAGAGACTGACAGAATACATAGGCAAGCATTAGACTTGTGTACCCGTTCATGTTTTAGATTTGTTTATTATTTTATTCATGTTGGATTCATTGCTTGTTTTGAATAATGTATCTCGGAGTTTTGGGGGAGACTTAATAAGTTGATTTTCATCTGAGAGTATTTTGATGTGAACATAATATTTTTTTTTATCCTGACTAGTCACTATATGATATTCAGAATTTCATCTTGACTAATCAGGATCGATCTGCTATCAGAACAATTTTTTAGAGAAATCTCCTAATGACATCCTTTTTATTCTCAAGAGGTTCAAACTCAAGCGTTTGGTTAAAGAGTCGTAACGTCCTTTCCACTATTGATGTGAACATAGTATACATGCATAGTAGTTATCGTTATCTTTTGGGGCTCTTTGCTGAGGGATATTCAAATTCTCAAAGCTAAGTAATTGGCATTCACCTGTAAAGTACATTAGATCATATAAATTAATAGTACTGAATTAAAAAGCTGAAAGTTAATCAACTTTTGAGTGTGCATCAAATGAAAGCGTTGGCAATAATTCATGACAGTTGGTGCCCAAAGTTTCAAAAATGATAGAGTTCACGTGGTTTAACTTAATTAACAAATTTCCTCCTCTTGTACTTTAAGAAATCTAATTTTGTATAAAAATTTAATTTTTCTTTTAAAACAACATATTTACAAGAAATCTACATGTAAATTCAAATCCAAATTGTCAAATGCAACCCTAAAAAAGTTGAACAACAAAAAGGAAAATTGAGGTCTGTCCTATATTTACCCCTTCCTTGCATGTTTTTCCCACAACAAAATGAATTCAACCTCTTGAACCCCAAGCATACTTAAAATATGAATTTGTAGCAAAAATTTTAAGAAATTTTCTCTTAATAACGATGCAAATTCGAGGAATTTAGGATCATGGTCTCCAAAATCGCCATATATATTTTTTGACGAAAACCGAAACAAAAGGAGTAGAGAAAAATCATAGATAAAGGAGAAGCAAAATAGAAAGACAGGCTAATGATGTATTCCTCAGTTGTTGTATTCTTGTTTCAATTACTTCTACTAGAGGTGGGTAGAAGCTCCATAGATAATGAATCCAGAGACTTGAGGGCTGGTGCGAAAAATGGTGTTGTTCCTTATCTTGTTTCACGAGAATACTTGCAAAAGACCATTGAAAGTTGATCCAACAGAGGAAATTCCGACGCATAAATTAGGAAGAAGTGTTGATAGTAAAAAAAACAAGCTACAGAGAGAGCGTGTCCATCCTATGTTGTGTTTTGTGTGCCTTTTTGTGTAGAGTTTTTTGACCATACCTGTTCTGTTCCTAATGCTGGACATATAATGCACATATAGGGTTAGTTTTGTGCTAGTTTAAGAGTAGAAATCCTAATTTCCTTACGAACGTCATTGAGAATCCTCCGAGATTGTAAGGGGCCCATAGGAGATTTTAATACTCTGTCAATAAAGGGAAATTCTAGTTGACTCGAAGGCTTCCTGCCTTATTACATGTAGTCTTTAAGATATGTTTCCTTATCAAAAGAGATTTTTTCAGGAGAAAAGATACATATCTAGTTAAGGAAGATTTGGATTCGTATTTCCTTATTAGTTGACTTTAGTTTATGTCTATCACATGATAGGACATGATAGGATAAGTTGCGCTCATAGTTATGAAACGTGTATGTAAAGAAACTAAGTAACCAAGGAACTTGAGTATTGAAAATTGAGATGGTTGAGATGATCCTTGATCCAGAGACTGTGGAATTTAAGGTTAGTATGGCCCAAATCCAATGGATGTGAGTGGTGTCAATCTTACGGTAATAGGCTGTTGGGTTACATACCATCAACTTCAATGTTGCTTCAGGTTTTAAAGATGCATAGAAGTTGACTTCTTCATACATTTCTTGTGAGGAGTGCTTATTCCTCTATGATTTGGGTTGGGTGGATCAAATCAAAGCTGCATGTCTACACATGACACATATATAAATATGATAATATAGGCACTCTTACACGACAAATAAAATATATTCAGATCCATCACCATTTTAAGTAATAAAAATAATTACAAACACCCTTCAATAACTTTGAACTTTTAAAAATTAATATAAGTATGTTTTTGACAACATTAGAATTATAGTTGTTTTACAAAATTAAGAGGTATCTACACTTTGGATGAACAACACTATATAATGAATAGCACTTCTCTGTTTTCATTTTCATAACCAATAAATCAATTAATTCAATTCGAATATTATCGAATTTAATTTAAAAAAAAATTTAATATGATCTTTTTCATTCCCAATTTTCAAAATTGAGATTTAAAAAATTTAGCTTATCCATTAAACCAACTGTCCGTTGGTAATGAACAACACTTCTCTTACATTTTACAATCAACAACTAGCCACTTCTTTAACCATCGAGCTAACACTTGATGACTATATACCTCAAACACTTTATTTCTAACAACTCCCAAATCCAAGGATTTATAATGAAAAGCACCTGCCCCTTCTGCCTTCAGTTAATTGGTGCAATATTGTATTAAGGACAACCATGTGAAGACTTGGGTCTCAATTTTGTTTCCTATCTGAACACTGGTGGTTTGATGTCCGGGCCGGATTGCATTTGAGCCAAGACTTTTATGTTTAAGCTAGACAAGGTCTGGCCTAAGTGTTAATGGGCCGTTTGACTCGTAGCATCCTACGGGTTTATTTTGAGTTTTTGCTGTAATGTTGTTTCTTTTGTGGCAAAGATTATATAATTGCGGCTTTCAGTCAGAAATTCATAGATAATTTTTCAGATGCCCGACAAATATGTATTCAAAAATTTGTGATGTTTTTAGATTGCTCATGTGATTTAACTAATTTGTCAACACTCAATTTTTTTCGACAAACACCAATCAAGTCTCTCCTCTCATCTGCACTCAAAAGAAAAGGCCAGAAAGTGTTTATTAGATGCTTGCCCAAACTGGCAATCATTCGTACAACATCGACAAATTTTTCATTCATTAATTATACTTGGATTTGGAGAGGCGTATTCAAGGAAATCAGGGTCCCTTTCCAAGATTACCATTTGTTTTTCGTCTAAGTTCAACCAAGCTTCAACTCCATTACGCTCTTTGGTGTCTATCAAGATACAGACATTAGCAAACACTGACATATTTGCTGCCATTACTGGGCTTACCCATATAGGCTTTCCCCATCCAAAGTCTACATCGTATAAACCTGAATTGCACCAACTTGTGAAAATATATGACTCCATTGTTTCCTTATCAAACACTTCTACGTTTTGTATAGACTCATAGAATGCTCTAACCCCTTCATCGCCATGTAGGGTCGATAAGAAATCTCCATTAACTTGTCCAATAGCTTTTCTTGCCAAGGCCACCAAATCATGCAATTCCATGTGAAGTGATGCTTTGTTTGTATGAATTGAGGTGATTATATTTCCCAAAGAACTTCTAGGCAGTGGTGGCACCTTTCGAGAACGCAAATCAACTGCATAGTGTGCTATGGATTGCTTTGCAATTCCGGAGGTTGACTTAGATGCAATCATGCAACATTTCCATATAATCCCAGACACGACTTGGACACGCGAAGGATTTGTTACACATGAACTTGTTGCCGTGGTCTTGAGCTTGGCTATCGCGGTAGCATCAAATACAAATCTCTTTGGTAATGACTTGCCTTCCTTGAGACACGATGCAGTAAGGGAGGGAATCTTACCAGGTGAGTCCATTGGTGGGAAAAGTGATGATGCTTCAAAATTTGGATGCTCAATCTTTTCAAAAAAGCAAGAAGCTATTGAAGCCCAAGTATTGAGGAAAGAGCTCATTGTCGTCCCATCTACAATCTGGTGCAAAAGGGCAACACCTATCGCAATTCCTCCACATGTGAATTCGTTCACTTGCACAACCACTTGCACCATTGAGGAAACATGTTTGTGGTTTATGGGTTGATTTTGAATAAACAGACGTAATAACTCAAGCTTTGGTTGTTTTAGGAATTCGGACAATGGAAACTTAACTTGTGCCTCCATATACAAGGCTCCCTCATCGTTACAATCGATTGAGAGATGATCTTTGATCCTCCCTGCAAGTGGATAGAAAAGAGAGAGGGTTTTTGAGAGCGAACTTTTCAAGCGATTCGAAACTTGATTGAAATCCTCAAGATTTTCATGGTTTTTAGGGTAATAAAAGATAGACCTTGTATAGACGAGATGCAAAGTTTGGTCAAGAAATGAGAGGTTGAAGGTTTTGAGGTGAGGTGGGGTTGGTGTGGATGGCTTGATGGTTTCTCTTGCAATGATTTCTACTTCCATTCTTTGTTAAATGGGCGTTCTTGTTTTCAGTCAGATTCGCTTCTTAGTTTGCCTTTAAAAGGAGGAGATGGTAAGAGAAGACACACCTCACTAGCCTCCTTATTTGACTAATTTTATGCATTCTTTTCTATGGTCTTCCGAATATAGAGAAATGTCTCATGGATGGCGCATAAGACTGAAAGATAAAGCCAAGGGAGAAACAAAGTCTTCTTATATAATTGAGGGTGCACGGCATGTTACCAAAAGTTTGACCCGGACCCCACTAAATTAGGTTATACAGTGATGAGATTTTTTTTTTTCTTTTATTGACAAAAAGGTTTTAAAAGACATTATATTCCCAATATTATGGTCAGATACACCTCACAAGGATGAGAATAGAACTCATGGAGGTTAGGGAGACACCGACGGCCCTAGTTTTGCAAGGATGGCAGCACAACTATTACCCTCTATTGTAGTGACAGAGCCACGTGAATAGGAGGGTCGGCAATTGCCCTAAATCAAAATAATCCATTATTTTGTACATGTCAAATATGTCAGTTAAACTATTTATATTCTTTGTATCAAAAAAAAAAAAAAACTATTTATATTTTCATCCTTGACATTTGTCTCCATTGCCCTTTAGCTCCTCGATGCTCTATCATAACAAAACACACCTGATGAATTAGAGTTAAACGAATTAACTTAGAGAATATAACACGCGGGATTATAAATATTTATATCCAACAAAAATCTATATCCACCAATTTTTTTATATATATATTTATTTAAAATGATCAAAATATATTAACAATTTGATTAAAATTTGGTCATTAACTCATCGAATCCATGTAATACTACTTTAATTTATATCTATGTAATTCTTGAACTCTACCATTGCATTAAGAAAATAATAATAATAATAACCTTTGACCATAGAACTATAATGGATTTTGCTTACGTTTTCCTTTTATTAACTTAGATTATCCATTGGAAGGTTCCAAGTTGGTCTCTCTGTTCAGACCTTGTAATAGAAATATTTGCAACAAATATATTTTCCAATTTTGACTTTTGACTATTTATGTTTTCCGTTCCAACATTATTGACTTCTCAATTTGTTCTTATGTTAATTGTTTTCCTTGGAAATATGACAAAGCTACAGTCAAAATATGGAAACTTCTAATACTTTATATTTTATTTTAATAAAAGAAAAAGGGAAATATATGTCATTCTACAATCTTCACTAGTAGAGGGCCGATATTCGTAAAGCATGAAATATACTAAATTTATATTTTTATCAGATGGCTCTCTCTTCCCTTTAAAATATCTTTGTTAAAATTGTCAACATATTATTTTAATAAATATTATTTAAACACATCTATCTCCTCTCCCCCTCTTAAAATACTCCGATAGCAATTTTAATATGATATTATTTCAATAAATATTTTTAATACCCTTTTATCTGTAATATAGATAGAGATGTAAATTATAAGATTCAAACGAATTTGATAAAATGAATAAGAACATTTGAAATTCTTTGTGATCACACGATACTATTATATTTGAAGGAAATATTTTACAGAATCGTAATAAGACCTATACTATTGTATAGTATCGAGTATTGGACTATTAAACAACAACAAAAGTATAAAAATGGATGTAACTGAAATGAGAATATTTAGGTGAATGTGTGGTGAAATTTGAAAGATGGGATTAAAAATGAAGAAATATGTATTAAATTAGAAATGACTTCAATTATGGATAAAATATGAGAGTATCGCTTGAAATGGTTTAAACTATGGGTGCAAGTGGTTCGGGTTAAACCGTTAACCCGAACCAAAATTTTCGGTTTGGTTCGGTCTTTTTCTTAAAAAGAAATTCGGTTCAAAATAAACCAAACTGAAATTATTTCGGTTCGATTTCGGTTTATTTTTTTAAAATCAGTTCAGTTCGGTTTGAACCGAATTAGTATTTTTTGAATATTTTTATATTAAAAAATATAATTTAATTAATTTTTTTCCTTGCATATTCAAATGATGGATTAGATTATTTATTTTTTAAAAAAATATTATTCATAAGAATATTTTTCTCCATAATTATTCTTGATATAGTTTAAATAAAAAAATATTATTTTAAAATCTAAACCAATTAAAAACTATTCTTAGAGTTAAAACCCCTAAATGGTTCTAAAAATATTATATTTGGAGAAGAGAAAAGGAAATTCATATGTCTTTTACACATTAATTATAAATGGCATCTCTTTATACCTAAAAGAAAAAAATAGTGACAAATGAAAAAAAAAATCAGTTTAAACCGAACCAAATCAAACTAAATCGAATTTTTTCGGTTCGGTTTGGTTTAAACCAAATTAAATTTGGTTCGACTTTTTATTTAATTTTTTTTAAAATTTCGATTTTCGGTTCGATTCGGTTTGACCACTAAATTGAACCGAACCGAACCGTTCACATTCCTAGTTTAGACATATGTAACAAAAATCCAAAAATGCATCAATTAGGAGAATTAAAAATTTAAATATATGAGATTTAGTGAAACGTAAGGGTAAGCCGTTGAAAATTTAGATGCAAATTATTTGTAAATATATAATATTTAAGAGTTTAGTTAAAAATTTGACTTTAAATAGGAATGAGTAGAATAAAAAAATCTGAACAAGTTAAATCATCTGACTTGTCATTTTGAGTTTTTATAAACTTCTTTTATTTTCTTTTTTTTTTATCTCTCATGTTTTTGTCCCTCAAATGAGGGACCCCAAAATTTGGAATCAAGATCCAAATTGTTATTATAACTGTTTCTATATTGAGTAAAATTATTTTAAAAAATATTTCTTAAATACTAAAATAAGTTTTTTTTACATAAGAGCTGTGAAAATATTGAAAATATAAACACCCACAAAGTTTCGAATATAGATCTCAGAAAAAACACTTGAATAAAAACTTTTTACCACTTGAATGTCTCTGCAAAGAGACCCAAAAAAAAAAGACACTACAGTAAATTATGTTTGATAAACGTGTCCATAAAAAATAATAATAAAATAAAGTTATGTTTGCTAAATATGTTCATCAACTTTTCTTATAAGAAAATTTTTAAAGCATGTTTTCTATATTTTTAATATTGTTAATAAATGTCTCTTGTAATTTCAAAAGATTATATGAAGAAAAAAAAACAATTTTACTTTACTAAACTATAATTTTTTAAAAAATATTGAACATTAATAAAATAGTTGTCAAATTGAAATTCTGATGACTCTATACTGACACATTGTCCTAAATTTTACACTTAATTTTGAGATGTGTAATTTAGTTTTATTAGGAATCATATGTGTGGAGAGTGCAAAGTTATTTTTTCATTTCTTTTGGGATAATTTGGGTTGTGGTTTTTTGCTTTTGCATTTGAGGTTAAAGATGAAAAAAAGTTAATGTGTTTAAGGTAATTATCACAATTTATATTAAGGAGTTTATGGTAAAATTTAACATAGATAGAAAATAGTTTTTAATGCATACGAAATTACGAAAAAGAAACATAATATATTTTAGGTAGTAGTAAAATAAATTGCAACAAAAAAAAAGATATAAATGTGGTCTTTACCGAAACGTTTCAAGAGAAAAGAGTAACAATATGAGTGAAAAGAGGGAGAGAGTCTTGGGAATGGAGAAAACGAATTTGGAAAAATCAGTGTCGCAGTGGAGAAAACGAATTTGGAAAAATCAGTGTCGTAGTGGGCCTTACAGTACTTGGACCGAATTAGTTGGGCAAGCCTTGGATACCAATTTGTGAAAACAAAAAAAGAGAGAGAATTTTAAAAATATATATAATTATATTATTTGAAATAAAAGAATTTCAAAAGATATATACATGCGATGTATTAAAATGTAAAATTCTATAAAAATGTTATGAATTGCTCTCTAATGTCGTTATATTAAATATTAAACATAATAATTAAACTTAATAAATTTTAAAAAAAAATGTTAAAGAAATTCATATCATTAGCTTTACATAAAGTTTTTTAAGATTAAAGTGTTGTATAATTGTGAGATGCTGTCAAAATTCTAGAAATGAGGTGTATAAAGTATACCTCGAGAACTCTTATGCTTTTCAGATTCTTTTAAGTGTAGTAGATCTTCAATTTATACAGAATAATTCAAAACAATCTTTTCATCCCTTTCAGGTTATTTGGATGGAAAGATTTGGAAAGGAAAGAAAAAATTAAGAAAAAAAATTATGATTTTCTTTCCTTTGGGGGTTTTAATACGAGAGAAAATAAGAAAAAAATAAGGGATTTAGAAAAAATTCAATTTAAAATTTTTCCTCTCCAAAAAATAAAAAGAAATAGAAAGAAAAAAATGTTAAAATTAAAACATTTTTATATTCTAAAAATACCCTTTAAAAGCTGAAAATAAAAATTTTTATTTCCGATGAATCTCATTTCATTTCATTTCTTTTCTTTCATAAAACTCTCAAACAAGATGGAGAGAAAATTATAATTTTCTCTCCTTTTCTTTTTTCTCCTAACTAATCTTTTCTTTTCTTTTCAAAACTCACAAATATTCTGTTTAAGTTAACTAGGAATAAAGAGGTTTTAGTTTTTTTTTTAATTTTTTTTTATATTTGCTTGATTTGTGTTCTTCATACAAAGTATTACTATAATTGTCAAGTATTGTTTTTCTTTGTCTATTTTAAGTTAATTATTATTGTTTCCAAAGTTGATTATTATTCAAGTTCAAAATAAGAGATGGTTAAAAACTTGAAAAGTTTCAACGTTCAAGTATTTAAATAGCATTTAATTCCCCCTTAAAAAAATGAAAAATCATTTTAAGGTGTCAGGATAGTGTGACTCTGGTTTCATATATGGTATAATGAGTCTTTGCTACTTATATAATTGATATTCAAATAGTCACGAATCATTTTATCATTTCATCTATGAAAAATGGTTATCATTAAAGGATGAAATAAGGATTACCACTCACAAATATCGAGGATTATAAAAAATTCTAGAAAAAATTAATCAATGCATCTATCTAAAACAATAATCACTTGGCCCCCAGTTATACTAATATCTAATTAATTGATTTAATGATTAGATACTAATACTAACATAACAGTGACTAAACACTAATATTTTTAAATAAGTTATTGAGTTCGACTCTTATGTATGGTGAAAGTAGGTGTCGGAAGTATTTTATCCTTTAAGAGTTTAATATGATTTAAATCACATTTAATTGGATTCAAAATGATTATCGGATTAAAGTGTTGCACGATGGTTGTCAGTTCTGGACCAAATTAATTGGGTCCCAATTGATTGATCATAAGGCCCACAATATTTTTTATGATGGCCCGGACCTATATTCGGGCCCAACAGAAAGGGCACACATTTTATGGGCTCTGTGTTGTTAATTGGATGTTGTGAGACCCATATAGAACAGAGATTTTTTTTTTATTATTATTGTGTACACCACAGGTATTAAGAATCATTTTCTAACTAATCTGATTTGAAACCTATAGTAATCCATTTCAGGAGTCCATTCTGGGAGCTACCCATATAGATCAGACACGAATAGACAATGACAAGGCACTCAATTAGAACCAACCAACACAATCTCGGTTCACGATTCATAGAAGTATGCATCAAAGATGGTCCCAATAATATATGTTCGACAATGAAATGACCGAAGAATTTTTTTTTTGTATTTGACTACTGATATTCAAAGATCTGATTAATCTGATTCGATTAGTCATAGAACTTAATTTAGAAATTGACTCTCTCGATATCTGTTTTTTTATTTCTAAAACTCGAATTCAAAATTTTGATTGAACAAGTCTAATATACTATCACTATAGACTTATAGAACGTTGGCAATCAAAGAATTTAATTGAGAAAGAGCCCGTAGCTTTATTTTTCTATTAAACTAATATAACATTCCAATCCTATCAAATTCTAATAGTTGAATATCCCTTCTTAAATTGTTTAATTTGTCATCAATTATTGCTAACATATTTTAAAAAAAAAAAAATCTTTAGAAACTTTTTTTAAAGAAAATAAATTTTGTATATTCAAAAAAATAAAGGCCACCAGTATCAAATATATTTTCCTTTTGGAATTTAATATGAAATTTATTATTGCTATCATATTTGATATATTTTCCAAAATTGTGTTGAAAACCAACTTTAAATTAAATTATAAATTTTATTTTGCGTTTAACCAATCGGTATCTGATAACTAATTTATTGACTATAATGACTAATTCAATTAAAATAAATTATCAGATTCATTAAAAGATAAACTCATTCTATATTTATTTTTTTATTCCCAAAATTAAAACTCCAAGGACTTCGTTAAGAAAATCCGGTGTTACAAACTGACCAAACATAAAAGATGATTATTAGACTCCTCGCACAACTCGATTAATGATATAATAATGCTAGACCTTGTTCTTGACCCACGCGCTGGGGGTACCGATATCATGCACGCATGTGGTTGCATGCTAATACCATGCCTACGATAAGGTTAAATTCAACAGTTTTGACAGTGTTTGGAAAAGTGAATTTCACTGCTAATAAAAACTTGCCATTGCAACGTGAGATAATGACACGAGATCAACAAAATTTTTTATGAAGAAAAAAAGACATTGCAAATAAGTCCTTTACTAATGTTTTGTCACGAATGGCGTCGCAAAAATTTTGTGATGCCAACCGGGCCACCACAAACCGCGTCGCAAAAATTCGTGAAACCAACTAGCATCGATATCATTTGCGACGGAAATCTTGCCGTGAATTGGGTTGTATTGTTTTATGACACTACATAGGTAATCACAAATTTCTTCGTGCATTTTGCGACAAGATATTGTGGCAAGTGATATTTGCGAGCAATATGCATAAAAAATGACATTGCAAAAATATATATTTAATAATAGTTTATTACCTTTCGTAATACATTGGAATATATATAAATTTTGTAGAAATATTGTTTTGTTGAAAATATTAATCTTTTTTAAAATTCTTTTTTAAAATTCTTTTCGTTGATCAATTGTTAAAATTTTTCTAAATTTTTTATGATTTAAATTCATATCAAAAATCATAAATACCAAAATATATTTCCAAAAATGGAAATTTACATAATATATATGATTAATACTGTAAAGAGGAAAAAAAATAGGTATCCAAATTAATACAATATTTATAAGACCTGGGAAGTAATGATCAATAGGGTAAGAAATGTATCCAAATAAATTTCTATCAAATGGGCTAATGATTGATAGAGGGAGTGATGGGTCAAAAAGAGAAAGAATGATTAATAGAGAGTGAGTCAAGAGATAAATCGGGCCTTTTTATATGATAAACGTCTATAGATTGTGATGTCATTTGCGCCGATAGTGCTGTCACAAATGGCGCCATCGTCACAATATTTTTGTGACGACATTTGCAATGATAGGCGACTGTCTCAAATGATACCTTGTCATTTCAAAATTGAAAAATAAGATATTACGATGAAAATATATGGGTTACAATATTCACATTTGCAACTTGCAACGACAAATCGCGTCGCAAATGTAGTTATAATATTTTGTGATGAATTTTGCAATAACAATCGAGATTTAATTAAATTAATATTATTCCCTCTTTCTTTTTTAAAACCTCAAATTTAAATCTTTTCAGTGTATCAAAAATAAAAAAAGAATTTTACAACAATAAGTTGCATCACAATTTCATTGCAATGAATATTGTGACGTGGGAAAAAGGCGTAGCAAAATATTAGCATGCTTTTTGCGATGAAATCCGATTATGCAAAATATTTTTGTTATTTATCACCTAAAATTCCTTGCGTAGATATAAGTTCCTCTTCTTCTTCTTTAATTATTCTTTTTTTAGTTAATTATATACTTTAATGAAGTTTTATCTCTTTGTTTTAAAAAAAAAAAAGTCATGTTAACGCTAAGCCAGGCACTACCCATAAACCCACACATCAATGTCCTCGTGTGGAGCCGTGTTCAAGCTCATTCCAAGGCCTAGCATTTTAATAAATAAACTTGCACAATTATACCTCTCCTAGTTATAAAATTCCACAATATTGATGTGATATATATTTTTTTTTTCAAACAAGGAGACGAGAGATAATTAGCACCATCATTTCTTTGAATGTTTTTTCTTACCATAAAATGTTGTATTTAAATTATAACTATAATTTCAAGTGCGATCCCATTATTATATTTTAGTCGAAATGTTAAATAGTCAGAATATATCCCCCGTAACTTGATGAGGGCCTGGCCTCCTTATACCAGAAAAAGTATAGTTGGAGCCATCACTAGTGTTGAGCGAGCCCATCACTACAACTCATTTCGAAATACTAAGAAATCAAGATGCACTTATAACATATTTTTATTGAATGATTTTTTAATTAAAAATTTGAATTCATAATTTTATAATTAGAAGATTGTGATATATCAGATAATTTTCTCTTAAATTAATATAGTTATAATTTTTTTTTTTTTACTTTAGAATTTAAAATTTAAATTGTTTTGTAATCCAAATGGGAAAAACACAAAAAGGACTGATCCATGTCATGTTTCAGATGGGTTGGGCTGCTGCCCTTTTTCAGTGCAGTATGTTGTTGTTCCGACACAATCATGATATAGAAGCAATAGCTTAACCATCAAAAGTTGATTTCACCCATAAAAAAAAAAAAAAAAAAAAAAGGGTTCTGTGATGATATAAATACTCTTGATGATTTCAGATTGATCTCATGATCATAAAACTTGACAGAACTGCCCTTTGACTTGACTAAACAAGTCACACAAGGTGACGCGTGTCACCTCCCACCAAACAGCGTGCAACAAAAGTAATGCTGCAGTGCAGAGCATAGCGGTAATGCCAAGTAAAAGCACCTGCTTGAAATTTTTTCCACGTGTCGATGACTTAGAGTAGAAGAAATGAATGCAATTGGTGACTCCATCAACTCCCAAAATATCGTCATTTTCTCTTCACATTACAAAATCTCTTTCCCCAACTTATCTGCAAATGAGAATTAACAAGAATATAATTTATACTTTGGGTTTTATTTTTATCTCTATTTTCGATTCTTCACAACCATACGTGAAAAAATACACTTGACGGAGAACATATTAATTAGGGGACAATAATATGAAAAATAATTAGGATAAAAAAAAGAATTAGGACAGATTCAATTGAACTTAATCGTCAATCTCAAATTATTAATTATACTCAAAATAATTCAAACCTAACATGGATCATACAAAATATAAGAAAGTCTTTAAATTTATTCTAATTTTTTAAAATACTAAATAATCTAAAATAGCTAAGAAACAATCTATACAAAGTATATACAAAGATCTGTGTGCAAGACATATTTAGAAAAGTTAATTCAAAGTATTAAAGATTTATGGGGTTGATGATCAGATACTAAATTCATTTAATCAAAATGTCGAGTTCAAGTTTATGAATAAAAAAGTAAACTCTAAAAAAATTAGCATCTAAATTTGATTTTATAACTATTCAAACTTGACTTGTCGACTTTTCGAATATCGATAGAAAAAAAGTTTATTTCAAAGTAACATTAGAAGCTAATGATAAGGGGCAAAGGCGGAGGGAGGTAGGGACAACTATCTTCTCAAATTTAGTAACAAATGTCTCGTATCAATGAACAAAAATTTCTCTCTAAATTCAATTTCTTTTATTTTCATCAATCGATATCCGAATTTTATTTGATTAATTTGGTTTAAATACTATGGGATCTATTAAGTGATTAACTCTCTCAAATTTTATTTTTTTTTCGTTCTTAGAACTTGAATTTGAGATTTCTGATTAAAAGAGTAAAATGACCGATCACTCAATTTAAACGAAATTCTGACACTCAACAACGCCGTACTTTGTTTAAGACGATTCAGTGAGAAAAACATCTTAATCCCTCGTGTTAACCTATGTTCAATTGTCATATAATTTATGAGCATGGCCTTCTACTATGTTTGACTTGGAAAAATTTTCAAGGAATGCGCAAACTCGAAGTATGAGCTAAATAATGCCATGCATGTTGTTACAAAATTTGGTTGTTCAAAAATTTTTGGGTGATACGGAACATCGACCGGATTATTTGACTTTTATTGGTATTGTACCCTTTTATTGGGGTGTTGAAATTTTCGATAAAAAACAATCAAAAGTTGCCATTCCACATATATTTTTCATAAATATTTGATACTTGATAATGAATTTATTCATAAATTAAAGTACTTTTTATTTTATTTTTTTAATATAATGAAATACAATCAAACACGATCGAATCAGAAAAAAAAATGATAGAAATGAAAAAACTCTACTATTTAAGTTGTTCATAAGGGACAAAGAATTTTTTATTTGGTTTTATTAGTTTTTCCTTTTTTAAAAAAAATAAGCGATGTCTGGTAACTACGTTAGAATCGATTAAATTCGATTCGAATCGGATTAAATTCCTTTTATAAAAATCTCCCTATATCTATTTTTTCTATACAAAGAGATCTTACTTAAAAAATACCAGTATCTAGCTATTGGAGTAACTAATCATTAGTAACTTTTCTTTTTTCTATTTTTTTAATATTTCATTTTTTTTAATCACTTTTTGTTGGTATAACAATACTAATTCTAGAGATTAATAAATCTCCAAAACTCTGTTTCTCTCTCTCTCTTCCCCCCATTTTACAAGCGAAAAGAGAGCTCATAGTTTCTTTGATACTTGATAATGAATTTATTCATTTTTGGTCTATGGATGAACACAATTTTGTAGTCAAACTACATTTGGCACATTTTATCATATCTTTCGAATTTTTGAGACTTTAGAAATTCCTTCTTATAAACATAGATGCATATGTAAAAACGACAATGATACAACAGTTACTAAAAAAAAAAAAAAAAGAAATGCCATTGCTATTGCCCTACGCATCTAAGCTAATGATTTTACCTTGGGAAATGCTCATATGACCCAACAAAAAAGAGAGGTCATCTTTTTCAAAAGAAATGACACTGAGCATGACAGATAGGAAAATTTCATAGCAAATTCTATTTTTAAATGTCAATTTTTGCAGTAAACAACAAAAGGAAAAGCAAAAGTTACTTTAAAAAATTGTGGGCTTATACACTTTTTGATCCAAAGACAAAACGACCCACAGCCCTCCTTCCAAAGAGAGTCCAATTTGTGATCCATTCCACATATCTTTTTTCCCACAAGGTATCCGAATGATAAAAGTATGTTTGTCCAAAAACCATATTGAAAAAGATTTCAAAGCAAAGGTAACCAAGCATATTAAATTATTCAAAATCAACCGACCCACTAGGAGTCTTACTACAATTCTCTCCCCCAAAATTTAAATGTGGGGTTGTGGTTTGTTTGATTTTGAATAGCTACACAAAATAGTTGTAAATATGGATTTAATAGAATTGGGTATTAAAATTGTTAATCAAGTTTCAGGATCAAAACTTAAGAATGAAAAAATAACTTAAGAGAGTTATCCTTAAATAAGATCTCACAAATGTTTGAAATGAATTAGTCAGTGTATGGTTTCAGATATGTCCATCCTCCTTTATTCTTGCACTAAGGTGGGGGCATTTTATATACCAAATGAATTTTTTTATGATTTTGAATATCGATAGTAAAAAAAAAAAAAAAATAGTTCGCAATGTCAATTTAGTAATAAATGAAAGTACTTTAAGGTCTCCTTTGATATGGGTGAGCACCCAAAATCTCCGACTTTGGTCCTGTTTTCAATCATGTGAATCTCAGCCAAATGTTAGAACATTTGGGATTCCTTCCCAAATTCGAGACTCTTCTTTCCTTGCTTTGGATACTCTCAACCTCAGCATATGTTTTTCTAAAGGTGGTGGGAATACCTAATCGGTTTGGTCTTTTGGATTTGTTGTGAATGCGTGAGAGGTTGTTGGAAATTGTTTGATTTCTGCCTCCAGTTTTTCTCCTTCTGTCTTTTCCATGCTCTGCTTTCCAAGTTTTGTAAAGCATTATTTGGTTGACCAGTGCATTTGGATGTTGAACTTGCATTAAATATATTTTCTTTAAGAAAAAAAAAGTGTCAAATAATTAAATTTTGAAATTCATGAAATTTCCATAAAAATTTGGCAGCATATGACAGCAAACCAACAACACTGGTACCCTTAAACAAACTCTTAAAAAAATAAGTATTAAGAGAGTTTTATTCTTTAAAAGATCAAATCGAGTCAAATCGAATTTTGTCAAATCCAGTGATTATAACAAAGAAAAAAAATATGACTGCAAAAATTTTTATTTTTATTTTTATTTTTCGACCAGAGGATATCTCCTAATGTAGTGTCTTGCATCTGTGCCATTATGTATTGGCAAGTTTATATGTATAACTGTTGTCTTTACAGCAAGCACGAACTAACCCGTATGCCCTTATTCAAATCTCTTGTGATAGGCATCACATGTTGCGGGGGTTCGGAACCCACACCTCATGGCATCTATGTCAACCCCATTGCAACATAACCCAAGAATAGCACGATGTCTCGTGTCCATAATGGTTTTTTTTTTTTTTAATATATAAGAATATTTGAACTCAAAATTAAAAATCTAGGTCTACCCTAAAAAAAATTCATGATATAAGTTCAACAATTGCAAGTCTATGCCGTAATATTCCAAACTTATATATGGACTCGTGTATTCATTTGCAATTGGTTATTTTAACTATGATATTAAAATTCATATTCATATCTCCAATTCTATTATTTAAATTCAAGTCGGTAGATTCATAACAATGCCACTAGTTGTTAAATTTAAATAATATCTCTTAAATAAAGTTTTTATATAATAAAATGAGAAAATAATTTTAAAAATAAAAATAAAAATTTATATATGAAAATCGATATGAAATAAAGTATAATGAATAAAAGTTTTATTTTCGTCATAATATGCATAAGCCAACTCAAGAGTAGAAAAAGGTCACTTCCTCTGTCCCTTCCATTATTTTCTTTTATTTTTTTTTCTTATCGACTACTTTATTTAATCAATATAATAATTAACACGTGATTTTATTATTATTTTTCAAAATATAGATTGAACAATATATTTTCAAAGAAAATAACTTTTGGGATACAAAATCAAATATTTTCTTTACCTAAGTGTTTCCATAATTTTGTCATTTAAAATAAAATAGGTGGAGTACATATCATTGCTTAAATTCATTATTTTTCAACCATTTACTATGCAAAAAAGACCTTTTCTTATTATATTGAGATTTAGATTCAGAATCATTGGGTTAAGAGGAAAATTTATGATAACTAAACTGTATTCTTAAGGACACAAATAAAGATCCTTAGTGTCTCTAAAAAATAGTCTAATAGTTATAATTTTTTTTAATCTGATAATTCTGAATTTAAATCTCGATATAATAAAAAGATGATCTTTATTTGTATAGTAAATAGTCGAAAAATAATGAATTTATGCAAAATGACATATACTTATCTTTTAGTCTCTCGATCCAATGATTTGTTAAGATTTATTTTCTTTCTTAATAAATATGAAAATAGTAATCTTTTTAAAAATCTAATTCATCGAATCATTTTAGTATAAATTGAATTTAAATATTAATAATTAAAATTTTGACTGATATTATAAAGAATTATGTGATAATTAAATCAAACGGGCATAATTTTAAATCAAATTAATAATTTCCGCTAAAAAGGTATAATAATAATAATAATAATAATAATAACTTTCTCTACACCATCTCGTTTTCTTGTCTCAACAGCCATAGACGAGAAATTGAAATCTACACAACAACATTAAAATATATATATATATATATATATATATATATATATATATATATATATATATATATATAAAAGAAAACTCGGTTAGCAAAAAAAAAAAAAGAAAACGAGTGAGGGGAAAAAAGGCAGAGGAGGAAAAAGCATCCCTGACCCTCACCAATCTGTCTTGTCTGTGTCTCATCTCCCGCGACGGAATCTCCAACTCTCGCTCTCTCTCTCTCTGTATCCAAACTTCAAATATAATAACACCCATGTTGGTTTTTTCTCAACTTATCTGATCCAAATCGCTGCTTTATATCAACCAGAACGGAGGAGGCGAAAAACAGAGGAGTTCTGGAGTTAAGGAAATGGGTATTCTCAATGAAGATGTTGTGCTGATCAGACGAGGAGAAAAACATGGTGATCCAACTGTAATTACTGTTAATTGTCCGGATAAGACTGGTTTGGGGTGTGATCTTTGTCGGATAATATTGTTGTTTGGCCTAAGCATTGTTAGAGGAGGTAAAGCTTCACTATATTTAGTTATTTGTTGCAACTCTTCTTGTGCTGGATGTGATTTTTGAAGCAAAATTAGGGATAAGTCTTCATGGGCTGCATTTTTTATTTTCAGTGCCGTCATGTTAAATGGTCTTCTTGATTTCATATTTATTTGGAAATTTTCAAAATTTTTTTGGTGGGTTTTGATTGCTAAGAGAAATATGATTTGGGTTCTTTGAATATTGAATTATAGTTGTGTATTTTTAATATTGTCGATTGGTTTGAGCGTTGCTAGAAAAGGTAAGATTTTTTAGGCTTTTTTTTGGGGGGGCATTTTGTTGAAATTTTTGTCTGTTGGATCTGAATTTGGGAGCAAAATTAGTGATGGTCTTTGTAGGTTTGCATTTATTTTTCAAGACTCTAACCCTATATGTCTTTTCGATTTCAAATTTTCTAAAATTTTCAAATACTTTTGTGCACTTTGAATTTTAAAAGTAAGATCTGTGTATTTGAAATTTTTGCTTTTGGTTGTGTAGTTTCGAAGTTTGGCTTGGGATCTACATCAATTAATTGGTTCTATTTTTTGTCAGGTTTATTTAGTGGGATCTATGTTTCATGGCAAAAACCTAATTCAGCTTATTGTAGGAATGGGTGGTGATGTTGATTCTATTCTCGTTTGTGGGATTTTGTAGATGTATCAACGGATGGAAAATGGTGTTACATTGTATTTTGGGTGGTGGGAAAGCCACCAACTGGGTGGAGTTCGCTAAAGAAGAGATTATTGGAGGTTTGCCCTTCATGTTCATCAGCTTCAAGTATATTATATTATCACTCAGAAAATCAGCAACCAAGGCCACCTGATGTGTTCCTTCTGAAATTCTGGTGTTTGGATCGCAAGGGTCTCTTACATGGTAACAATTGCGTATCTTTCTGGGTTTTGTGAGCTAGATTCGGATGTTATATACCTTGTGTCCATATTCGTGATTTCTTTATGAGAAATACTATTTTTCACGATAACTATTCCCATAATAGAAATTCATTGATGAATAGAAATTCATAGATGGTTTTTTGAAATAAACCACTAATATCCGGTAACCATGTTGAACCCGACTAATTCTGATTCAAGCTGGGTTGGAACCTTAAGGGGCAAAACTTTCCTGATATATGTTTTCTCCATGCACAATACTCAACAAACTTGCGGTAGAAATTCATAGATGTGTTGTTAGAAATTCATAGATGTGTTGTTAGAAATTCATAGATGTGTTGTTCAACAAACTTACTGTAAACTCTATGCATTGTGTTTTCATGTTTTTTTTTGTTGGCCTGCAATTGCTCAATAGAATTGTGTCATGGTACTGAATATTTAGGATATTGCTTGCTGAAGTTAAGTAGGACCGTGTGCTTATATGCAGGAAATAACTACAATTTGATTTTTAGTTGGGGGAATAACTCTTTGTTTTGGCATTTTTCATGACAAATTCTCTCACTGGTTGAAGGTGGCAATTATGAATTTGATAAGAATTTTCTACTGCCATTCACTTTTCCAAGAAGTAGGGAACCTTTAGGTTGTGAAAGTAATAATAACTAGATAGCAGACATTCACAATTTCTGGCAATGCCTTTTTGTATTTTAAGTTATTGCAACTTTGTTCATTTTCCCAAATTTAAAATCCTCCGTTGCATCTAGTTTTTGATTACTTAAGTGAATAATTTTGACTCGAACTCTAAAGAATGATTGAACTTTATATATCTTTTCAAATTCTTTGCAGATGTAACCAAGGTGCTTGGTGACCTCGAGCTTACAATAAAGAGAGTGAAGGTATCCACTGCCCCGGATGGGAGAGTCCTTGATCTCTTCTTCATCACTGACCACAGGTTGTCACTTGATTCCTTCTGTTTCTGTTTTATATTTTTCCTTTTCCTATTCAGAGCCAAAGTGTAAAGGTCTTATATTCCTGTCATATCCTTTTTCCTTTTCCATTCCATCTTTGATTCTTATGGTCCATCTGGAGGGAAAGTATAATGAAAAGTTTCGGAATCTTCCATAAAAACTCTACTTTAGGATATAGTTCGTATGTGTCATATTTTCTGGGCTTTGTGATTAATTTTTACAATACATACTGCGGAAGTGCACAGTACCTTAATCATGTTTGGTTAGAATAAGGTTACTTTCCACCAATTATCTCTGATGTCCTATCAACTTCCTCCCCTCTCCCTATAAAGGCACTAATTAAAAGTAGATAGAATAGTGTGATCCTGTTTCAATAATGGGTTGCTTAGGACATGGTCAAAAAGTTCAATAGCATAGAATTCTGATGATCATTTCCCAAGCATAGTGCCATTAGTGGAGTCTTTTGATGCAATCTATGTATAGAGCACTCTGTAAATATGATGAGCAACATGTGAATATGGGCCACTGAATCTGAATTTGATTTTCTAGCTTTAGACATGTTTAGTTATCCTCATCAGCTAGAAGTTGATTCACAAGCTAAATTCTTATGGATATCACCTTCCGACCATGACTCAGAATAGTTGCTTCATTTTCTCCCAAATACTGTGATGTCAATGATCATTAAAATATCATACATTTAAGCATAATAATCATATGATCATAGAAATTATTTAAAATCTTGAATGCATTGGAAAGCATATCTTTTCCTGGTTTATTTCCTTTTAATTTTCTACGTTAAATCACATTCAAGAGTGATTTGAAAAGATCCAAGCTAGGAGATGCTACATTTGCTTCATTATTGTGGGATTTGTTAAAATTATCGTATTTTTTCTGTCAATTTGACATGTGAACTACTATTTAGTTAAAAATTCGATTTATGTCTAAAGTTTGTCATGGTCCTCAAGAAGTTCATATAAACTCCAAAGAAATTTACAGTGTGCGTATCGTTATCTCAGAGAACAACTTCATACAAAATGTAGAAAAGAAGATACAATCAACTATTTGAAAGCTACACTAGGGGATGCCATGATCAGTTGTGAGATTGAGTTGGTTAGCCCACAAGTGACAGCATGTTCACAGGGTACATCATCCCTTCCCTCGGCAATCACAGAAGACATGTTCAGTTTAGAGCTGTCCAAGCAGCACCCCAGTGCGTCCGCAGCATATCATGCAGTCTCAGTTAACATAGACAATTCTTTGAGCCCTGGCCACACTCTTATTCAAATTCTTTGCCAAGATCACAAGGGTCTTCTCTACGACATTATGAGAACCCTAAAGGATTATAACATTCAGGTAATGTTTGTATCAACCATTAAGCATTTTGTCAAATAAAGAATTAAGTATTGATGACCTCTTTGAGCATTTTGTGTGGTTAATGCACAAAACGTAGCCTATACCGGCAAAAAGAAGCATGAAGATGTATGATAATCCTCAGAGACTCCAATGTCAAAATCCCAAGGAATGAAGCTTGAAAAGCTAAATAATATAGGAATTCTTGGTTAAAATCCTGATTCTGCCAGTATGATTTTACGATTTTGTTGACAATTAATTTCAGAATTTTGTATTTGTAGAACCACTACCAAAACCAATCAAGAGGAATATTGATTTTAAATAATCATTATATGGGCTGACATTTTTGGATGAAAAAGTTTTCTGCCACTTTGTTTCTTTCCAAATTATTTTGATACCTGCTTTTGCATGATAAACTTGTGGCTTGTTTCAGGTTTCATATGGGCGATTCTATGCAAGGCAAAAGGGCAACTGTGAAGTTGACCTGTTTATAGTGCAAGCTGATGGAAAGAAAATAGTTGACCCCAGCAAGCAAGAAGCCTTGTGCTCTCGCCTAAGAATGGAACTTTTTGATCCTCTAAGAGTAGCTGTGGTGAGCCGAGGCCCTGACACTGAGCTGCTCGTGGCAAACCCAGTTGAGTTGTCAGGAAGAGGCCGACCACTTGTTTTTCACGATATTACCCTTGCTCTCAAGATACTAAACACGGGCATTTTCTCGGTACCATCACACACCTTTGTTAATGCACTTTCTTGTATCCCTACGCCTTTTTTGTACTAGACTTTGCTACATGCACTGCATGTATGGGAGAAGAGGCACCGAGAAAGGGAGTATAAGCAGATTTTGCTGCCTTCCTCATTTTTCTCCATGTTCTATTTCAGGTGGAGATTGCGAGACGCATAATTCGCAATCGCGAATGGGAGGTGTACAGAATTTTGCTTGAGGAAGGGGTTGGTATTTCAGTGTCTAGAAAGGAGATTGAAAGGGGTGTTCGGCACAAGTTGATGGGATGGGAATGAGAGTTTCATACGTATTCAGTTAAGTAGTCATTGTACAGCAAAGCATACAAGTCTTAGCCTTATCTTTTGTGTTTTTGGCAGTTCTAACCAAAGCTAAGTAGATATCATGCCTCGCTTACCATATGCATATGCAAAATGTAGTGTTGGTATACATTTCTTGTTTTAGAGCCTATACTGTAAATAACTCTAACGATGCATTACCCGCTTGACTATTCTCACAAATTTAATATGTTTCTTTTTTCCTACTTTAGTTTCACTCAAGAAAAAATGTTTGGTGATGGTTGGAGTATATAAATACATCCAGTTGCGGACATAGCTTCTTATTTCAGTTGCCGCTTTGGTGACCGGTGCAAATCCACACCCGGAGCCAAGGATGCATTAATCTAGAAACCAGATACCTGAAGTTATAACAGCTGGAGGGCAAAGAAGTATGCTTAGCCCTTGTGCACTCATATTTTCCTTGGTAGGGCAAGATTAAGGAGATTGTGGGTTATTTTGTGATTATATAAAAGAAGGTTACTTCCTATTACATATTCTTACACCCATGGAGCTCCTGATGAGCAGGAAAAAAAAAATAAAATTAAAATCCCAACTAGATGGTGCGGGGCCAGGAAGAACTAGAGCGCCAGTTTCTATTGGGAGCGTCGAAATAGCTAGGTGGGGGTGGGAGGACTAATGCAAGACTGAACAGGAGAAAATTCAACAGCACTTGCAGGCATGACTTTCTCCTCACCATACTGCACACACAGGATTGATTCTGATCATATAGTTCTCCGTGGAAATGCTTGAAACAATTTTGAGGGCGCATAGATGATCTAAATATGGTACTTTGCCACTAATGTCTTATCCAGTGAATTTAGTAATAAGATATTAAATTTTTTTAGTCAATATCTTGAGTTTGAGTTTTTAAAATGAAAAAAATAGATATTGAAAGAGTCAATTTTTAAATTAAATCTTATAATTTAATTTGGATTTATGAGATTTTTAGGTATAAGTAGTTGTCAAGTTAAAAAAAAAAAAAAAAAAAAAAAGGAAGGAAAGATTGTACTTTGCCACACGAAAGGAGTGAGATTGATGGTGATGTGAATTTGGAAAGATTTATAAAAGAGACACCAATCACCTACAAGGATAGTGGAAGAAGCAAAGGAGCATGAATTTGAATAAAAACATCATTTCTCAACAATTTGTTGAATTTTTTGTGACCACGCTTTACATGATAAAAACTTGCTCTTTCTTGGCTTTCGTGTAGGATCGGAAAAGTCAATATTTTCTGGGTCACTTCGATCCAACGGGTAACCATAACCTCTTGCCACTGGCTGCCTGATGACCAAACATCGGACATGAGATTCAAGTAATCTCCCTCCTAAAAAGAGCCTGCCGCACTGGTATTCAAAAATTTAACTATTTTAATTTAAATAGTTGTAAAACAGAATTTAGAGATTAGCTCTCTTTATTTTTATTTTCACTGCACTGCTCCACATTAATCTAAAAAATTGAGTTTGTTTTTAATCTAATTTTACTTATTGTTTTAATTAATCCATTTTCGGGAGATTTTTTTTTTTTTTGGTATAAAGAAATGTATCTTAACGAAAACGAATCGGAAAAAAGAAATGGAAATGAGGAGTCTCTACCATTTGAGCTTTTCCTGAGGACACACTGGGAGAGTTTTGTCTCCTTAATAGTTCAATCCGACTCAAATCAGATTTAATCAGATCCAAATTATTTACTATATACTGATAGTTTATACCAAAAAATATAATTTTGATAAAATTTTAATTTATAAAGAAGTTAGCTTTACTCAAAACATTTTTTCCATTTAGCTAAATTCAAATCAATATGATTCTTCCATTAAATAATGCAAGAAGAGTTTAAATTAATTTAAAATTATATAAATTTAAAAAATAAAATTATTTTTTGATTAGTTTAAATGGTTATACAATATTTAATGTATTTAATACATAACTTATTTGGCTGATCCAGCGTTTCTCCCCTGTATTTGGTCTCCATATCTTGATCGTATGCTTTATGTTGAGGAAAAGTAGGAATAAGATTGATTTTAAGATAAATAATAATAATAATAATCTGAGGAGAGAAGATTGTGAAGGAAACATATTCCAAAGAATTCTCAATAGTTCCGTCCAGGGAAGCTTTCAACATGTGAGCTCCGCAGCTCCCACATGGCATTCAAAGTCGTAAGCTTCAACGGTCGTTAACAGTTTGGTGTGTTCTTCTTTTCCTCTCTCTCTCTCTAGCGTCTGGCTCTCTCCATTCACTAGGTCCCACAAACACCCAGCCCACCAATACCATTGTAGATTCCTCCGAATCTTCTCTTCTTCATCTTCTCAACACCCTCCCCCCCCCCCCAAAAAAAAAGGACAAAATCATTACATCCCATTAAAAAGTTGTAAATAAATCAGCATAGCCCAGGAAAAAAAAATTGCAAAAAGATTGAAACCCCCAAATAAAATTTTGATTTTATAGTGAGTGAGAGAATGAGAGCTTTGAATACAAGGCTTGTGCTAATTGATGTACACAATCTCTCAACATTCACCAACAAGGAAAGCTCTAACTATGTTTCAACATTCTCTGCGTCATTTCGTCGAACAATGTCTCCGCGACATCGACTGGCATCGTCTAGATCATCGTCTCCGATGATTCGGTCGCCGGAGATGCGGAAACCGAGAGATCGGATGTTTTCGGGAAATGGGGTTTCGATAATTCCTTCAAATTCGCCTTCAACTTCATCGTCCGGATCAACCGAGGCCTTGTCGGAGTTGGAGATGTTTCTTGAGTTGCTTCCTTTGAGGATGAGGACTGAACTGATGAAGCATAAGGAGATTGGTGAATTGGTTGAGGTTGTTATGGACTTGGGAAGGAAACCTCTTGCTAGATTTCCTTCTGGTGATTGGGTGATTTCTGAGCAACCTGTGAAGTTCGATGATCTAAGGCTTGCTGTATCAAAGGTAATTGAGATTGACACAAAACTGCAATGGGTTTTTCTTTGGTTTTGTTTGATTTTGAATTTTATTAATTAATTATGAGCCACTTGATTTTGTCTAGGATTGACCTCAAACTTACAATATGTGAAGGTGATTAATAATTGACCCGAGTGACTTGCAGTATGGTTCTTTTGTTTTAAAAGCATGCGAGAAGCGCACACTTAGATTTGTTCTTGGAACATTAAAGCATGTATCTATTGTATACATGCAAAATGTGAGACCCAGTTGGAAGTTTGGCTTTTTGATGCTTTTCATCTGTAAACTCGATGCTTTACTTAAAAATTTATCTCATCATGTGTGTTTTACGTCTGATAGCTTAATGATATTTTTGGACTTTTCGTGCATGGATGATACAGCATCAAAGAGAAGCAAATTCTAGTAAATGAGTTTTTTGCGTGTGATAAGTGGAGTTAGATTCTGTGTTGTTTGACCAAAAAGTTGCAGAAAGAGACATGTTTGATTCTTTAATTAAGTAGCTTTATTAGGATAACTATCATTTTTTAGTCACAACTATATTGGTGGACACCAACTTAATCTATGTGACACATAATGGCCAGCTGCTCATCTATGTAAGCAAATTTGATTTGTTTATTATTGTTTCTTTCAGGTTGGTGAGTTTTCTGATGACAACCGTTCTGGTATTAATAATTCACTACATAGAATAAGTGCCATTCGAAACCGGAAGCTGCAAATAATTGGCCTTACTTGTCGTGTGGGTCGAGCCATTTCTGGAAGTGCTGAGATGCTACGTGACTTAATTGAAGGAGGAGGTTCTATATTGGTCATAGGACCTCCTGGAGTTGGCAAAACAACCTTGATCAGGTACATACTTTTACCATTCCCATGAAATCCTTATGAATGTTTTTGATTACATCAGTGAAATTTCATTTCTTTTTTATAATGCATAATTAAACTTAGACTGCTTTTACAATCAATTTCTTAATCTCAAACTTCAACTGCTGGCTAGCATTCTTTATTGTTGTTTTATTCCCTACTTTGCATCAGCATATCCATTGAAGAGGTTCTGGGGGTTGACTTTTCTCCTATTGCAGCGTGGTTTGGAATTTTTTCCAATTTAGTTAATATTTTGATCATGGTCATGGAAGCCTATTGTTGAATGCAAAGGCTGCTAACTGATCATAAATATGTTGGGGCAAGAAACTATAATACATATTGCAGCTTAAGTGCACTTTTGCCTCTATACAACTTATAAGTTGCTTCAATTACTACAATTCTGTTCTTTGTGCATGATGCAATACTACAAGTTGGCAAATTTGAATACACTTTCTTTGTGCAGAGAAATTGCCAGAATGTTGGCAGATGATCACAAGAAACGAGTTATTATTGTTGATACATCAAATGAGATTGGGGGTGATGGAGATGTCCCACATTCTGGAATAGGCCGTGCAAGAAGAATGCAAGTTCCAAATGTAAATATGCAGCATAATGTGAGTATTGAAATTGATGCTTCTCCTTTTTCCTTTTCCTTTTCCTTTTCCTTTTCCTTTTTTCTGTCCCATCTTTAATCGAGCTATGGTATCTTCCTTGCATTGTTATCACTTTGCAGGTAATGATTGAAGCAGTCGAAAATCATATGCCCGAAACCATCATAATTGATGAAATTGGAACTGAGCTCGAAGCATTGGCTGCTAGTACAATTGCTCAAAGAGGAGTGCAGCTTGTTGGAACTGCCCATGGAATGACCATAGACAACATTATAAAGAATCCCTCCCTGCAGATTCTTGTTGGTGGCATTGAGGTTATCCTTATCCCTCATTCACTAAATACTTAACTAGATTGTTTCTAATGTTGGCTGGTGTTAACTATATTTTTAGGTTATCTTTTAAAAGTTTTTGCATCATAGGAAGTGTTTTTGAGGTTAGATTATTTTCTTCAAACTAGCTTATGTATATTTGGTAGTCTTTAATATTATTCTTCTGAAACCAGAGCGTCACACTTGGTGATGAGGAAGCAAAGAAAAGGAAAGTGCAGAAAACCATTCTTGAGAGAAAAGGGCCCCCCACATTCACATGTGCTGTTGAGATGATATCTAGAACTGAATGTCGTGTTCACCACAGATTAGATGCAACAGTGGACGCTATTCTTGCTGGTAGCGGAAGTTCCATCATTTTTGTTTTTTAAATTAACTTCTCTATATCAAATTAATCTGTATCAATTATGTTTCCCACTGCAATAGGAAAACCTCCTCCATTTGAGCTCCGGCACATGGATATTGAAACAAATAACTCCCAAAGTTCCACTGTCGTGCCTGAAAAGACGTATGCAGAAGAACATAAAATTCATAATGCTGAAGTAGTGACTGCCAAGGAAGATGTTGATAATCCTCTCAAGCATTTCAAGCAATATACATTTACTAGATCTTTGGGAAAGAGGAGTTCACCAGTTTCTGTATATGCTTACAAGGTAAAGTACCAAAAATTTTGGCCCCACCAAGTAATTATTTCACCAAAAGATCCAGAACCTCTGTATTCAGGAACAGTTGAAATATTTGATAAAGGGCGTGAGCAGCTACAAAAATTCAAGTCCATATAGTTTGACTCTATTTTGCTATGTTTTAGATCCTGGAAGCTGATCTGCTACAAGTGGCAATGGTAATGGGGCTTGAAGATGAAATTGAAGTAACTGATGACATTGGAGCAGCAGATGTTATTCTGGCATCCAGTTCAGAAATGAAGCAGAATCCTTGGATTCGTGGCGTAGCCAAATTCCAGCAGTTGCCAATATTTGTTATCAAGGTGTGTCTGTGCACATATGTAGTTACCTTAATAATGCCATTGCATGGTTTTCTCAATCTGTGTTGTTGATTTGTCTCAAATGTAGTCAAATACCATGGCACAAATGGTTAAAGCAATCCGCATGATTCTTGGGATGGAATCTTTTGGTTCTCTGTCAAAGCAGCAGCTCAATAGGAGTGCTGACATCAAAATTGAAGATGATGCACCAAAAAGAAAACCATCATTGGAAGAGATTGATGCTTTAGAGGTTCAATATTTTACCTTTGCATTCCAATCTATGGTTTTTCTTCCACGTCAGTTCTAAACTTAAATGCCCTTCTCCTCATTTTGTTGTCTGCAATAGGAGGCGCGACTTGCAATTGAGTATATTGTCATTCCTGGTGGAGAGCCAGTAGAATTGCTCCCAAGATGCTCTGACATAGTTGCCCGTCAGCTTGAGCTTGTAGAAAGCTATCAGCTGGATGTGGAGAATTCAGGGACAGAACATAACCCCAGATTGCAGATTCTTCCTCGGAGATCAAACAAGAAAACTTCGGTTAAGTATTCCAAATCTAGTTCACCTCAACCAACCTCTAAATCACTAACTGGCAGCAACGGAGGTACAAGCTTTGCTCGGCTGCCCCTTCTCCCAGAATAAATTGTACAATTTCTTCCATTGGTAATATAAAATTCAATCACTGGTTGATAATTGAGGTATGCCCCTTGTTGTACAGCCATGTAAACTATTGTTCCCACAAATTGTAATATATACAACATATTGCATTCTAATGAAAGTTTTATTCATTCATCCTCAATAGGAATCCTCGGTTTCTGAGGATTTGTATTTATATCCTCCATTGTGTCTTGTTTTTTGTATGAATTTTCGAGTCAGTCGAGGATTTTCTCTTTACATAAACTGAAACGACTGTTTCCGTGATTCCCATTTGCAATTGTTTTCCTCCTGAACATGTGGATTAATCCGGACCACTAGTGTCGTGTTGGAATTTGTACCGTACGTTAGCATCCCAATCTCAGGAAAATGAACTCAGAATGCCTGAAAACGTTAGGAACCGATCTGGTCGACATAAAAACCGGTCGAAAAATGGCCGAAGCGGTAAGTCAAAGTTGCAGTGAGCCGTCCGAATCGAACCGAGCGAACCGAACCGGAGCCATGCCTGGCCTTGCACACCGTTGACGGCTGCATCACAGTCGGCATGTGCCCAAGTCATCAGCCACACGATATCCAAGTCAGCAGGCACGGCCCAGTCATCGTGCCACGTGTAGTCACTCAGCATGTGCAGCCAGTCATCTATTTACGTGTTGTCGTGTCAGCATATCAACCAAGTTAGCACAACACGTGTCGAGTCAGCATCTCAGTCAACACGCCAAGTGTTTACAAGTCAGCAGCCCATCCACTTAGGCATGCCACGTGTTGCCCAATCAGCGAAACAATCCCGGTCAGCAATTCACTTGGCGGCAGACACCAGGTGCATCCCACAGAACAAGCCACGTGTTGAACAGTCACCAATTCTGTCCAAGTGAGAAGGCCACGTGTTGTGACGTCAACGGATTCATACCAGTCAACAAGTCAGAAAGCCACGTGTTTCCCAGTCAGTGAGTCGATCCAGGACAGCGCTCCACCTGTTTCCCAGTCAGCACATTCATCCGAGTCAGCAATTGACGTAGCCAGTCAGAAGGCGAAACAGTCAGAAGCCACGTGTTGCCAGGTCAGATTCTGCATCCCAATCAGCATAGCTCGTGTTGCACAGTCAGCATCAGCATCAAAGTCAGAAATCCACGTGTTGCCAGGTCAGCAGGTTCATCCGAGTCAGCGGTTGACGTGGCGTCCATTAAGAAGTTAAACACAGTCAGCTGCCACATGTTGATGCGTCAGCAGGTACGTCCTTGTCAGCAGGCCATCTGTTGCCGAGTCAGCTTTAGATCCCAATCTACATACCACGTGTTAACCGGTTAGCAATGCAACCCAGTCAAAGCGCCACGTGTGGCCAAATCAGCAGTTGCCAAGTCAGCAGGTTGATCCGAGTCATCGATTGACGTGGCGCCTAGTAAGCATGTTGAACACAGTCAGCTGCCACGTGTTGTCGCGTCAGCAGGTACGTCCTTGTCAGCAAACCACGTATTGCCGACTCAGCCTTTGATCCAAATCAGCATGCCAAGTGTTGCACCGTCAGATTGAACATCCCAGTCAGCAGGCTACGTGTTGCCGAGTCAGCTTTTATCCAAGTCAGCATGCCAAGTGTTGCACAGATTGAGCATCCCAGGCAGCATGCCACGTGTCTCCCAGTCACGATCCACGTGTTGCCCAGTCAGACTTCACATCCGAGTCATCAATGGATGTGGAGCACTGTAAGCAAGTTCATTCCTCTGAGTATGCTACGTGTTGCCGAGTCAGCACATCCATCCCAATCAGCATGCCAAGTGTACCCAGTCAGCATGTCGAGCCAAGTCATCACTCCACGTGGTGGCGAGTCATCACCATCATCCCACTCGGTATGCCACATGTTGCCAAGTGAGCACGTGCATCACAGTCAGCAATAACATGTTGCCCAGTCAGCTTTGCATCCCACTCAGCATGGCACATGTTGCCCAATCAAGAGATTCATCCCATTAACTAGGCCATGTGTTGCCACGTCACCACATCCAGCAAATAACGAAGCCAGGTGTTGCCCAGTCAGAAGGTCCATCCCAGTCACCACACCACGTGGTCCCAAATCAGCATGTTCATCCAACCGAGTCAACCGAGTTAGCAAATCAGCTGCCACTTTCGCCTTGCCATCTGTATGTGTTGCCGAAGTCATCTGGCATGTGGGGAAACTCATGCGATTGAGAAACTCGGTGTCGACCATGCCTTCCTTCCACGAAACCTTCTTCTTCGGCTTGCAATTCAGCTTCAGAACTAGGGTTTGTGGTTGTGATTATTGGGGTTGGGATTAAAACGGTGAAGGGCTGTCTAGGGCTATTGTGAGGGTTGATGTTCCCGTCACTGGTGTCGTTCGATTCATTGATCTCGCCATTGGTGATTTCTTGAAATTGGGGAGGGAGGGGGAGAGAGAGAGAGAGAGAGAGAGAGAGAGAGAGAGAAGAATATAGGCAATATGGGAATTGACGAGTGGTTAATGTTAGAGAAAGAAGATTCCCGAAATATTCGGGGAAAACGGTTTTATAAACTCTCACTCAAATCTTTCATTCCTCCTCCATCGCATCAGAATCTGCTTTCGTCTCACACTACCAATCCAAAATTAACAGAGACAAAAAAGAAAGATTCAACAGCTTGATAAAACCCTAACTTTGAATTCTCAATCAAATCAACAAAATCCAAAAAAGAGAAACACAGATCGTAAACCCCAAGATTGCAAGAAAATAAAAAAACGGAAAGGAAAGTGAGAAATTAAAGTACCTTTGTTCAGATCCTCTGTGAAATGAAATCTGCGAAGAGAGAGAGAGATCGCGCAGTGAGAGAGAGAGTTTATGGAGAACTAAAGTGAGAGAGAGAGAGAGAGAGCACGAAGGTTATGTGGTCTTCACCTTTTTCAACAATTCGTCAGCGCTTGATTAAGCCGTACACGAGTAAGAAAAGCCGTGGCTAAGCTCTTTTTTACTTTAAAAGAAAAAAAAATTTCTTTTCAGAAAATTATGGATCACATGCTGTGACATAAGGTTTGAGACGGACGAATAAAATTGTAGGTTTTCTTGTTTGGTGTAAATGTCTTGGTTGCAGCTATTTATATTTATCAAACATATACACCAAGCTATAAAATTTATAGGAAAACCAGAAAAGAGAAATTAACGCCGGGTTAAACAGAGAAATTGCGAGAGATTAGATGCAACTATTTATATTAATTTATTCTATTTTTTCTTCTGATTTCTTAAATAATTAAATCAATTTAATTTCTTTTAATTTCATATAAATTAAACTGTTCACTCCTTTTGAATTCGATTTGTATATATTACTGGCACATTTGACGTGTTTAAAATTACAGAAAGGATAAAAATATGGAATTTAACTTTTACATATTGTTATTTATTAAATTATCTTTTATTTTTAATTAAAAAATCTAAAAATTAGTTGAAAAATCTCTGCATATCTATAAATTAATCGAAGAAATATTTTCATAGCAGGCTATGGGAAAGAGGGAGGGTGTGACAAATGAAGAAAGAGGCAGGCTACGTTCAAAAAGGGCAAAAAGATTAATTTAATAGCCTCATTGGAAGTGATTGTAGAGCATGCAACTTAAGTAAAGAAAAAGAGATTCATGTATAAAATAATGATATAATTATAAATAATTCCCTTGTAGTTTGATTGCTTTGTGTTGAGGCTGACAACTTTAGCAAATTGCTCCGGCTGCTAACAATTTGTATTTTCCATCACCTCCTGCGTCAAAGACTGCAATGACAATTTTCCCAAGATATAAAATAGTTGAAAAATCCACGTGTTCCGGTGAAACAAAGGTCTAATCGGTTCATTTTGGACTGATTCCGATCCGGTTTCTAGATGAACCCAAGAATTGCAGACCAGCCGAGGCTGGAACGGACTGGAGAATAGGCCCAATCTGATAAACCAGCCTGTCATGCTAGATTTAACCAGACCGATTCATGATTTTTTTTTAATCTCTTTTTGATTTTTTTTAAATCTCTCTTTGTTGGGTTTTTTTTTTTTTTTTTTTAAGTCTATTTTTTCTTTAACTCTCTTTTTTTGTTTTTTTTTTATTCTCCTTTTTTTGGAACTCACATTGTTTTCCTTTTTTTCCTTCGAAATCAACAAACAGATAGATAAAAAAAAAAAAAAATTAGAAATACAAAAACCTTTAGAATGGTTTCACCAAATTCGGTATACGTCCACTATCAAACTTTTGATTTGAATTTTCAAATCCACTAATTTAATAGAGTATATTTTTAATAATTTTTATATGAATGATTTTTTTATTACATATTTACATAATTTTCCTATGTACTAAAAATTTATTTTTCTCCTTCATTTTTCATATCCGAACTATTGTTTATGTTTTGCCTCCTTTTCACTGCATCGTTGCAATCTTTAATATAAATCAATACTTTTAAAATATCGTCTACTAAATTTATATACCTTTTTTGTTAAAATTCGACCTAGTTATTATAGCGGGTCGGTTCGATTCTAGGTTACTATTCATCCAAGTCGGTTACCGATCGAGACTAAAATGTGCCAGTTGGGCTGGTTTCTAGGCCAGAACCAGGTCAGTCCTATCTCTATTCAAAAACTTATCTCTATCATCCATTTCACCCAATTGTAATTGAAAAGTACCATCGCAACACCACCACCATTGTTGTTAATAGCAAACCTTTGTCCTTTCGATTAAAGCTTGATTCTTATTATTTTTTATGAAGGTGAGTTTTCTTCTTAGATACATGCTCTGTCTGCTTGAGTAGGAGTCCGGGACAGAGAGATGATCCGAAACTCTGTGAAGGGTGAAACTTGCAAATTACGTTAGAGGGTATTTTGGCAAAAAAAAATTCCGACGCTCAAGTCAGAAAGAAAGACTTTTAAGATATGGTAAAAAGAAACTGAGAAGAATAATGTCTTAGCTCTGTGTTGTTGTTATGTTTAACATGTATGGTTCTCTAGAACTTACCTAAATGGCGCATCATGCTACGTATATATACCTTTGGTCCTTGGAAAGTGCCTCATAGTGTTGGGGCATCTTATAAAGAGGTTACGAAAAATCACCAAAATTGTTGGGATTACAGTCAAAGGCCTTCTTGATATGTGCTATTCTATTAGTTAGGAAAAGTTCCTATAGCTATGGAGGATTCATGCCTTATGTGGCATGCTTGCCTATATATGTTTCCTTGTTTTGCAGGATTGTTCCGAGAATAGGGGAAATTTATATTTGTATGAGGAGAGTTTGGATTTACTTAAAAATTTATTTCTTCGAGTTACATTCACCATATCAATCGGATAAATTGTAAACGAATCATGGTTGCGGAATTCATCTACCAAGGAGTGTGATGACCGAGGGGCTGAAGTACCAAAGACTAGAACAACCGAGAGACTGTGAGAGCATTTAGTTTAGTGGACTCCATTTAAAGGGCCTAGGATGAGGTTCGATCACTTTGGTAATGGACCGGTTATGGGCCTTGGGCCATATACTATCATTTGTCTCTCACTTCTAAGATTAGTGCAAAAAAATATATAACATTTGGAGTAAATAGAAGGCTTGTAACTTTTACTTGAGAAGGTGCAACTGGAGTTGAGAAGGAATGGGACGGTCAGTTAGGTTCTCATATATTAAATGTGGGTGTCATCATGAGGTGTGGAAGTCAGGGAGTCATACCATTATTACGGGAGTTAGATGGCCGATCTCTTATTTAATGGGAACGTGGCCGCTCCATTTTTTGAAGCATTTTGCTTCGTTTGCTCTATATGTTATTAATGCATCAGCTATAAATGGTGTGGGCTTATCACAAAAATTCGTAAGATAGGGTTTAATTTATGAGTTAATCAAAAAAGCGAAGTTTATGGAATTTTTAGAGTCTCGCAACACAGCACCTAGTGATCCAAACCCGTGATGGTTTTTGGTGGTTTTGCAAACTAAAAATTAAGGGTCTCGTATGGTGGTTTTTTTGTGCTTTGCGGATGCTATCGATATGAGATTCCATCAATGGTGAGAACTACCAATACGAGATTCCATCACGGCACTTGGTGATCTAAGTCCATGATGTCTAGTCTTCGGAGTTCTCGAAGATATCTTACATCTGGTGGGATTTCTGTCTCCTTTTTGTATTCTAGATTGGAGGGTCGAGGAATCCCTCTTTTTTTGAGGATTGACAAAAACTGCAAGTGTTAAGGGTAAAGGGAATGGGAGAGCTAGATTCTAGACCGACGTTTCCTAATAGATGTAAAGAGGATAGGATAACTTGATGTTAAGTAGAGAGCTTTCCCCATCTCTTGTTCTCCTTAACCGTTGTACACGTAGGGATTTAGGTTTCTAGATGCTAATGTAAGTTCTAAATTTTGTTCAAAGATGTCATCAAAAAATGAATCAAATGAGCTTTTTTTTTGTGTCCCTCATGTAAAGATGCTATCAAAAGATGAATGGGTTCTTTTTTTTTATGTGCCTAATGATTTTTCTGGCTTGCTCTTGTTAATGTGCTTGATGTTTGCTTCTTTTCTTTCTCTTTTTTTTTTGCTTTTGTTCGTGGTTCATCGGCAGGCGAGCATTGTCATCTTTTATGTAAGTCTGTTGTTGTAAGTAAACGTGGCACCAAGAGGGATCGTAATAAGGCATTACGTCTTGAGAATGTTTAGCGTATCGAGTGTTACTTCAAGAGTACTCGAAGGCGTTACGCCTTATGAATGTTTAGCGTGGAAGTCTTGTGCCTTAAAAATGATTAGCATACTAGGCGTTGCATCAGGGTATTCAGAGACGTTGCGCATTGAGAATGTTTAGCATACCGGATGTTGCGCCAAGGATACTCGGAAGCATTGCGCCGAGGGTACTCGGAGGTATTGTGCCTTAAAAATGTTTAATGTACCACACGTTACGCCAAGAATACTTAGAGGCGTTGCGTTGCCTCTTGAGAATATTTAGCATATCGAGCATTGTACCGAGGGTACTCGAAGACGTCACACCTTGAGAATGTTTAGCATACCAGACGTTGCGCTAAGAGTACAAGTGTTTTACGTCCAATCTCTATAGCAAGGCACCTGATTGAAAAGCGTATGCTCATGACATCAAAATCATTTTATTAATATTAACGAATCATAAATCAATAGATATTCAAGATGAGTGTTGTGAAACTTACTAATAATAGATACATAGATTTTTGGAATTCCATGTGCATGGTATAGTCGAACCATCCAAATGATCGAGTCTATAAGTCCCAGGTCAAAGCACTGAGCGTACTATGTATGGGACTTCCTAGTTGGGTGCGAGTTTGCCCCTCAGCTGTGGTTATCTTGTAGGTTCCACTTTTCAAAGTACTAGGTCCCTAGGCTCGAATGTTTTAGCCTTGACCCTCTTGTTATAGTACGGAGCCATTTGCTATTGGTAAACTGCCATTCGAGCAGATGCATTATCTCTTCATTCAGATAGAAAGTCCAGTTATTCTCGTAGAGTGGACTTGTTAGGCTCCGCTTGATATTATACTACCCACAAAAAGTGAATTCCTATTTCAACTCGTAACACTACTTCAGACCCATGCATCAATCTGAGTGGCATTTCCCCAGTGGCCCTTCTTGGTGTGGTATGGTATGCCCATAAGATCGCATACAGTTCGTCCGCCTAATGGCCTTTTGCTTCATTTATTATGGTCTTGAGACCTTGTAGAATTGTTTGGTTCATTACCTTAGCAAGGCCATTGGATTGGGGATAGGAAATTGACGTCAACTGACGCTGAATTTCTAGTAATTAATGACATCCAGATAAACTTTTGTATCTTTTGGTTGTGATCTAGGCCGTTGGTTTCGTTTTCACCAATTTCGTGAAGTAATCAATAGCAACGATGAAGAACTTTTGTTGTCCCATTACACGGGAAAACAGACCTAGTATATCTATTCTGTGCGAATGGCCAGGGACTAGTGATAGGACAAAGATCGATGGAAGGTTGATGGGGGACCAAAAGAAACACTGGCACTTGTCGTATCTCTTGACAAAAGCATTCACATCAGCTTTCATGGTAGGCTAGAAGTACCCCTACCTTAAAGCTTTGTTCACCAAATCCCATGCTTCCAGTTGATTACCAAATATTCCCTCTTGTATTTCTCTAAGAACGTAGTTTCTTTCTTTGGGAGTCAAGCATTTAAGGTATGGGTGAGTGAGAAATTTCTTATAGAGGGACCATTAATGATGGTGTATTGTGCGGCTCTCCATTTAATCTTAGTTGCTTCCGCATGTGACTCTGGCAGTTGGCCATTACTCAAGTAAGCATGTATGGGATCATTCCAGCTTAGTGATTGGTGTGTTCATAGAATTTGCTCTGATTTATCAATGCTAGGGTAGGGAAGCCTCTCAACATATATGGTTCGGCTTGTAACCACCGAATTCTAGCTAGCCAACTTAGATAGCATGACAGCTTTAATATTTTTGGATATGGGGATTTGCTGTATATCGACCTTTTGGAATCCCTGTATCATGTCATCTAACTTCACTAAATATTTCGCCATTACTGGTTCCCTTACCCCGTAAGTGCCTTCAACTTACTTTACCACAAGTTGGCTACCTGTGAATATCCTTACGTTTTGGGCCCCCAATGATGCCACTATCTATAGTCCTATTAGGAGCGCTTTGTACTCAACCTGATTGTTAGTAGCCTCAAAATTGAAGCGGAGTATGTATTCAACTTTAAAGTTATCGGCACCCATGAGGACGAGCCCAGTTCTACTTCTTGATCAGTTGGAAGACCCATCTACATGCAACGTCCAAAGTAGCAGCGTACACCCTTCTTGAGGACTAACATGTACTTGCTCGCTGTAATGCGGGATCGTGCACTCGAAGATGAAGTCAGTGAAAGCTTGGCTCTTGATGGCGAATTGATAGATGATATCGAATTCTCGAAATTCAATACTCTATTTGATCAGCCGACTTGACATATTCCCCTTTTGCAAAATTTGTTTTTAAGGTTGGTCATTCAAGACCACAATTGTGTGGACTTGGAAGTATGGTGGAAACATCGAGTTGCTATGACCAGCGCGAATACTATCTTTTCAATGGGCTTATAGTTTATTTCTACCTCCTGGAGGACTCGACTAACATAATATACAGGCCTTTGTACGTCGGTGTCTTGTCATGCTAGCACAGAATACGGGGCATGGTTAGAGATAGAAAAATAAAAATAAAGTTTCTCATCAAGAATAGGTCGAGAGAGTAGCGGGACGATGAAAGATATTCTTTAAGTTTGTCGAAGGCAGCTTAACATTTGACGATCCACACAAATCTTTGAGACTTATTTAGAGCATCGAAAAAGAGTTTGTATTTTTCCTCGATTTTTGACATGATTCGGCTTAAGACAACAATCCACCCCATAAGGCCTTGCATTTCTTTTAATGTCCCAGGTGGTGTCATGTTAATGATGGCTCAGAACTTTTCTGGATTAGCTTCAATCCCCTAGTTTGTGATTAAAAAACTGAGAAACTTACCCGACGTAATCCCAAAGGTACACTTTGTCGAGTTAAGTCTCATATTATAATGCTCCAGTGTTTTGAAGATTTCCTTCAGATCTGCCATGTGATCTTCAAGGTTTGTGCTCTTAACGAGCATGTCATCCATATAAGTTTCTACATTTTTCTTGATTTGCCCATAAAAGACGTTGTTGACCAATTTTTGAAAGGTGACTCCCACATTTTTTAACCCAAAAGCCATGACCTTGTAACAATAAGTGCTGAATTTGATAATAAAGCTTGTCTTTTTCTTATCCTCAGGGGTTATCCGAATCTGGTTATAACCGGAGTAGGCATCCATAAAGTTAAAAAGTTGGTGACCTGAGGAGTTATCCACGAGCTTATCAGTGTTGGGGAACAGATAACTGACCTTTGGGCATACTTTGTTGAGATCTGTGAAATCGACGCATATCCTCCACTTGTCGTTAGCTTTCTTTACCATGATTACGTTGGCTAACCATTTTGGGTATTTTACCTCCCTAACGAAACTTGCTGTCAAAAGCTTCTGTACTTCCTCTTGGATCACAGGTTGGCATTTTAGAGTGAATATCCTCTTCTTCTGCTTCACAAGCTTACGGCTCGGGTCAATGGTTAACCTGTGGACAATCACAGAGGGGTGGATTCCTGGCTTCTCTTTGGGTGACCACACGAAGACTTGGGAGTGGCGACGGAGTCATACAACAATGGCATCGCTTAAAGACAATGACAAATGTGCTCCAATTTGAACAGTTTGTATAAGGTTCTCAGTGATTTGGGATTTCTTCTACCTCTTCGGCAGGTTGGGGCTTGTCTGTCAGCACAAGTTTATCCCTGAAATCGACAATTTCTATTGATAGGCTCTCTTCACTTTTCCAAATAGGGGTAATCGAGATGTGGGATCTCAATTGAGGATAGCAGTATCCTGTGCCATTCTGAATTTAACCTTTATGTGCTTAGTGCTTGACAAGACTTCTGGATGGTTTGACTGTTACGACCGAGGATGTCGTTATAAAGAGAAGAGGACTTGAGTATACTAAATGTGACCACAGTAGTGGCGTGATTTAGAGGAGTACCTAAGGTTATGGGGAGTGCTACGATGCCTTCTGGGTGTAATGATCTTTCGAAAAGACCTTTTACTAGGACCATTTGGAGTTGCAAGTCTACAGGGATGAAGCCCATCTGTTGAAAAGCATCCTAGTAAAGAACATCATGGCCTGTACCTTGGTCGATCAAGGACTCTCCTAACTATATGCGAACCTATCTCCACTGTAATAACAAGAGAATCATTGTGATCTGGCAGAACTCCAATTAAGTCATCATTGTTGAAATCGATAAGTGGCTTTTCCCTTTTTTGCGATATGATTGCGATGGTGTTGGAAATCCGGGTTAGGAGCGTATTCCTTCTTAGCCTGTTTCTCACGGACAACGTCAATCTGATGGAAATGAGTTTTCTTGTCAGATACCTGTTCTGTCTGCTTAAGTAGGAGTTCGAGACTAAGAGATGATTCGAACCTCTACGAAGGTTGAAACCTACAAATACTACAGAAGGGTATTCTAACAAAGGAAATTCTGACACTCAAATTAGAAAGAGAGACTTTTAAGGTGTGGTGAAAAATGTGCTCCAAGACAGTGACAAATGTGCTCCAATTTGAACAGTTTGTATAAGGTCCTCGGTGATTTGGGATTTCTTCTACCTCTTCGGCAGGTTGGGGCTTGTCTGTCAGCACAAGTTTATCCCTGAAATCGACAATTTCTATTGATAGGCTCTCTTCACTTTTCCAAATAGGGGTAATCGAGATGTGGGATCTTAATTGAGGATAGCAGTATCCTGTGCCATTCTGAATTTAACCTTCATGTGCTTATTGCTTGACAAGACTTCTGGATGGTTTAGACTGTTACGACCGAGGATGTCGTTATAAAGAGAAGAGGACTTGAGTATACTAAATGTGACCACAGTAGTGGTGTGATTTAGAGGAGTACCTAAGGTTATGGGGAGTGCTACGATGCCTTCTGGGTGTAATGATCTTTCGAAAAGACCTCTTATTAGAACCATTTGGAGTTGCAAGTCTACAAGGATGAAGCCCATCTGTTGAAAAGCATCCTAGTAAAGAACATCATGGCCTGTACCTTGGTCGATCAAGGACTCTCCTAACTATATGCGAACCTATCTCCACTGTAATAACAAGCGAATCATTGTGATTTGGCAGAACTCCAATTAAGTCATCATTGTCGAAACCGATAAGTGGCTTTTTCCCTTTTTGCGATATGATTGCGATGGTGTTGGAAATCCGGGTTAGGAGCGTATTCCTTTTTAGCCTGTTTCTCACGGACAACGTCAATCTGATGGAAATGAGTTTTCTTGTCAGATACCTGTTCTGTCTGCTTAAGTAGGAGTTCGAGACTAAGAGATGATTCGAACCTCTACGAAGGTTGAAACCTACAAATACTACAGGAGGGTATTCTAACAAAGGAGATTCTGACACTCAAATTAGAAAGAGAAGCTTTTAAGGTATGGTGAAAACAAATTGAGAAGAATATTGTCTCAGCTCTGTGTTGTTGGTGTGTTTAACGTGTAAAGTTCTCTATAACTAACTTGAATGGCGGCTCATGTTGCATATATATATCTCTGGTCCTTAAAGAGTGCCTCAGAATGTTGGGGTATTAAAACCCTAGTTTCTTTATGAAGAGATTGTAGAAAATCTCCAAAATTGCTAGGATTATAGTCAAAGGCCTTCTTGATATGTGCTATCCTATTAGTTATGGAAAATTCTCATAACTATGGAGGCTTCATGCCATATCTTGAGTATTTGCCTATATATGTTTCCTTGTTCTGCGAAACTATTTCAAGAATGGGGGAAATTTCTATTTGTATAAGGAGAGTTTGGATTTACTTAAAGATCTATTTTTCGAGTTGCATTTATCGTATCGATTAAACGAATTGTGGTTAGGGAATTCATCTACCAAGGAGTGTGATGATCGGGGAGTTAGAGTACCAAAAACTAGAATGACCAAGGGACTATGAGAGCATTCGGCTTAGTGGACTCGATTTAAAGGGCCTAGGATGAGGTTCCGGTCCCTTTGGTAATGGACCGGTTCCATAAACCATTAATTTTTAACCCACTAAACTCAACAATTGATTCTAATTACTTTTAGCCAACAAAACTCAATGATCTCTATATATCCTTAATTTTGAGTTATCATCTCTATTTTTCTCATCTGTGCCATAAACCTCAACTATCTCGATCGACGCCAATGAAGAGCTTTGTTTCCTTCAAATCAAGCTCAATTCTAATTTTTTTAACCTTTAGAATTTGTTTAAAGTCTTAATTTTTCTTCTTCATCCTTGGTTACTTTGAATTTTTATTACATCTTGATAGGGCATGATCAAAAAAGCTATCGGGGTAGTGCCTGATGACTTGGAGACCCGTACCAGAACTCAAACCGATAAGAGATTTATCTCTCCACTGGAGTGGGTAACAACTGATCGTTAGATTAGTTCCCGATAATGGCATTCGGTCAGTTCATAGAAGCGTTCGGCACGCCCGAACCAACGTTCTTTTCTCCTTAGCCGATGAGCAAGCGCTCCCTAAGGATTCAATCGTATTAGCTAAAGGTAATATTTGACTAAACCTCATATTGACCTATTGTTTCCTATTTCAATACGAAACATATCTCCTAGATAAGAAAGAAAACATTCAAAATCTAGTCGATAAGAGAAGAGATCTCCCACTATCACCGAACTTTTCTAAGTGATAAAAATAATGAATTTTCCAGAATATTTGACAATGGAATTCTGAAATCTCCAGATCTTTTCAAAAGGAAACAAGGGTTACAACACTCCTAGAACACACGACTCTTACGACACCCAGTATAAAAGCCTATGACACACCGAATCTCAGGTACGCTCTCTAAGACCCATACACTTGACATACAAGTTATAGGAACACTAGCTCTCTCTCTCTCTCTTGCTTTCTTGCTTTCAAAACTCACCTTCAACAAATTAGCACCGTCCGTGGGAAACACAGACTGATTCCCTAAACAAACATATCATCTGTTACTGCTTAGAACATGACAGCCATCAAGAGCAAAAGACCAATCATTGGATTCGATGATGACAACTTAATCGGAGTCAATCCTAATCATAATGATCCTCTGGTTATCACCACGAGGATGGGATCTTATATTGTCAAAAGAGTCCTTATCGACCAAAGGGCAGACTGTGATCTCCTCACTTGGAATGCTTTTTAACAAATGAGTCTCAACTTGGCTCACCTTCAACCTCCTGTCGAGTCCCTCAAAGGGCTCTCGGACAAATGCATCTATCCGGAGGGTATCATCCCTCTCACTATAACTTTAGAAATTCCTCCCAACCATCCAACTGCCAAGGTCATCTTTTATGTGTTGAAACTATTTTTGCCTTACAACACCATCCTCGGTTGCCTTAGTCTCGATGAACTAGAGGTGCTTCCCAATACGAGGCATATGAAAATAAAGTTCAGAATACCAAATGGAATTGTTACTCTTTGTAATGACCCTGATCTTTACGTCCTCCTCGCAGTCGAAGGCAGGCAAGAGAACTTTTCAATCGACACTCTGGAATTCCGAGACGATGTTGAACCTGTGACCAAACTCGAGCCTGTGGAAGAGACGATCGCAATCAGACCGTGCAAGTCGGGGCCAATTTGTCGGCATCCTTGCGAGAAGCCATTACCGAGTGCCTATGCAAACATTTGAGGGTCTTCACTTGGTCTCCTGAAAACATGCCAGACATTTACCCTTCAGTCATAACCCACAAACTGACAGTTAACACCGAGTACAAACCCGTTAAACAGAAGAAGAAGGTGTTTGCACTAGAACGTCAACGAGCCATTCAAAAAAAAGTTCAAAAACTGCTGATTATTGGATTTATTCGTGAAGTCGAATATTCCAAATGACTAGCCAATGTGGTCTGGTAAAGAAGATCAACGGTAAATTGAGAATGTGCGTAGATTTTACAGACCTCAACAAGGTATGCCCGAAGAATAGTTATTCACTCCCTAACATCGACAAACTGGTGGACAACTCTTCAGGTCATCAACTCCTGAGTTTTATGATCACCTACTCTAGTTATAATCAAATATGAATGGCACCGGATGACGAAGAGAAGACAAGTTTTATCACTGAATTCAGCATGTACTGCTACCAAGTTATACCTTTCAGCCTAAAAAACGCAGGGGCAACCTTCCAATGGCCAGTCAATAAAGTCTTTAAGGACCAACTTGACAGAAACATAAAGCCATACGTGAATGATATGCTTGTCAAAAGTATCGATGCGGAGTCTCACGTTGCCAATCTCAAATAAACCTTTCAGATGCTAGAACATTATAACATGCGACTAAACCTGGCCAAGTGCACTTTCGGTATTGCATATGGTAAATTCTTAGGTTTCATAATCACCAACGAGGGAATTGAGGCAAACCTTGAGAAGATACAAGCTATACTTGACATGTCACTGTCGTAAAACATTGAAAGAGGTACATCGCCTCACAGATAGTATATCGGCTCTAAGCCAATTCATGTCAAAAGTTAGAGAAAAGTACAAACCCATCTTTGATACCCTAAAAAGGTCTCAAAGGTTCGCATGGATACCCGAGTGTCAAACAGCCTTCGAACAACTTAAGGAATATCTCACGACTCCTTTGTTATTCTCTCATCCGACTCCTTGTGAGAAACTATACTTATACATTTCTATTTCTAATGAGCGTTTTGTTCTATCCTCGTGAGACAGCATTCAATCGTGTAAAGACTAGTTTACTATATCAATAAGATACTCAAAGAATCTGACTATCTGTGAGGCGTTGTACCTCTTTCAACGTTTTACGGCAATGACATGTCAAAAGTTGGAGAAAAGTACAAACTCATCTTTGATACCCTAAAAAGGTCTCAGAGGTTCGCATGGATGCTCGAGTGTCAAACAGCCTTCGAACAACTTAAGGAATATCTCACGACTCCTTTGTTACTCTCTCATTTGACTCTTGGTGAGAAACTATACTTATACCTTTCTATTTCTAACGAGCATTTTGTTCTGTCCTCGTGAGACAACACTCAATTGAGTAGAGACTATTTTACTACATCAATAAGATACTCAAAGAATCCAAAGTCAACTATCGACTAATCAAAAAGATAGCATAGACTCTAGTCATCTTGACTAGGCATCTTCGGCTATACTTTCAAGTACACACTATTGTGGTACTTACCGATCAACTGCTGAAGCAAATCTTTCAAAAAAGAGACACCTTTGGCCGCCTTATCAAATGGAGCGTATAGTTGGGTAAATTCGACATTCAATACCAGCCTAGACTCGCGATTAAAGGCCAGGCTCTGGCCGATTTCATCCTCAAATGTACCCTTCTAGTCCCATCCGAATGTGAGTCCATCGATAGCCAGGATGAATGGTCACTATTAGATTGGACAATACATGTAGACGGGTCATCAAGTTTCTCAAAAAGTGGCACTGGACTCATACTGGTGGACTCAGACAATTTTAAAACCGAATACGCCATTCGTTTTGACTTCCGGGCTACCAACAATCAAGTGGAATATGAAACCTTGTTGACAGAACTCTGAATTACAGCGAACATGAGAGTTTAAAGTGTTCGGGTATTTACTGACGGTCAGTTGGTCATCAAACAGATCGAAGGAGTCTATGAGACCAAAGACCCAGTTATAATCAAATATTTGAGTAAACTGCGTGAGACAATGAGTAAACTAGACAAAGTCGATATTCAACAAATCTCTTGGTCAGAGAATGCACGAGTCAATATACTCTCTAAGCTGGCTAGTTCGGATTCGATCACCTCTAGCAGAACAGTAGACATCGAAAGTCTGTCATACCCCAATATAGACGAGCCTGAAAGGGTCCTCGTAGTGGACTAGTCCCCCAGTTGGAAAGATCTTATAGAGGCATATCTAAAATACGATTGACTATCAAATTCACAATCAGAGGTAGCCAAGCTGAAACGAAAAGCCGCTTATTATACAATCATTGATGGGAACCTATATCGAAAGTCTTTTACCCATCAATATTTGTGGTGTCTAACCCTAGAAGAATGGGACTATTTTCTTCAGAAGATCCATGAAGGGATATGCGGTAATCACTTGGGGGTTCGAAACCTAGTTCACAAAACTCTACGTTAAGGATACTATTGGCCGACCCTGAAAACCAACTTCGATAATTACATCAATAGGTGTGACAAGTGCCAATGTTTCTCTTTAGTTTTGCGACTACCCTCGACCAAACTAAGTCCTATGGCAAGCCCATGGTCGTTCGCCTAATGAAGAATGGATATCCTTAGGCCATTCCCACCAGCTATCGGACAACAGAAGTTCCTTATTGTGAACATCGACTACTTCACCGAGTGGGTGAAGGCCAAACCTCTGGCCCAGATAATAGCAGTCAAAGCCCAATCGTTTATGTGGACTCACATTATCACCAAATTCGATGTACCCCACATCCTCATAATGGACAATGGGAAGTAATTCGACAACGCTAGCTTTCGAGAGTTTTGCAACAAATTAAATATTTACCATTAATTCTTATCGGTTGCACATCCGCAAACCAATGGGCTTGCCAAGATAACTAATAAGACAATCCTATAAACACTCAAGACAGTGCTAGATGAAGCCAAGGGATGATAGGCAGAAAAACTTTACAGCATACTCTGGTCATACCATACTACGTCTCGAAAGGCAACCGACAAAATACTATTCAGTCTAACATAATAAAGCGAAGTTGTCATACCCGTAGAAATAGGAATCCATTCGCTCTGAGTGGCTCAATATGATGCCGAAGGAAATGAACCTGCCTTATGAGAATGACTAGACCTACTCCCAAAGCTGTGGAAATCCATATCTGCTCAAATGGTTGTGTACTAACAGCAAATGACTCAGTATTGGAACTGAAGAGTCAAGAACTGGTACTAAGGAAAGTGGAAACCACCAGTCAATCCCAACCTGGGGGCAAGTTTGATCCCAATTGGGAAAGTCCCTATCAGATACGTTCTATGGTTCGCTCGGGAACTTACTCCCTAAGCAACCTAGATGGGTCAACCTTGCCTAGAACCTGGAATTCAAAAAACCTACGTATCTATTACCAATAAGTCTCGTCGCTTCCTGAAGTCGGAAGAGTCTCCCATCAAGTAAGACCATTATGCTTTTTCTTTCGATTATCTTATCGATTGTTTCCTACCGTTTTCACTTTTATCGGTTGTTATCTACCGATGGGATTTTATCTCCCTGAACGGGTCTATATAGCCCTGACCTACTGATGAAATCTATCTCTCCGAACGGGTCTGCATCACCCTGACCTACCGATGGGATCTATCTCCCCGAACGGGTCTGCATCGTCCTCACCTACTGATGAGATTTATCTCCCCAAATGGGTCTGTGTTACCCTGATTTATCGACGAGGATCTCTCTGATCTTGTGTCACCTTCATAGAATAAGATAAACACACTTTGTCTTATTGATCGAGTAGATATGAGTATCATTCTACAAATTATTCGCGGGTCTACCATATAGACACTCCGATGGTGATATCATTCAGACGAACACACAAACATTATCAGAATGAATTCATTCAGAGACAAAAAATCAATAAGTAGATAAAATAAACTTTCTCTTTTATTTCCATATGACGAATATATAGAAGAACACACTTTACATATCCCTAAGTCAGACCGATTATTTCGAAAGAAATACACGAGAGGTCTACACCATTGTTTCTGGACAAAAAGGCTACAATGACCCGGTTATTTTACAATCCTGAAGAGTACAAAAATAGTAAAAAGAGAAAAATGGAAAAAAGAAAATCTAAAACCTACATGCAGCCAAAATTAGACAAGAAAACTGCTAAAAAAAGAGTCGAGGAGGGCACGAAGCAGAAACTATAAGGATATATCATGATTCAAACTTTCTATTATCGCCAGCTACCTACACTCTATTAGTATCCACTGTCGTCCTACCCGAGAGAATACGAACCAGACGACAAACTTAACCCAGAGAAGGAATTTATCTTAATCTCCCCACTGAACTCGAGAACCCCTATAGAATCCTTGATGGAACCCATAATAGCATCCAAGAGTCAAAAGACATGACGAGATCTCACGTCCACAGTCTCATTTTTTATGAGACCTCGCATCCACAGGAACAATCTATACTACTGGGTCTTGTAAACAAAAGCACTCCATCAAAGGATCTCTTAAAGAAAGATAACACCAGGTAGAAAAGAACTCTTAGACGAAAGGGATACACAAATTCTTTTCGAGGCAACACGAGGTCCAACTATTCTATTTATAGCCATAAGGGATAAAGATCTCAGTGAATCACTGGACGGATGAAACGTTTCGACTAAAATCGTGCAAAATAAATGCAAGGATTAAATCCCCTCAACTGTCCACACTACATTTACTTTGAAATAAAATCATGGAAAGATGGAATAGTTGAGAAAAGATGGGGATTCACCTTAATTTCGTATCATACGAAACACACTGACGACGATTCGCACCATTTAAGGTGATGCGTGTGATATTAAAAACTTTTGCACCTTTCCAACTCCTTGTAAACATTTATCACTCACAGCGCCTTTCTTGCAAAATGACGCCATGAGTCGGTGATAAATGATAGGATATGAATCAAAAGACTACTGGGGTAGTGTTCGAGTACCCGGAGACCCGTACCCAAACTCATACCGATGAGGGATTCATCTTCCCACTAGAATGGCCAACAACTGATTGTTATATTAGTTTCCGATGATGGTAGTTCGACCAGTTCATAGAAGTCTTCAGCATGCCCAAATCAACGTTCTTTTCTCCTTAGTCGATGAGTAAGTGCTCTCTAAAGATTCGATCGCATTAGCTAAAGATAATATTTGACTAAACCTCACTCGACCTATTGTTTCCTATTTGGATACAAAACGTATCTCCTAAATAAGGAAAGAAATATTCAGAATCTAATCGATAAGGGAAGATATATCCATATATCACCGAACTTCTTAAATGAGAATATTCCAGAATATTTGATTATGGAATTTCTAAATATTCATATTTTCTTGAAAGGAAACTGAGATTATAACACTCTGAGAACACACGACTCTTGCGGTGCCCTATATAAAAGCTTTCGACACACCGAAATCCAGATACGCTCCCTAAAACTCATATACTTGACACACAAGTCACGGAGAGATCAAATCTCTCTCTCTCTCTCTCTCTCCTGCTCTTTTGCTCTCAGTCGATTTTTTTCTTATTAAAAATCATTATTTCTGATTTGAGCGTTAGAATCTTCTCACCGGAGTACCATTCGATGGTTTTTTGTAGATTTCAAACCACTTCTACAATCATTCATTCGAATAGAAAAGAACCAAAATCTATGGAGTTAAAACTCACATCCAACATTATGGAGTTAGATGTATATATATATATATTTATATATATTTAGTATTTTTAAGTAATGGAACTTGTGGTGTGGAGTTCATTTTGGTGAGATCTTTAAAAAAATAAAGGGAAAAAGGAAACAAAAATTATAGTTTTTTTTAAAAGATAAAATAAGCAAATTTTAATAAAAACAATATATAAAAAATTGAATATCACCAACCGTCGGATTGAGAGAGAGAGAGAGAAAAACCATCGTCGACCCGAGTATCGAATATTCCCCTCCTCCCAACTCCTCATCCTCGTTCGTTCTACCTTCTAGGGTTTTTCCCAACTAAAAAGATCAATTCACTCAGAGAGAGAGAGAGAGAGAGAGAGAGAGAGCGCGAGAGAGAGGAGATAGAGAGATCTGGTAAGCCAGTCTATGGATTCGCTTTTATAGGGTTTAACATTTTGTTTCCTCTCCCTCTTCTCCAGTTTGCTGTAAATTCCATTCTAATACTCGTTCTTCGATCGATTTTTACAGAGAATGGCAGGAAGAGATGAGTATAGGATTTTCGTAGGAGGGTTGTCGTGGGACATCACCGACCGTCAACTCGAAGACGCTTTTAGTCGTTTCGGCAAAGTCCTTGAGGCTCAGGTAAGTCTTATTCTTCTTCTGGTAATCTTTTTCGCTTGATTTGTTTGCTTGTACTTTGATTTTTGAGATAATATTGTTAAATCTCTCATACAACGCGATTGTTGTTGCAAAGAAATAACTTTTTATGTAGTTGATGTAGTAGAGGGAAAGACTGTGAGGATGTTGTCTTCTTTGTTTGTGTGGAGATTTTGCCTGTGGTATGGGTTATGTATATCAAGTGATCATTATAAATAAAAAAATAAACAATAAATTTTGAGGATGTTTTGTTGGGTTTCTTGATATGCGGGTTCGTAAGAACGAGTTTGGCAAGGGAGACTTAGCAAAGGGATGGTCTCGGTACGGTCGGGGGAGTCAAGTTAACCAAAGCAACTGCTCGGGAATGTGTCGCCTTTGCATGGCAACACGTCTTGGACATGGACCCCTACAGTGGCATGGCTGTCTGTCACGACATGTTGGTCCGGTCAACACCCTTGACTGCATTACACCACTCCCGACTTAGAACATCTTAGGTAATTGCTAACAATATTTTTTTGCCCGACACCATTGAACTAGATCCAAAGAGGTTTACTAATCTATGGGGTTTGTTTCACTCAAGTATTCATCTGTGGATTTAGGTTCTAAGTGATATATCCCTTAATGGAGCTATTTACGTTGAGATTGATGTGTGTACAAACAGGTAATATGCAGATGTCGTTTTCTGGGATTTTTGAAGAGATGTTATATTGGTTGATCCAGTTGAGGTATTGGACTGCTGATGGACTGCTCAAGCAATCTTTGTCCTAGCTTCATTTAGTACTTTAAGACCTTGTGTTGAATGTAGAACAAAGGCCCACGAATGATTGTTATCTAATTATTATTTACCTGTACAGTCGATAGCCATTATTAATATGTAGCTTTAAAAAATTTTGAATTTCAAGCTAAAGGAGAAAATGGGTGTTTTATAGAGCATGTAGGTTGAGAGGACGCATTTATTCTGAAGGATAAGAAAATGTTGAAGGATTAGATAGGGTATAGGCCAGCATTTTGTGAATGACTGAGTATGTGGACTGGCCAATAGATTTGGAAGTCAAGCATTTGAGGTATTGAGAGGTCCTTCATTATAAATCTAGTGCTTGGCAAGATGACTACATCCTTGGGCCTAGTGATTATTAGAAGGAAGTTTAAATCTCGACCCAGTGGTTGTTAAAGGGTTTAAAATCTTTTTCCACCCTATTGTGGAAAGTATACAAGCTAAAAGAACAAGGAAATTGGCTGGCTGATGTACTTGAAGAAGAAGTAAAGGACTTTGTCAAGGGCTCTTTGTTGTTGTTCATTGATAGGTACAATAAGGAAGTGTATGTTTTTTTCTATGTGGTTCTAAGCCTAAAAATGATTTTCTTGTTTACTCTTCTATGGATTGTTGGCTTGAGCATTGCATTGACGAGGACTCCTTGTCTTGTTTCTAAGTGAAGATATGCTTGGTTAGATTCCTTAAAATTTGATAAGTTTTTGGGCAACATGATCAGCTATGGTATTTTACTAACTTACTAAGTGCTGAGTGGGGACATAACAGAAGCTTCCTGATGTTTGTTCCTCCCATTCCACTTAGCTTTGTGGTTTGTACTTTACATGATTTCCCAAGCCTCATAAGATTTTGTAGTTTCAGATCAAAGATTGCGGTTTGGATGCATGGTTAAGTATTTCCAAAATGCTGAGCTTTGGTTCTTGTTTAATATGTATGGCTTTATCCTTTGGAGAGTTTCTTGAGTACTTGGTAGGAGGCAAAAGGGGTATTGTGTCAAGGGAAGATACCTCTTGAGTGAACATAATTCTTTGAGAAATATTTTGATTATTGTGGAGAGGAGGCAAGTAAGATGTGTTTTTTCAATGCAAAGAAAATCTTAGGAGTTTGGAAGAGAGCATTTTTTCTCTTTTCTTTTTCCCTCCTGAAGCATGTGGAGGCCTCTTGTCTTTTTCCTTTTTGGGATGGAAAGGGAATAAGTAGGATTTAAGATTTTCTTAAGTAATTGTCTTTTTTGCAAGACAAGTAGAATTAGCATCGGTAATAGTTGGTGGATGGAAATAGCAATGCAAATTGATTAGGAAGCACTAGCTAATACACACACACACATACATACATGCATACACATATATACATATATGAGTTGGACATGGTATTTTAGAATTGGTAAAGTGTGATATTAAGAGCTAATGGCACGCAGATTGTGCATTGTTTTGTAAATTGGGAAATACGTAGTTTGTTAGAGGGCTGGACGTAGGCTGGCTAGGCCAGTCTTCATTGTGAAATACTGGCCCTTTGAGCTAATTTAATCATTTTAAAATTAGCATCAATTGTAAGTTGGTGGATGGATATTCCTGAATTGATTAGGCAGCACTAACTAGTGTTCTCTCTCTGTCTATATGTGTGTGTGTGTGTGGATTGTCCAAGGTACTTTTGAAGTGGTAAACTGTGATCTGAAAGAGCTAATGTCAAGGAGATTGTGCACTGTTTTGTAGATTGGAACATATTTAGTTTGTTTCAGGGGCTGGACATAGGCTGGCTTGGCCAGTCTTCAGTGTGAAATTCAGGCCCCCTGAGCTAACCCAATTGTTTTCAATTTTGAAAGCCATGTTGACTGCAAATCAATTCAGGAATTGCCTGGTCCTTGGCACTGCTAGAAGTTTTCATTGGATAATCTATTAGCACTGCTACTGTGTCCTCTCGTCTTGCAAATGTGGGTGTATTTTTCATCTCCTTCCAGTATAGCTATGACACGGAAGTAAGAGAAACAACTTAACAAAGCTCGCCTATTACATTTACTCCTATAATAACTGGTTAATTCAGTGACTTTTGCTATTTGTGTCCAGTGCTGAGTTAATAAATGATACATACCTGTACCAGTTCTAATCAAATTCATTCCTCTTGATTTTTTTGGTGGTATTTTGTACTTTTATTTTTCATTTTCAGTTTTCCTCATTTATTAATTATTTCTTTTTCCTTGTTGCTGTCTTTGGAAAGCTGGGTAAGATTCCTTGAGATGCCGTAAATGGGTTCTAAGGAAATATTTTGGTGGGAGCTATAGCATCTAGTTGCTGAAGCTCAATCTTGTTACCTGATTATAATTTCTTCACATGGTTGTTTTGCTTCTGGAAAGTATTCACATAAACAGATTGGCTCTGGATATGTTGAGTACAGTGCATGGAAGACAGTTCTTTCGAAACTCGGTTTTGACACATCTGCTGTTCACTGGACAGCAAGTGTTTATGCTCCCAGTTTGATTGAAGGTTTGCATTTCAGTCAACCTGTTAAAAACTTGCTTACAGTATCAAGCAGCGGCCAGCTTGTGGTGTGTGTTTGATTGAAACAGGATGCTGAAGGTCTCCAGATGGACTTCAGAGACGTACTTGAGTGTGTGTCCTTTAGCTTGCTGCTTAAATCATGATGACAATTGCCAACTTTGATGTCTTTCCCCTGTCTTCTAGAGAATTGAAATCTGTCTAGTCTTAAAATTGTCAATGTAAGATATGGCCTTATGCAGTGCATGAAGTCTGCTTAAAAGATTGCTAGTTCCTTGGTCCATTGATCTCAGCATCATCTTGTTATGCTGACACGGATGGTCACACTATATTTCCCTTGAGCTGCCAAGCTTAGCGTACGCCGGATGTTTCAATTTGATTTTTGATTTTGATTTCCATGAGAACTTGTGTTAGTAGTATGGCTAAGGTTTGTGGAGGAAGGTTAGATGCTTCATATACGTGGGGAGAATAGAATCTTGCACTGTCAAGTCTATCTGCTTTGGCCATTAGATGCAATATTTTATTGTGGCCTCTCTTCGTTTTCAGTTTCCAGGATTTGTGGTTTTAGTGCGCTTTGCTCTTCTTCAGAATTCTTAAGAACTTGCCGCAATGCCTTGCACAAACCGCTGGGTGTTGCTGTAAAATTTGATCCAAATTGTTTGCTAACATCACAATGATCACTATGAGTAAATCGGAACATTTTTTTTGCACGTTAAACAAGTCCAAGTCAACTTCACATTCTCCCAGACATTGCTCCATGAATTTCAGTGGCTGGCCATTTCAGAGATTCAGGCATGCTTGGTCTGCACAGCATAGACAGTGAATATTGTTCTGCAGATCTTCTGTGTGACCCCTTAAAGTTGTAGAGCCACATATATCTTTCATCGTACCCCCATGAAAGCCTGCAATCTGAGAAAGGACTTATCAAGATGCGGGAATATTGCATATTGTTTGAATCTCAGCATTTATCATTGCAGTGAACTGAGTCAGACTGGTCTCAGCAATTTTGAAATCTGATTCAACTTCGAGTTGTTGAAGAATCGTACTTTTAATGGTGGATGAGATCTAGGGTTAGTGTAATAAGCATTTGTGTAGATTAACAATATGGTTTTTTTCACCCTAGATGATAATTTATAGGTACAGTTTCGGCTATTTGTGGCTTTGATTACTTTCTCTTTTAAGAATATTCAAGAGTGTCATCATCCTGCAGCACAGATATTGCTCATATCATTGCATGTGTGCACTTTCTGTGTAATGGTCATCCTGGAAGTTAGCTGGTCATGGCTCTTTGGACAGTCCTTACCATCTGATGCCTGTGCAAAAGGGTGTGCAAGTGAAGTGATCTTTCAATGTATTAATTTGGTATTTCAGCTTTCTGTGTGCATTTTGACCCTATATTTCAGAGTCAGATATATGTTGATATTCTGCGTAAAATGGTACAAGTTCCTTTGGAAAGGGGGTTGTTCCACCCTTTGAAGACTTTGCAGTGTGTGCTTTCATATCAGGACTGAGTTCTGACTGGTTGTGGCAGCTATGGTGTCTGGCTTGAAGAATGATATGGGTTGAGAGGGGAACTTGAGCATTATCTATGGAGTATCTTTGGTTGTCCATGTTGGATTATGGATAGGCATTTTTTATGAGAGGTCCTATGTTGCAGATTTTCGTCATTGTTGCATTAGTCGACCTAATGGGAACCCTGAGATGGGTCTTACATGTCCTTTGTCATTGGCGATAATCTCTTGCACGGAACAATCAACTTAAGGAAAAGAAATTGGTAGAACACTACAAATTGCATTTCAGATTAAATGGCATTAGTGTAATGCATAATCAGATTAGTTCTAGCATAAAACATCGTGGGTTTGGTTGTATATTACAGAAGCCTGGCGACGATGTCAGTTTTCATCATGAACAAGGTAAGGCCAATCTATCCTTTTAGGTTGAGACATGCAATATGAGTGCCTCGCCTCTTCTCTTGGTAATTTTTCTTTTATGTGCCTCGTTTCCTAGAGTGCACTCCTCAACAAGTTCATGTTTTTCAGTCCAAATTTAAAAATTTTGGGAAAAGTAAGTTGCTTGTTGGTATTTTTTTGGGGGGGATTTATTCAGTTTATTTTGCTATGAAATATAGCAGTTTTCTGCAGTTATTATTATTATTATTTAAAAATTACTTTTAAAATAGATGTAGCTTCCCACCCATTTTTTCCCATTAAAAAGGCAGCAGCAATAATCTCAATAACCTTTTTTTTCCAAATCTTTTTATGTGAATCATTTTTGTTTCCTTTTTTAATTCTTGAGGAAATGATTATATTTTAGTTCTGTTTATTTCCACATGATGTGGTTAACTTGTTGCATTTTTCATAGTTCATGCTTTTATAATGGCTTCACTCTTATTGGCCTGCAGCTGGGGTGGGGAGGATTGTAAATTTAGGTGCACCACACTACATGCAATAATGACTTCTAATAGTATGACAATGTTTTTAAGTCTTCTTTGTGCAAGTCCTTACCCATGCCATTGATTATGGTCTTGGTAATAGCTTAAAAACATGGAAAAATGTTACATCCGAGACTTAAACAATCTAAATTTGTAGGAATTGCAAATAAACGGGAATTTGAATAATTTTCCTTTATTTTTCCTCATCATCATGCATGTCTAAAATTTTAGTTTTGGTATGCACGAGTCCCATTCCTCACAGCGTTTGAGGTGTATTTTTTTTTTAGTTGTCTTTACACTACCGCATATGGTGAGAAGTTCATTGATGTGTTTATTGTGTGTTAGTAAAAGTCCTGAATTGCTTTGTAGAAAAGCATGTTTCTTGCTCTAGAAGTTGGTGCAGCACTTCTCTTTTGATCCTTTCGCCTTTCATGTTTGATATTTTCACTTGCATGCGAGAATGCTAAACAATTCTTGTTCTTCCTTTCAATATTTGAAGTTCTTTGTGCAGTATCCTAGGATTAATCAATTAATAAACTGTGTTATGCTTGTTATGAGTTATTTCATTCTAACATTTGTCGTTCGTGTAGGTCATGACAGAGAGAGATACAGGGCGCCCTCGTGGGTTTGGTTTTTTGACATTTGCAGATCGTCGTGCTATGGAAGATGCAATCAGAGATATGCATGGAAGAAAGTTTGGTGAACGAGAAATCTCAGTGAATAAGGCACAACCAAGGGGTAATGATGATCTAGACCATAGATATGGTGGTGGAGGGTATCCATCAGGTGGCAGGGTTGCCTATAGAAGTGGAGATAGACCTTCTGGGCAAGATGACTGCTTCAAGTGTGGCCGCCCTGGGCACTGGGCCCGAGATTGCCCAATGGCAGGTGGTGGAAGGGACGGTGGAGGCGGTCGACTTTCTTCAGGTTCTAGATTTGGTGGGGCTAGTGATCGTGGGGATCGTTTTGGAGGAGATCGTGATCGATACGTGTATGATCATTATGATGGAGGACGCTATGGAGATAGGGAACGTTTTGACAACAGAGACAGCAAATATGGGAACCGCGATCGTTATGGAAATGATAGAAACGACAGGTATGTGATGATATTGTTCCATTGAAAAATTTTGAGTATAATTTCCTTAAGTATTCAAACACAAGTATTTGACATCTGAATTAAGAGAAGCGGGCTTTTTGAATGTTGATGGAGGTCAGGCTTTTAGATACATTTTTTCCATGAAAAGTAATAGAGGATAGTGAGAAATGCCGTTTTGGTAGTGTTTGCTGCAGGTTAAAACAGGGTTTAAAACTTACCAACATAAGGTTTTTCCTCCTTCCCCCTTGGTTAAAAGGTAAGGGGTGATATTATACCAATAAAAGGGGTAATCTTATACCCATCTCACACTCTAGGTAGGCCTTTACCCCATCTCTTTACCATGAATTTTGGTCTTCAAAACCCGCTTCTCATTGATCTTTTTTCTAATGACACATGCTGAAAAGTCTTAACTGTAGTTCTCTCTGTCTCTCCCTCTCTCTCCAAAATTTGGTGTGATGTTCTCTCTCCTGTCCTATTTTTTTTTTCCTCTCCCCTGTTTCTAGAACCGGTGATTTTTTCTCTAAATTTGTGTAACTCTCTCTGCTCTATCTTTAAAAGTTGGTGTGGTTTTCTCTTTCCTCTTGCTCTATATTACCTTAAATTTAACTAATATGGTGAGGTTATGATAAGGTAAAATACCTATCACTTAACAATAATATCAAACACAATGTTCATACCAAATACAAGAAACGGATAAATATTACTCAGGTATCATTTATAGGGGTTGATGTTTACATCTAATCTTTTACCCTCTATCCTCTTGCAATGTATTGAACCCTACCTTAAAATTGTGGGAATGTGATTTAGGAAAGTGGGGAGTAATGTATTGTTGTCTCCATAGTCCATACCCCCCCCCCCATTTTGGAGTAAAATATTGGGCTGGGAAAGAGTTTCGAAAAATTTTTCACACCTCTTCTGCCCATTAAGTTCCCTCCTATCAGATGGGGAAAAAACAAGGCAGGTAATTGCTTCCTGTCTTCACTTAATCTCATTTATTGTATGGACTACTGTGTTGCATTGTGGACACTAATTTCATAATATTAATTGTAAATGTTGTATTCTGTTTCTTTGAATTCTCCAGGTATGAATCATCCAGGTATCCCTCTGGTGGAGATCGCTTTGCTGGTGACAGGTACGGTGGTTCAGACCGTTATCCTCAGAATGCTTATGGAAGAGAAAGAGGCCTTGATAGAGATGCTGGCCCTAGAGGTGGTGCTGACAGGTATCGAAATGGAGGTCCTGCACGTAATGAGGGAAGAGCCTACCGGGGTAGGCCTGGTCCTTATGACCGCCCTGCCAGGGGAGGCCGCCAGTCACCCTTAGACCGTTACTAAAGTATTTGCTGTTTCGTTGAGAATGCATTTCTATGTACGCAAGTGTAGTAGTTACATGCATTTTTCTATCTTTTATTTAGGATTATTCAGATGTAATGAATAGCAAGATTCATGGATGCTATCAGTATTTAGTTTTTCACTTTTTGCAAATTAGTTCAGACTCGTGTGGACCCAGCTCTAGTCAAATGTCAAGATAGAAGAATTCTAGTACTTGGTATCTTGCCCATCTTTGAGGCAACTAAATGTTGCATTGGGTTTAATAATCTTTTGCTTGCTCTCGCCGGAGTGATATTTTGCAGGCAGAATTGGGTGGAAATGACATGATCTAGGGTCTCTTTTAACTTGTACTGATTCCCCCTGAAGATGCGCCGGCGCGCGCGCACGGATGAGTTGTTATGAGGGGAGAGAGATTTTTTTAAAAGAAATAACACAAGTGAACCAAAAATAAAATGATTCTACAGAACCGTCGTTGTTTTGTTGCTCTGAACCCAGTTACCTTCCATTAAACCCAGAAATAAATCTTTTAAATTAAACTTATTTTATAGAGGTAAGCCAAAGAGGCACCCATTTGCCATGGTGCCAGTAGTTTCAAAATGAAAACAAAAAAGTGATTTTCCTTTTTCCCCTCTTTGGGAGAACGGAGGAAATTATTCCAAGGTAGAAAGTGAATGTCACTCTTCTTTCCACATCCCCAAATCTAATACACTATTCCACACTTGGGAATTGCATAATATTCAAACTTAACTAAGCCCACGCACATTGATTTTTTCTTTTATCTGAACACTGGTACTCAAAAACATAATTAATTTGATTCAAATAATTATATGACTTAATTTAAAATTAATTTTTTTAACGTTTACTTTTTTATTTCTAAAACTTAATTTTAAAATTTTGATTAAAATTATTTACTATTATACTATTAGATTCACGTATCTTCATCCATCCACGTTGGTAACTAGCATCATTCATCCACAGAAGAACTAGTACTTCCATTTTAAATATAAAATATAAAATATAAAACCCCCTATTCTTTGTGATTGCTATTTTCTTTATAATGATAATAAAAATCCCTAATTTTATTCATTAATATTTATTTTTTTTTATTTTTAAAATTTGAATTTGAAAAATTTAATACCTAAGATTCAAATGTAACCAGCATCATTCATCTGCAGAAGAACTTGTACTTCCATTTAAAAAATAAATATAAAGTATAAAATATAAAGTCCCCTGTTCTTTGTGATTGCTATTTTCTTTATAACGACAATAAAAATCCCTAGTTTTGGGCATTAGGGATTCGATGCTGAACAGCTTCTAGAGAAAATAATTATGACACAATACATCACATCTTTTGACATCTCAGCCAAATATTACTTATTTTTCAAAAAAAGGATACCATTACTTGTCAATATTCTAATTGTAATACAACGCATCTCATATTTTCACACGTGGGTTTTTTTGATTAGGAATGCAATAAAAACTAAAAGAATTAATAAAAAAATAATAAAATATGATTTATTTTACTTGACAATTGGTATTAAAAAACTAAATTAATCTGATTGATTAGGAATGCAATAAAAACTAAAAGAATTAATAAAAAAAATAATAAAATATGATTTTTTTACTTGACAATTGGTATTAAAAAACTAGATTAATCTGATTTGAACAGTTATAAAATATAATTAAAAAACTGATTCTTTTAATATCTATTTTTTAATTATCAAGATATAATAAAATATGATATAATATAAATTTATCGATCGTTAAGAAGAACAATTAAAACCTTTTATTTTTTTTAATGAGGATAAAACTAATCATGCTAATTATTTTTTAATTTAATTATTAAATTTTTAAGTATTATTCTTTTGCAACTTGTGTAGAGCGGGGACTTGTAGGAGTGTAAACACGTGGACCAGAGAGAGGTCTTCACGTCTGCTCGCCATTGTTGTTTGTGGAAAAATGCATGAATTTGCAAGTCCAATGTACCTTTATTTTTTATTCCCTTCCTCCCTTTCGTTTGGTCCCCTCCCCGAAGTGGGTATTTGAATAATCAATGCCGCAGATTCTTGGGAGTTGACTATGAAGTATTTGTGAATTTTGAATTTTGAATTTTGAATTTAGAAAAGAAAAGTGCATTTAAATTAGAAAAAACCTTCTCTACTTCTTCTGCTTACTTATGATGACCAAGTTCCAAATAGTGGATTTCAATTTAAATTTCCCTCCTTCCTTGGGCCCACAAAAATCTTATATTACTCTACATAAATATAACAAATATAAAAAATTTTATGTAAATATTAATTATTTTATGAAAACAATAAAATAATCATATTTTATAATAAAAATTTTAAATTATCAAATATATAATTATTAATCATAAAATAAATAATATAAAAAGTAAAAATTAATTCAAACTCATTTTGAAAATAGAAAATATTTCAAAAATAAGAAACGTTAATTTTGAGAAATTTACGTGCATAAGATGATATTACTATTGTCCTAATAATGGTGAAAATTCCTACTCACTATTTTTATTTTGTGTACCAAATTTATGCAAGACAGATGTATAAAAAAGTTGTAGATTTATGATATAGTTCATGTAATATAATATGTATGAGTGGGTATTAAGTGATTTAGCTGGTTAAAATTAATAAAGAGATTTTAAAATTGAATTTCGTTGGTATTATGTTTGAGAGATTTATAAAGCAGAAGAAATTATTTTTCTATGTGATTTCAATAATTTTATTGTTTTAATATATGCTAGAAACTATCCGTTTATTAATAACATTATTATTGATTTTATATTGCTAGAAATTTTTAGTCATTTTTCTTTTATTATGTTTTAAATTTATATAATTTAATAAATCACCCTCATGCAAGACAAATGCATTAAAAAATAGGGTAGGCTTTTAAGATAGTTTCACATTATGATATAATTTATTTGAATGGATATTATATAATTTAACTAGTAAAAACTCCTATTTAAAGAATAGATTTTAAACTGATATCTAGTTAGTTTAGGCATACATATACGCCTACTCTCCCCTTACCTTCGCAAGTCGGGAAACACTTTGTGCATATGGTGTACTTTATCTAGTTAGTTTAGTGGTTAGACACTGATAATTTTTAAATAAGATTTTGGACTCGACTCTTACGTATGGAGAAGACATCTGGAGAACAGGTGTTGTGAAAGTTTTGTCTCTTAAGTCTAACCCAACCTAAAATGGATTTAACCAAATTTAAAATAGTTATCGAATATCTATAATTTATAAAAAAATAAAAGTGAATCTGATCCATACCATATTTAAGAGATTTATAAAGAGTAAAAGGTCTTCCGATTTCTTGGCTAAGGTAGCTCAACTCGCGATTCAATTCGTTAACTTGTTGCTTCTGTACGATGTATTTGACTTTTCATTTTTTTTGTTACATAAAAGAAACGAAAATCACAAAAATACATGCAATCATAAAAGTTCAAGTACAAGATCTCGAATAAAAATACACATATTTATAAAAATTCAAATACTAAATTTTAACAAAAAAAAATACTTAAATAAGAACCTTCTACGGGTTAAGTCTTCCTAAAGTATAGTGCATTCGACTTCTTACACGCTAGAAAATGAGGGACAATAGTTGATGATGATTCTACAGATTGTGAAATCCATTATAAGTTTAGGACCCTTTTGTAAGGGGTATATGGGTATGTCAAATTTGGAGATTGGAGATTTGGAAAAACTTTTCTTGATGAGGACAAGAGAATGGTATATTCTGATTGCTGCTAGTGCCCATGCTTTTGGCCCCAGTTGCAAAGAAAGATCACTCGAGTGTGACAACCCACTAAACTATTTAGTTCTCTCTAGTCATTAAGTGAAAAAGAAATCAAAAAAGGAAAATAGGACATCAAATATTTTCCACAACAATAAAATGAATATACAATTTATCAAATTATTTTACTAGTAAATATTATCTTTTAATATTAACTAGTGATGAAAAAAATTATTTTGAGTTGTTTTCAACCCGTAAATTTATTTTTAATTCTTATTTCTAAGTCATTTTAATATTATTTTTTATCAAAAGAATTTGGTGTAAAATACAGAATAGTTAAATCTTTTAATAAAAAATATTTTGAAAATAACATTGATACGATATTAACGTGATTGGATGTACCTGTTTATTAAAATATATTATGTATCAAAATCAAATCAATAATTTTTAAAAATACTCAAAAATAGAAATCAATTAATTAATTTTTTAATCTTAGAATTAGGACTTTGGTGGAGAGTGATAGCCCCAAATTACTAGGCGTAAGATGTTGTAGGATCCTTGTCTTATTTATATCCACCACATAGGATTGAAGACTAGGAAGAGATAATACTAGAATGGCTGCATTTAATGATCATACACAACTCATAAGTCCTATAAATTTTTGTATGACAAGTTCACTTTGCTCATAAATCACACAAGTTGATCAAGAAGGGCTCCTCTTCCATGGACATGGGAAAAGCTTTTCTTAATCATTACACATTGCAAGGAAGCAGGAAAACTGAGAGCACATTACACATGCTGTCCGTGGAGGGAGGGAGAGAGAGAGAGAGAGAGAGAGAGAGAGAGAGACCATGGAACTTTTGGCCTAGTGGTTATGGTCCCATGTGGGTGTTAGAGCTTGGGCCAAATTTCGAATTATAGTACCAACACACGCGCACACAACCAAAAAAAAGAGAGATGGGGGATGACACAAGCCCCTAGCAATGGACTGGACACTGACATGGATGCTGTGGAATTAAGCAGGGAGAGCAACTAGTCAATAGTTGCATTGGACCTAAAAATTGAAGACATTGGGGTTATCCTGACACACATCTCCATCCACAAGAGCTGTCACTCTGATTTCTTCCATGTTGGTAGTTTACCAGACTTATTAAACCCCACCAATCGTAGAACTGAATTTTCAACTCATGGAAGGAGATTCAGAACATATGGACATGGTATCTAGTATTTCAAACTATTCCCTGATACTAAAATAATCAATTTGTAGTAATATATTCTGTTTAAATGTCTCTTCGATTTTCCAAAAGTTATGTTCTCATGCACATGCATGAGATTTTGAGATTTGATTCATGAGGATAGTATTATATAGCAATTTGAGCAATATTCATTTCCAATAAGTTGTTAATCTACTTAACTAAAAAGTTTTGGTGGCAAGAGAAATTGACTAATAAGAAGTTTTTGACTTTTGATACACGATCTCTATTTTTGAAACATTTTCTATTTTCAAAATATTTTAATGTATTAAATTAATTATTTTTACATAAAATATTATACATTTTTTTATATTTACAAATTTTCTATATTTAACATTGCTTATTTAATTATAATTTTTATTTTTATATTATTTTTTTATAATTAATAATTATATATTTGATCATTTTAGATTATTATTATAAAATATATTCATTTTATTAATTTTATAAAATAATTAATATTTATATAAAAATTTTTATTTTTTTATATTTATATATTTCCCTACGTTTCTGCCTTGTTTCCGTTTCCTTCTGACCAAGGAGTGAAGGAGTAGGACAGCTACCTTCTCAATTTTTTTTTAAATAGTATTTAAATCAAATATTATTTACTCCTAAATATTATTACCTTTATCTTATTAAATTGTAAGTGCAGATGCATGTTATACTTCTTCCTTGCCTTCGCCTTTGGATTGGATCAAACTTCTTCTATATAAGAGTATATTTTTGTTATAGTTTAATCACAAAAAGATATGATCCAAATCAGGTTGAGCTGGATAGTGCACCATTATTGGATTCTCTTAGAACTAAGTCTGATATCAAGTCAATGGGTCGATTTTTAGTCTAAAATCACTTGCCAAGTTCCAAAGCGATTGACTTGACTTTGGTGATTAGGAAATTTGCAATGGATTAGCAAAAGCAGGAGATAATATAGGCAAGAAAACAGCCAAAACTGGATCCCTTCAATGATAAATTTTAACACACTTTTAATTAATACAAGCAAAAATCTTTTAAAAATCTTTGGAGATTGTTCAATATAATCGTCTGTATTCACAATAATACAAATACAAATTGTAAATAAGCATAAATTGGTCGATCATACAACTATATATATGTATATATATTTTCATATATAAGGGTTACAAAAATTGTGAAAATATACACGTTCACAAGAGTTCGAATATGAGAACTCTGAAAAGACATTTAACCAAGAGCTCTTTACTATTCGAACAATCATACAACTATATGATTGAGCATCACTGAGACCCATAATTAATAAAACATAATTGAAGGATTGATAACAGAAATGAGGGAATTCGTTTCGTTTCAATCATCAACAATTGCAAATCAAACTATAAGTTGGTTTTCTTTTTGTATATATAGTACTATTACATAAACCTAAATACACAATTCAATACAGTTTCCTCTCTCTCTCTCTCTCTCTCTCTCTCTCTCTCTCTCTCTAGCTATCCAATGCCATAGCTGACAACATTAAAATGGTTTTTCATTGAAGTAGTTGTCTCATGAGCTCAATTATAATATACATAGTAAAGTAGCTACCTGGCTCCCAACTAATAGGCTTGCACAAGTTGCCATAAAGCATTATTAATCCTATCATCATTTAAATAATGAAGATCTTAGGTTTTTCTTAACCAAGCCCCAGTGATGCTTCACCCAATAAAAGAGATAATCTAGTTAAAAGAATTTGAAAACTAACTATTAATCGGTCTAGAGGGATAAGATATTAGATCATTTAATTAAGTTTTAGGTTCGAAACTTAGGAATAGAAAAAACTACGCTCGAGAACCACTCCTTAAATAGAGTCCCCTATAGATGCTTGAATGAAATTAGTCAAAATATGGTTTCGGATATCGATGATGAAAATAAAAAAAAATGAAAATTTGAAAAAAAAAAGAAGGAAACTTTGAGTTAAATAATGATCAGGTTGTATGATTACGGTTTTATATTTGGTCAACCTGAAGAAATATGACTCCTTGGTTTTTTAGAATTGCCTACAATGCACGTAGAGAGAGATTTCCCCCTTTATTGATTCTTATACAAACTCATTGATAAATAGCTCTTTACTTTTCTTTAATCAAGATGATTAACATAACATCAACTTGAACCAATCCAGGTGAGCAACTAGCATGCAAATGCATCATTTTGAATGCAACCTTTCTATTATTATTTAATTATCAGTTGGTATTAATGATTAATCAGGGAAGTATATGAATGGATCTCAAAGTTGTAACAGATAAGCAATTCTTTTTTTTTCCATCTATAAAAATATGGAAAGTGATGGAGAGAGATTTTGAATTCACCAAAAAATGGCCGGTGTTTGCACGCAATTTGCATGCTTTATGGGTTACTACATGTGCGACTGCTAGGAGTAGCCAAGGTTCACCTCATTTCCCCTAGAGAGATTATCGGTCAATCGACCTAGTGGATAAGGGTGATATATCTCTTAATTAAATTTCATATTCAAAATTTAAAAATAAAAATGAATACGTTGAAAGAACTATCCTTAAATAGATCCGACAAGTATTTGAATCGGATTAATCGAAGCATGACTCTGAATACCGGTTGATATAGCACATAAACAGAGAGAGAGAGATAGAGAGAGAGAGAGAGAGAGAGGAAGTTTTTGTTAGAGATGTATTTCTTGTGAGAGTTCTAAAAAGCACACCATGGTCGGTAATATTTTGGGGATCAAGATATAGATTACATTAATGTGATTACTAATCTACCTTTGGCAATCTAAATAATATTTTCAAGAAAACATAATATATCATAGTTAAATGGGTTTCTAACAATTGATGTCCTCCGTGATTGGGTTTCTAACAACATAAAAGGACATTAATTGGATCCACATGAAACATAATGATCCAAAATGAGAAGGGTCAATCATAGATTTGGTCGTCGACTTGTTTCGGATAAGATTCAATTTTTTTCTTTCTTTTCCATTTTTTGGCTTGGTGATAGACACAAACTGAACATCACACAATTTTTTTTGGGATAGAAGGCTCAAAGTTGCTTGTTATAAATTGCCACTAGTTCCTACATATGGATGATTCATATCAAATCCATAAAAAGCACCAAAATTCTTTTTAAAAAAAAAAATGTTCACGAGCTATATTTTGATATTTTGTCTATTGCTAGAGAGAGAACCAATAGTTAGTCTAATAAATAAGAGTTTTAGATCAATTAATCAAATCTTAAAGTTGAAATGGAAAATACTACGTTAAGAGAACTCCCTCTTAAATTGAACCCAACAACGTTTGGAGTGAATTAATTGAAATATGACTCCAAAACATAAAGAGAGAGATCTTGACGCAACGATATCTTACCTCCCATACATTTCACATGATACCCAATTTCCGTTTATTCCGGAATTCAATCCAAACAAAACACTAGAGGAAACAAAATTCAGGTAGATAAAATTCACCAACTTTTCAAGAAAAAAAAAATTATGTGTGTGTATATATATATATATATATTATGATGTACGGAATCTTCTCAAAACTAATGTTTTCTCCATTTGCAAAATATTTTGACACGTTAAATTAATTAATATTTACACAAAAGTTTTTATATTTTTTTATATTTATACATTTTCATATTTAATGAATTATTTATTTATTTAATTATAATTTTTATTTTTATGTTATTTATTTTATAATTAATAATTACATATTTGATTATTTTAAATTCTTATTATAAAATATGACTATTCTATTATTTTTATAAAATAATTAATATTTATATAAAAATTTTTATATTTTTTTATATTTACATATTTGTTCACATTTCCATTTCCTTTTCTTTTTTACAAAATATTATTTTCTCGTATCTTTTTGTATCTATTTCCATTTTTCATTTCCATTTCCACACAATCCAGTTTACTTTTCTCGGTTTTCTTTAAATGTATTGCTATTTTTTACTGTTAAAAAAATTTTGACATATTGAGTAATATATAAGTAGTATTATTTTAATGTTATTTATATGTCCAATTTATATATCCTACTTGATATGTCAAATTAGTTATTTTTTATATAATAATTGGAACCCATTTCATGTCTTCAATTTATATATAGTATATAAAAAGATAATTATAAGGATATAAGGATTCTTTTCTAATAAAGATAAAATTCTATAGAGTGTCGACTATAGTATTGGTATTAAGGTTTAAGTTGTTATTGTTGATTAAATTCTATAGAGTAAATCTTCATCTATTTATATATTTATGACACAAAAATTAGGGTTTTTTCCCCCATTAAATTATGACAAACTCTCTCATGGGTACCCACCAAATGTGGTATTTTCTGCAAAATAATTTGCAGGCGGCACCAAATTTGAATCATTTAATGCCTTAGTAGTCCATTACTTTGATTTGTCATTTCATGATCATATGTGTCGCCCTATCCTCCTTTCCCTGGTTTTCAAGCTCTTTGAAGTATGACTATTTTTACTAAATTTTTTCCTATTTCATTGGAAGTACCGAATAGACAATAAGAAATTTTAAGCCTCTGTCCTCAAGAGGACAGTCTAGTGATAACAAGTCTCTCTTTCCTGATCCCATGATTAGGGGTTTGAATCCTATTGTAAAAAGAAAAAAAGAAATTTCAAGCCTCCCAAAGGAAAGGTTTGGATTAAAGTTCAGTAATAAATAAGATATTCATGGAATGAGCAAGTGTGAATTAGGGCAGTTAGAGAATTAAAACTTGTACAAGTTCTTTATGTTTGTAAAAAAAAAAAAACTTAAATGGGTTTTATTAAATTTCTGAATTTTTTAATTAAAAAATTTTGTGTTATTTTATCTTTATATTTTTGTTCATTACATGTAATTTATAGTTAGGCTACTATAAGCGAGATTAATCATGAATCTACACTTTCTAATAATATTACTGGAGTATTAATGTATATATGAATGTAAATAAACCATTTTTCTTGGCAGACGAGTAGTATGAGTTATTTAGAAACAACGTTATTACAAAATATTATTTATTAATATCAAATTAATTATTAAAAAATATTATATATTAGAACAAATCAATAATTGATTTGATTTTAAAAATATTTGACTCTCTTTGTTTTCGTATTTGTAACAACAGATTTTCTATATTAATCTGACTTATTGTAATATTTTACTAAAACAATAAATTACTAGAATTTCATATTATTATATCACTTCTCATCTTTCATATCGTATTAGAATCATATTCAATCATCCTTAATAAACACTACACACACACACGCATATTAATAATTGGATATGGATCAAGAATATTTTAGGGGTAAAATTTATATTTTTGGATAAGATTCAACATGACTCATGATTATATCTTCATGACATCAAGCCGGGGGGACACAACAAAAAAAAAAAAAAAAAAAAAAGAGAGAACTTTGGATTAAAAATAATCATATGATCATAAAATCAGTAGAGACAACTTTCAATCCAAAATAATGTGTGTCCCAAAGGACTTGACAAGTCAATGTACACAGGATGTGTACGATTAATTATTCACATTTCTTCGGACCGTTAGTGTCAGTTTTGAGTGCGACGTTAAGGAAGAAAACAAACCCTAATTTGACTAATTTCATGCACTTAAAAATCAAACTGTTTGAATATTTAAAGGTTAGAGAGTTAACGAGGAGAAGCAATTACAAGGAGATCATTCCAAATACGTAATTATAGATATTTTATATTCTTGTTTTTATCCGCATAACTCTAAATTATTCTATATATTTAATAATTTTTACGATACTTAACCACACACAAAAATAGTGATATAGATCGAATATAAACGAATTTATGTGTCCGTGAGTATATTATATTATATATATAATTTTTTTATTCCTAGAGATTTCATATAATTTGCATTATATTAATTAAAACAACTATAATAATTATTATTTTTTTTCTATTGGGAGTGGGAGATTCTTCAAAATTCCCACCAGCTAAAGATTAATCAAGTCAAGTATCAAATCTTGTCATTATCTTTCCCTTATGAAATACGTGCAGGTTGAAATTTATAAAAGCCACGTGTCGCTTATTAAAAGTCGTAATCATATAGTCGTACTAAAATCTTAAAACTTTGTTTTCATCGATTAATTATTTTAAATTCAATTACCAATTGGCTTGAAATGATAGGCAGGCTTGGAGACAATTAGAAGATTCATTTTTCCAATGTTTTATTAATTAGGATAATTTTGGGAAGGAATCACGTGTTTTGACCATTTTCTGTATGTTTATCGATGGATTATTGAATTAATGGATAAAATATTAGATCTCTTAACTAAATTTTAAATTTAAAACTAAAAATTAAAAAAAATTACGTTAAAAGAATTATTTTATAAATTAAAATTAATAAATACTCAAATTAAATTAATTGAATTATGATTTTTAATGAAAAAAATCATTTTTAACACAATTTTTCAAAAGGATCGATTAAACAAATATTTATTTTTTTATTTGATATAACGATTGAATTGTTCGTTTTTTAATTTTAAGATTAGGAATTTGAAATATAAAAATAATCTTTTTATAAAATATAAAAAAAAAATTATGTATATATATATTCACTTTTTTTATATCTCATTTCGCAGTAAGTTAGAAAATATTCTATGCATCATTTCAAATACGGAACATTTCAAATAGTCTTTTTTTGATTTGGACGAGACATTTCAAATACGGGAAAAGATATTTCAAATGGATCAACACACACCGATTTAGTAGAAACGTCAGAAAAATCATGCTGGAGAGGGTTATCTCCCTTTGTACATTCATCTAAATCAACACACAAACTCTATATTCTAATTCACTAAGCTCGAATAAATGAATATTTATTTAACTATTTTCTAATTTCAGTAATGCATATTAATAGTAAAAACTGACATCATATGATAATGACTCCGGTCGGTGATTTTCTCTGAAGGATCAGACTTTAGTTCTAATAGTGATTTTAGTTTGTTCAATAATAATAAATTAGAGAATTACTACCCCTATTAATTACATAATTTTATTTATGGTATATCATAATCTATTATTTCTTGAGATGACATTCACTTCCTCATCATTTTCCAATATTTTCCAAGGTATTTTTATCAAAATTACTTCTCAACGTCGACGAGTTCAAAAATCATTTTCTAAAAATATATCAAAATAATTTTTGCCAAAATAAGATATTTGTAAATGTCCTTTAAATTTTCTTCAAATATTTTTCCCAAAATATTTTCTTAAAAAAACATTTAATAATTTTCTTCAAAATAAGATATTTAAGTCATCTTCATCCCTTATCCTCTTACCTTTTTCTTCTCTATGTTCAGAAATTAGTGGCAGGACTTTTTTTTTTCTTTATTAGTTTTCAAACTTTAATTTTATGTTTTTATTTTTATTTTTATTTTCTATTTTTATTCTTTTTTAATTTTTTTATCTATCTTATATCGGTCTCTCAAAATGTCAAAAATAAAATTTAGAATTAAAACTCAATTTGTTTTTTTTTCTTTTAATTAGTTTTAGGATCTTCTTATTGAATTTAGTGATCTAATAATATTTTTTTCTTTCTTTATAATTAATTCCTAATTAAAATTTCCCTTCTTTCTTTTTACTTTTTGGAAAGAAAAAAGGGAGCTATTTTTCTTTTTTTTTTCTTTTTTACTCTTTGGTTCTTATTTTCCTTTTCTTTTTTTTCCTAGAAAATCCTACATCAACTTTTGTTGTTGTTTCATTATTATTCTTCTTTCTTAATAGTATACCCGATTTATTTTTCATAATATGTGTCCATAATAACTACATATTAATAATATATTAAATATTGTGAGAAAATGTATAAAAATTATTTTTGTAGTATTAGTGTAAAAAAATTTAGTAAAACATATATGAAGAATAAATTATAAAATAAAGCTTTTTGCATAAAAATGCCTGAAATTGTTATTATATGTAAAATAAAGTTTTCTAGATTTTGTCTTTTTTCTTTTAATTTTTTTTTCTCCCCACAAAAGGCAGAAATTGTCAAGTATCATATAGTAAAATATAAACCTTACCTTGCATGGTTGGAGCAATGGCATGTCGGCAACCAAGAAAATTAAGCTAGCGAGTATTTTTACTTGGTTCAAAGATATCCCCCTTGGATCATAATCTAACTTTTGAGCGGCTACTATAGAACAAAAATAAATAAAAAATAATCAACTTGGCACTCTAAATAGGCAAATGGGTAGCACATTTGATTAAAATATAAATAGAAACTTCAAATTTAATTTCCTTTTTAGAAGAACAAAATCTAAAATATTGCCCCATGTGGATATAAAGTCTTCTTGATCTTGGATATTTCTTTTTTTTTTCACACCTCTCCCTAGCAATACACGAAGTCAACTGCAGGGTCTCTCTCTCTCTCTCTCTCTCTCTCTCTCCCCAAAAAACCCGCCCACACAAGCTCTCTCTTTTTCTATATATAGTTCCAACAACTCACAAGACCCCCATCTCAATTACATCCTATAAGCCACCCTGCTAAACAACTCTCACACACCCTTAACACATCCAAAACCAACATGGCGGTAGCCACACCTGGTGCTGGCGGCGGCTGCGCCAGCGCAGGCGGCTTTGCCATCCAAGTCATAACCGGCCGTTGGTTCATGGTCTTCGCCTCCTTTCTTATCATGGCCGCTGCAGGAGCAACATACATGTTTGGCCTCTACTCCAACGATATCAAGACATCCCTAGGCTATGACCAAACAACCTTGAACCTCCTCTCCTTCTTCAAAGACCTCGGTGCCAACGTTGGTGTCCTTTCTGGCCTTATCAATGAGGTCAGTTCAAATTGTCCCCACTCAAATTTTTATTTTGCTCAGATGTTTTTCAATACCAATATTTTCTTAGATTCGACCCCCTCTTAGGTTCACAAAAAGTTTAACAATTTAAGAAGGGAAAGAAGAAAGAATATTATTTGTCTTCCTATTAGCAAGTGTAATGATAAACTTTTGTCAGGTGATGTATGGTATCATGTAATAATTTTTCTTTTGTGTACAACGCCACTAATATAAATTTTTTTCTATACCGCAAAACAGGTGACCCCACCATGGGTGGTCCTGTCAATGGGCGCCGTTCTCAACTTCTTTGGCTACTTCATGATCTGGCTAGCCGTGACCAGCAGAATCTCAAGACCACCGGTCTGGCAAATGTGCCTCTATATCTGCATTGGGGCCAACTCGCAGGCCTTTGCTAACACTGGCGCACTAGTCACATGTGTCAAGAACTTCCCAGAAAGTCGCGGTGTAGTCCTTGGCCTTCTCAAGGGCTTTGTGGGACTAAGTGGAGCTATATTGACACAGCTATACCATGCCATCTATGACAATGACTCTAAGTCCCTAATTCTATTTATCGGTTGGTTACCCGCCGTGATTTCGCTTGTTTTCCTACGCACGATTCGCATTATGAAGGTTGTCCGACAGCCTAATGAGCTCAAGGTTTTCTTTGATTTTCTTTACATCTCACTTGGTCTCGCGGCTTTTCTTATGATCATTATTATTGTCGAGAAGAGGACTAATTTCACCCAAGGTGAATACGTGGGTAGTGCTGCCACCGTTGTGGCCTTGCTTTTCTTGCCTCTTTCTGTTGTTTATAGAGAAGAGTTGGGTCTATGGAGAACGAAAATGCAGGCTTTAAATGATCCGGCCCCAATAAAAGTTGTGACAGAGAAAGTGGATCCCACTCCCGACCCGGAACCCAAACCCGTTTCAACTGAATCCAGTCGGCCCGTATCAGAGAACCAGCCCTCCTGCTGGAAGACGGCGTTCCGGCCACCGGACAGGGGTGAGGATTTCACAATTCTGCAGGCTCTTTTCAGCTTAGACATGCTGATCCTCTTTTTTGCGACGATTTGTGGGGTTGGTGGCACGTTGACCGCAATAGACAACTTGGGTCAAATTGGGACCTCACTCGGGTACCCGACCCGGAGCATAAGCACCTTTGTGTCTCTAGTTAGTATTTGGAATTACTTGGGAAGAGTTGTGGCTGGCTTTGTTTCTGAGTACTTTATGGCCAAGTACAAGATCCCAAGACCTCTTATGCTCACACTTATTTTGTGTCTCTCTTGCGTGGGTCATCTCCTAATTGCCTTTGCGGTGCCCAATTCACTATACTTTGCCTCGGTGATAATTGGGTTTTGCTTTGGTGCACAATGGCCTTTACTCTTCGCAATAATTTCTGAAATATTTGGGCTCAAGTACTATTCCACTTTGTACAATTTTGGGTCTGTGGCAAGCCCAATAGGTTCATATATCCTAAACGTGAGGGTCACGGGGCATTTGTATGACAGAGAAGCAGAGAAGCAAATGAAGGCATTAGGGCTCACTAGGAAGCCTGGTGAGGACCTTAATTGTGTAGGGTCTCAATGCTTTAGGCTCTCATTTTTCATAATTACAGCAGCAACGGTCCTTGGTGCGCTCGTCTCGGTTGTTCTCGTACTTAGAACTAAAAAATTCTACAAAAGCGATATCTATGCAAAATTTAAGGAAGAAGCTAAGGCTGCAGAAGCCGAAATGGCAATCTCTAGTAGCGAAGTTAGGTCTTGAGTGTTAGGTCATTGCTTTGTAAGAGAAGGAATATAGGAAATTATTGATACCCTTTAGTTAGTGGTGCACATTTTTCTTTTTCTTTGTAATGGTTTTTTTTCCCCATGCTTCTTGTATTGCCTTTTTTGAAATGGCAAAATATCCCCATAGTTTCATAGTATAAAAAAATATATATAGAAAAAGAAAAGAAAAGAAGTGTGATTGACAAAATAATGAAGGGTTGCTTTGATAATGACTCGATTTTGGCCTTCCTATGTTCTCCATTTCTCTAATTTTAAGTATGAATCAGATGGGCTTTGCACAAATCTTCTGTTGTCAACATTGGTGTCTATTGTCAATATTGAATGCATTATTGTGTTTTCAATTAGTCAAGAGAACTACCTATCGGTGTTAACCACCTAGCTCAATTAAAATTCTAGTCCAACAGAGTACGTTGATATGTAACTAGGTTAATAAGTTATAGTTCAATTGACACTGTCTCGCTCTTTAGAAGTCTCGAATTCAAGTTTTCTTATATACCATAAAGAAAAACCAACAAAGAGATTCTTTCTCTATCTCCTTCAATAAACAACACATTCTAAAAGGAGAGGACATAGAAAAGAGAGAACAGAAAATGATTCATTTGGAGATCAAATATAAAGCTTTTGTGAAAGTATAGGGTCTTATCATTAGAAAGAGACAATCAAAGATATTTACCAAAAACGTTACTAAACAACATAGATGATTACTATCACAAATCTCATGAGAAGAAATAGGAAGAAAGAGTTATGTACGCAACTTAGAAATCGAATTCGGAATTATCACGAAAAATCAAATTGAAAGGGTAGATATAGAACGTTAGATACTTTCAAATCTATTTTAAGAATTTTGAAGTAATTAGGTGCAATTAAAATTTGTGAACCTATTTTATAGTTAGTCTGAAATTTGAGGAATCATTCATGATTTTGTCTATAAACTTTTGAACTTACCTCTGAAATTAAAAATCTATGATGTCTCTTTGTTCACTCGCTATCATTGTCCAAGACACCACTCCCACCGCACTCCTTTGATTGAATAGTCAGATTTTTTACCATTTCAATTAAGAGTCTCAGGTTCAAATCTTGAGAATGGAGAAAAAGGATTTAAGAGAACCAATCAATTAATGGGTCCCACAATATTCGGACCAGGGTGAAATTTGAATACCGATCGATAAAAATCAAAAAAAAAAAAAGATGCCACTCCAGTTGTTGTTTGGGGGCAAGCAACTTGGTCCCGTATTACTTTTCCTCCATTTTTTTAATATTTATTTTATTTGTAACATTATAAGATAAAGTGAGAAATTCATTTATATAAAAAAAAATTAGGTTTTACAAATAAAAATCAATTTTTTTTGCAAAAGAGATTAAAATAATTATGTCAATAATTTTTTATATTATAAATTCCACTTGATCACATTATCTCTTCAACTTCCACTTCAGTAACTGCTTCTATTGAAAAGACGAAATTCATATGATTTTCTGTTCGTATGCTATTTATTTTCTCTAAATACATCTCTTTCTAGAGCAAACACCCTCCGCAATCCGATGAAAAGGGGAGAATGTATCGGATACCTGGGGGGGAGCTCTGGAAATTTCCAGGCCTAGCCCAATATCCTTAGGTCCAAGGCCCAACTCAAGATCATAGAGGATCAGTCAACAACGTTTGAGAATCTTTTACCACTTCTAGTTACCCAAAGTCATCCTCCAAATGCATCACTTGTGTTATTATTATTATTATTATTTTAACAAGCATATTAAATTTAATTAAATTTTATTCAAATTGAGTTAAACTTTTAAAATACAAAGCCGTTTCTATATTTATTTTCTTCATATACAAGAGTCAAAGTTAAAATCTTGATTAAGAGGTACTAATATCCCATCACTGAGTCAACTAGGGGTTGATATCAAATTTGTGTAACTAGGATACTTAGAATAGGGATGACAATATACGATCCAATCTAATGCATACCCGAAAAAATCGATCTGTTGGATCTTTTTTCCCTCCAAATATCGGGTTAGGGTTTTAATATTAGAATGATTAGGTCGATTTGGATACGAATTTAGTTTATAAATAATCTAACTCAATCCCGTCCGATAACAATTTATGATAAATAAAATTTTATTTTAATATATATTATTAAATTAAAAAAAAAAAGATTTTTAGGGTTTGCTGTAACTTGTAATTTTCATATTCATTCTCGAGCAAACGTCGCTTTTTGTTGCCCTAGCCGCAACATTGCTCTATATATGTGTAATTATAGAAGTTATCAGAAATTATGGTAAAGTTTTCAACATAGACATTATATCCTGGATCTATTTTTTTGGCAAGAGCATAAACTAGTATAAATAGATGGCCTGGTGATGGATATAAGACAGATTTTGAATGATTTGAGTGAATTCCTTTGGTGAGAGTTATCTTAACCCTGTGCAACTGTTGGTTTCCTTATGTGGTGAGTTAAACATTTTAGTTTCCTTGGATGGCCTGTGATGGATATAATGTCCTGGATAAAACATTGCTCCTTTTGGTAACTTTTAATATTATATTATTAAATAAATATGCTTTTAATTACCATGGTGAACAAACATTGCTTTTCTCATGGTGAACAAACATTGCTTTTCTCAGGTCAGGGCAGGTTTGAGTTGGTTTAGGATTAGATCGGATCACATCGATTTTTTAAATGTATATAATATATTAGATCATTGGATAATTGATGTAGTGGCACGAAGTATTAAATCTTTTAATTAAATTTTATATTCGAAACTTGGAAATAGAAAAGATTATGATAGGAGAGTCGTCCCTTAAATAGAACTGTTACATATGTTCTAATTAGATTAATCGAAATATGATTTCAGATATTTTAATTAAAAAAAAAAGCGTCCTAGCCAAGGGTGCCTCTACGCACATGGCTATTTAGGAGCAAACCATGCTTAGATCAAATTTCTTATAACTAAAATTTAGATTCACGTGGCCATCTAGTTTTGAAGATCACAAAAATTTGCAAATAAGTAAATGATTGAATTGTGGAGTTTCCTAAAGTGATCAAAGTCAATAATTCAAAATTAATTCAATTATAATAAATATAAATATCAAGAAAATATACTCGAAAATCAAAAAAGTTATCAAGCAAATATCGTTTTTTACATTTTAAAAAAAAATGTGATATCAACGATTGATTACCCTTGTTTTCTCAATATTATCATAAGAATTTTGAAGAAATTACTTGTCAAGTTCCTGAATTTTACAGTGAATTCATAAATTAGTCCCTGAACTTCAAAATACAATGACTTAGTCCCTATATTTCAAAAATCGTAATGTCATTAGTCCTTCCATCACTAATGGTGTCAGATTGGTCGTTTAATACTTAGTTGGCATATGAGGTGGACCGATACTATCTCACATGACTTCCAGCGTTAAACCAATTATTGACGTGTTCGATGACACGTCAGCATCTCACCCAGATCTTGATTGCCACGTCAACCCTTGAAAATTTAATAAAAATTAATTATTTTAAAATTAATAAAATTAATAAAAATTATTTAAAAATAATAAAATTATTTTAAAATTTACTCATCCTCCTAAATTAATAAAATTAATTATTTAAAATTAATAAAAGTTTGAAAGATTATTTTTTGAAAAATAATGTAGACAATTAAGATTATTAATGTAGACATAATTTTTTATTTGAGTGATTTTGTTTTTAAAAACAATAATTGAAATTAAAAAAAAAATGGGATTAGGTTGCAGGTTCAATGAATCTGTAAAATTCTGGAAAAAGGTCCTCCGCTGTGAGGTAGTGGTAGCGGAGTTTCCTCCGATGTTTGAAAGATTGCGAGAGAGAGAGAGAGAGAGAGAACACAGGCACCTCAACAATCCAAACCCTAGAAATCTCAACAATTAAAAGCTTCTCTCTAAACCTAGATTCAAAGGTTCCTCCGTTGTTCGAAAGATTGAAAGAGAGGGAGAGAGAGAACAAACACCTCAACAACACAAACCCTAGAAATCTCAACAATTGAGGGCTTTTCTCTAAACCTAGATTTAAAGGCAAGTAAAACCTTCAATTTTTGAAATATTGAAAGAGAGAAGAAAGAGAAAAATTAGGGCTTAGGTGTGTTAAGAGTTAGGGATCAATTAACACACACACCGAGAGAGAGAGAGAGAGAGAGAGAGAATTGAGATCCATGATGAGTCCTCTGCAATTTCAATTCCTTTGCCCTCAGAGTCGATCGGCAAGCCACCAATCGAGTTTCATCCAAGGATTGCCTATTGGACAGCTGAATCATCTATTCATCCAATCGAGTTTCACCCAATCGACCTTCACCAAATCACCTATTCATCTTTTGATTCCATTTCACAAATCGCCTAATCGAATTACATGTTGGACAATTGAATCTTCTGGTGATTGAAGGCGAATCGAAGAGTGGAGGTTGAAGTTGAAGACGAATCGACTACGGAGAACATGGAGTCGATGGAATTGATGGTGATTCGAAGACGATGAAATTGACGAAGAGATGAAATCAGAACAGAGATGAAGGGTGCTTCAAGATTAGGGTTTGGGCATAATTCCTCTGATGTGAGTCGAAAAAGAAGAAGAATAATAAGGTTATTTGAGCTTTGTGAAGTCGAAGAAGATTAGGGTTTTGTGGAGTCAAAGAAGGAGAAGAAAGGTGCTTCAACACTCGAGACCTTCACCAATCTGCACAGAGAGAGAGAGAGAAAGCGTAAGGAAGAACTCACGGATTTTTTTTTTCTGTTTTAGTTTTTGTTTTTTTTAAACCATGGGTTTTGTCTAGTCGGGGAAGAGTAAATTTTAAAATTATTAATTTTATTAATTTAGGAGGATGAGTAAATTTTAAAATAATTTTATTATTTTTAAATAAATTTTATTAATTTTAAAATAATTAATTTTTATTAATTTTTCAACGGTTGATGTAGTAATCAAGATTGGGTAAGATGCTAATGTGTCATTGGACACGTCAGCAATTGGTTTAACACTGAAAGCCATGTGAGATAGTATTGGTCCATCTCAAATACCAATTCAGCATTAAACGGCCAATCTGACACCGTTAGCGACGGAAGGACTAATGACATTATGATTTTTGAAGTATAGGGATTAAATCGTTGCATTTTGAAATTTATGGACTAATTTGTGAATTCGCTGTAAAATTTAGAAACTTGACAAGTAATTTCCTCTAAGAATTCCAATCATTACCCTTATTTTCACATTAAAAAGAAATTTAGTATCAATGGCTTTCTCAATATTATCGTGCCCTTATTTTCATATAAAAAATTTATAAATTAATTTACTTTTTATTTCTTAGTATTCAAAAATTATATTGATTTCGACTAAATTCGGTACGATTGGACTTTTAAAAGATATATCTCTACTAATATCTATTTTTATTATACATAATATTTGAAATTGAAACCTTACTTAAGTAATATCAGTAACTGGTCACTGAACTAACCATGTGCTCATCTCGTCTCCCTTTTCACTTTTGCTTCATTAAGCTATTGGCAAATACTTACCATAAAAAAGGATCAGCTTGTTAATTTCACTTCTAGTGGAGAACACTAGAATGGGGACGGACACACACAAAATTTTCAAAAAAAGGTTATTTTATCAATAAAATAAATTTAAAAAATATATTGGATGGAATAAAATTTATCTCGGTGAAGGTAATAAATGTGCAGACATATTAGTTCATCTTGGGTATTCGATGCCTCATGGTGTTTATGAATTGTTGTCCCCTTTTGGTGAGATTTATAGAGTTTCATTGAGTAATATTCGAGATTTAGTTTCGTGTAGGAGTTAGAGTAAGTTTGGATGAAGAGCAAAGTGAAAGGAAAAAGGGAGAAAAAGTAAAAGTGGAGTGAGATGACTATTTTCATTCTTTTGATAAGGAAGGAAATGTGGAAGAGAAATAAAAGTTGGATGCAATTTGAATCTCTACCTCTTATGATTTTATTTCCATCCCAACGTGATGGATTACGAAGAAAATAAAATTTTTGAACAAATTTATTTTTTTATATTTATAAAATTATTCATTAGTTTTTCTATTTCAATTTTATTTAATATAAAATAATAAAATTTATTTTCTTTCATCAATTTTACTACACAAATTATTTTTTCATTAATGATAAAGATTTTACTTTTTTATATTACTATTACAATTTTATTTAATATAAAGTAATAATGAAAATAATTTGTAAAAAATAAGAAAAATATATTAAATAGCTAATTTTAGAAAAATTATATTTTTAGAAAATATTTTAAATTAAAAAAATAAAAAAAATTGCGTGGTGAAAAATATTAAAAATATTATTTTACAATACTATAATAGTCAAGTAAAAAATAAGGTAATATTGTCTCCTTCTTTTCATCCAACCAAACAAAAAAATACCATTTATTTTCTTTCATTCCATCTTTACCAAACAAAAAATAAGGAAATACATTTATTTCCATCAAGTGAAATAATTCTCTCCCTCCACTTTCTCCTCTCTCTCCTTTTTTGCAAATCAAACTTATTTTAGAGTTCTCGCTTCCCATGTACAAAAAAATAATAAATATATTAGATGGAATAAAATTTAATAATATCAAGTTATTGAAAATTATGCTTACCAGTGTGTCTGAGAGTTTTGGAAAGAAAAAAAAATTAGTTAGGAGAGATAAGAAAAGAAAAGAAAATTATAATTTTCTCTCCATCTTGTTTGGAAGTTTTATGAAAAAAAAAAAGAGATTCATTGGAAATAAAAAAGTTTTGTTTTCAATTTTTAAAGGGTATTTTTGAAATTTAAAAATATTTTAACTTTAATATTTTTTCTCATTTCCATTTCTTTCTACTTTTGGAAGAGAAAAAATTTTAAATTTGGAGAGATTTCAAATCCATTTAAATTTTTTATTTTCTCTCGTATTTAAACTCTCAAACGAAAAAAAATCATAATTTTTTCTTTTAATATTTTTTTTTCTCTAAATCTTCTCATCCAATCAAAGTGTAAACGATTTCATCAAATTTATACTTAAAACGGTTTATCCAATAATACCTTTTCTTGTTACCTTATAAGAATTGTCACCCATAACAAGCCCTAGAATCTATTTTCTATTATCATGAATAGCATTTTTCTATTTACCAAAAAGGCCAAAATTGCATTCGTATCGAAAGGGTAATATCGTCATTTTGTACCCATTCCAATGCTTTTAAAGGCAAGTGCTAGCAAGTCACTCTTCTTTGATGCAAACCCTCCATCTGTCTCTCGCGTTCATGCGTTGTCAGTGGGCTGACGAAAATGCCGATGGGAAAGGGAAAGGCAGTAGCCGGAAAGGGCTCGTCGGGAAAGAGAAAACAAGAAGATGAAGACAAAACCGGTCGTCGGAAGAGGACAAACCCAGGGGTTCTTCAGTTCTTCGAGGACATTGCTGACGTGGACGATTTCGAGGGGAGTGAGAGCGACATCGACTTGTTCGATGATGATGATGGTATAAACTTAAAACCCTAAACTGTTTGTACTTGTTACTGCATAGAGTTTTAGGGTTTGTTTTCTTCCGTTGGATAATCTAGGGTTTTCTTTTTGGGAGGATTTTGATTCTTTTGTCTGTGGGTTTTGGGGAAATGTGGGTTTTTATGGTTTAATTTTTTAGTGATTTAGTAAATGTATGGGTTGTGAGAAAAATGTGGTTGTTTAGTACCAGTTTTTGGTCAGGGTGAAGTGAGAGGAGTTTTAAGGCTTTTTTGTTTTGTTTTGTTTTGTTTTTTGTTTTTAATGAGTTGTTTGCTCCTAATGTTGAAGAGTTTTGGGTTTTTTGAGAGCACGCCGTTTTGTTTGCGTATGGATTTTGGAAAATACTCGTTTTTAAAATTTTTGTTGCGGTGGATGTTTAGGTTCTGAAGGAGAACGTGGTTGTTTTGTATGTGATTTTCCGTAAATTTATCAGGAATTTGAAAATGAATTCTTCACCCCCAAAATGTTAAAGAACTCAGGGTTTTCTTTTGGGAAGAATTTGTTGTCTTTGTTTGTGGATTTCGGGTGAATTGTGGTTCTCTACGTGTATTTCTTATGGGGGTGGTGGATTGTATGGTTTTGTTTTTGTTGTTAAGATATATGCTGTAGTCTTTGAGTTATTGAGGTGCTTGTAGAATCACTCCAAGGGAGTGAAATGTCTTCAGGGTAAATGCTTGGGCTGTGAGGAAAATGTGCTTGTTTAGCCTACCATTTTGATGTAATTTAAGTTCCTGGAGTTTTAAGGTTTTTATTGAGTTATTTTCCTCACATACTGAAGAGTCCAGAGATTTATTTGAAGTTGTTTGTCGGTGTTTTTGTGTGTGTGTCTGTGTTTTTGTTTTTGGTTTTTGGTTTTTTTTTTTTTTTTTAAAGTATGGTTTTGGTTTTGTTGTTTAGCCAGCTGTTGGGGCTGTCGAGTTGTTAATGCAGTTATTTGAAGTGATTAAATTGCAATGAATATGTGGGCTGTGAGGAAAATGGGGTTGCTTTATTATGATTTTATGGTAATGAAGAGCATTTTATGGTTTTTGTTGTGAGTTGTTTTCTCCGATTTTTGAAGAACTCCTTTTTTCTTTTTTCTTTTTTTTTAAAATTAAACTAGTGTTTGTGTGTGGATTTTGGCGAAACAGGGTTTTGCATGGTCTCCTATTGTTTTGTCATTGTTTAGCTATTTGGGCTAGTTATTGAGGTGTTATTGGGTTTTTATGAAATTATATGATGGAGACCGAAGTGCGTGATGTATGAAAAATGTAATAAACTATATGATTTTGGGATGATTTGAGGTGTATCAATGTTCTTAGGAACTATGTTGCTATTTGTTCTCCAAATGTTGAACGATCTAGGATTCTTACTGAAGATTTTGTTGTTTGTTTTTGTGTGGGTTGTAAATGGGGTTTTGTATAATTTGTGTGCGTGTGTGTATGGGCTTCCTGTGTGCGCGCGCGCACACGTGCATTCTCTCTCTGTTTATTTTTTTAGGGGTTTTCATCTTTTGGTTTTTTTGTTTAATCACTTGTAAAGCTGTTGAGACGTTTTCTAAATTTTGTTGAAGGGATTGAAGAAGAATTGAATATATGGTGTAATTCAAGTGCATGAAGTTCTTATGGTTTTTGTTGAGTGTTCCCCCCCTTTTGTAAGTCTTTTGTTTCTGGAGAGGAGTTTGTGTGTTTGTATATGGATTTTGGGGAAATATGGCTTTTCTGTGTTTTGGTATGGCTCTTATTTTGTCCCAAATGTAGTGAAAAGTTGAAGAGGGCTGTTAGGGTGTCGCCGGAAGCGATGTGCCACATTGCCCAGAAGTGATGCGCCACATTGCCGTAGGCAAGGGTTCTTGTATTTATATGGACAGGTGTGGGTAAAGAAGTCAGTTCACAATGATAGGATTTGTCTAGCTACTTGGAACATTCTTAATCGATAAGTTAGGAGAGAGAGGAAAAGTAATGACTAGACATAGAAGTAATAATGTCTCTAAGAAACATCGCCTAGCCACTTGGAATATATGATCTCTAATGGATAAGTTAGGAAAGATAGGAGGAGTAATGACCAAATAGAAGATTAATATTATGTATCTCCAAGAAACTAAGTTGGTGGGGGAGAAGGGTAGAGAAGTAGAGCCTTATGGCCATAAGTTTTGGTATACAGGTAATGATAGAACTAAGATTAGGGTAGGAATCATTGTCCATAAGAATTTACAGGAGGATGTGGTGGAGATAAGAACAAAGGGAGATAGAATTTTGCTTATCAAACTAGTTAGTGGTGAAAATGTAATTGATATAGTCAGTGTTTATGCATCTCAAATATGTATAAATGTATCTCGTAAACAACATTTTTGGGAAGATTTAGATGAATTTATACAAAACATATCTAATAGGAAAAAATTATTTATTGGAAGATATCTAAATAGGTAGCCGTATATGGAAACTTAAACTTTGGTAGTAGGAATGAGGCGGGGTTACCATTTTTGAGTTTGTCATAATATTTGATTTGATATTTGTAAACATTTTTCTCAAGAGAATGAATTGAATATTAGCCAAATGTATTTCTTCCTCACTAAGAGGAGTGATGGAATGACATATAGGGATTGCAAGGTTATATCAAGTGTGAGTATAGCAATTCAATATAAACTTTTAGTTTTAGATATGCGTGTGTCTAAAAGACAAAAGAAGTATTGTCAATTTAATCAAGTGTGAGTGTAGCAATTCAACATGGACTTTTAGTTTTAGATTTGCGTGTGCCTAAAAGACAAAAGAACATTGTCAATCTATGAAGTTATGAATTAAGTGGTGGAGTTTGAAAGAGAAAAAGATGGCAACGTTTAGGGACAAGTTAATTCAAGAAACTACCTCGTCTACTAATAATGAGTTGGAAACCATGTGGATAGAAATGTTTAGTAATATTAAGAAATTAGGTAAAGAAATTCTTGGCATATCCTGGCAACAATAGGTCAAGAGTGATGGTTGTGGAATAAGGAAATTGAAACTGTTATATAAACCAAAAAAGACAGTGTTATAGAAACCTTAAAAGTAAGAGAGGTAGCACTGCATTTGAGAAGTACAAGATTGCAGAAACAAGGTGAAGATTATTCACGAATCGAAGTATAAGATATATAACAAATTATATAAGAAATTAGAAATTAAGGATCAAGAAGAAGAGTTTTATTGAATTAGCAACCTAGGGGATGGGATGGGAAAAGTTTTAAATGGTGTTATGTGCATCAAGAGTGAAACTAAAAATTTATTTGTAAAATATGAGGACATAAGAAAATATTGGAGGGATTATTTTGATTACCTATTAAACATTGTGGGCACAAGAAATATCGGTGATATCATGGTACTTGTGGCTGAGATCAATAGGAATTTTAAATGTAAGATTCGTTTTTATAAAGTAAGGGTGACTTCAAAGAAAATGAAGAATTATAAATTCATAGGATTTGATGACATTCTTTTTGAGGTGTGGAAGTATTTGGGTGTAGTGGGGATACAAGTGTTGATGGATCCGTTTAACAAAATTTGATAAATCAAGAAAATACCCAAAGTGTGGAGAGAGAGTATAGTTGTACCACTATATAAGAATAAAGGTGATATATAAGATTGTTCTAGTTGCAGAAGAATTAAACTTATTAGTTATACTATGAAGTTGTGGGTGAGAGTGATGAAGTATAAATTGACAATTGAGGTGTGTGTGAGAATCAATTTGGTTCATGCTTGGGATGATCCACCACTGAAGCCATTTATTTGTTTAGACATTTGATAGATATGTTTAGACTTTAAAAAAGAGACTTGCATATGATATTTAGTGATGTAGAAAAATCGTATAATAGGGTTTTTAGAGATATATTGTGGTTGGTATTGATGAAGAAGGGTATCTCCTTAAGATACATTGATTTCATCAAAGATATGTACAAGGGAGTTATTACTAATGTAAGAATATGCATTGGTTTAAGTGATAGCTTTCGAACTAATATTGGGATTTACCAAGATTTGGCATTAAACCCCCTTCCTTTTGCAAGAGTGATGAAATCACAAAAAAATTCAAGATAAAGTATTATGGTGGATGTTTTTTGTTGATTGATGAAATTAGGGAGAGTATTAGTGCTAAATTACAGTTATAGAGGGGCATACTAGAATTTAATGGATTTAGATTGAGTTGGTTAAAAACTAAATATATGAGATATACGTTTAAGTGGCAGTCATCAAGATGATGGAGTAAGTTGGGGGAATAGGATATACTGAAGAGTGAATGTTTGAGATATGTTGGGTTCATCATTCAAAATGATGACAACATATATGAGGATGTGAATTATAGGATCTAAATGAATTGGTTGAAATGGAGAAGTGCATTTATAGTAAGTTCAATTGGGGATAAAATGAGAATATTGTTTAAAATGGTTTCAACATGTGCAATGAGAACTCAAAGACGTGTCCATTAGGAGGAGCGTGACCTTAAATATAGGTGATTTAGTGAAATGATAGGGTAAACTATTGAAAACATGGATGTAACTAATTCGTAAAAAAGTCTTTACGGTTTAATTGAAGAGATGATTTTAGATAGGAATAAATGGTGTAGAAGAATCCGCATCGGTCGAATTAATGCACTATTAAGTTTCTATGGATAGTTTTTCCCCCCCTCGTTTCTTTTATATAGATCTCAAATGGTTGACCCCAAAAATTTGGGACTAAGGTTCTGTATGGTTCTTATTTTGTAGCTAGTTGATGGTGGTCTTGAGTTGCTTATAAAATTATTTCAAGGGATTGAGGTGTACGAAGAGGTGACTATGAGGTTGTAAGAAAAATGTGGTTGCTAACAAATAGGCTTTGGTGTAACCTAAATGCTTGAGGTTCTTAGGCTTTTGCTATGAGTTATTGTCTTCAAATGTTGAACAATCTAGGCTTTCTTGGGAGGGGTTTGTTTTGTATGTGTCTGGATTTTGGGTAATTGTCTTCTTTTGGGTTGGGGTTATGATGTAATTTTTTTATTTAATTATTTTTTCTGTAGCTAGTTGGTGGAGCTTTTATGTTCCTAAATCATTTTGACGGATTAAAGTATGTTAAAGGACAACGTTTGGGTTGTGAGAAAACATGTTTTTTTTAGTGTGATCTTGAGGTACTTGTAGTGCATGTTGTTGTTAGTGTTTCATTTTGAATTTATTTTCTATAAGTTTGAATAATCTTGTAGGGGTGAAAAAAGCTTCTTTGCAAAATACAAGAGGAAGGCTGCGTACATATACGCTCATCCTCTCCCTATCCCGCACTAAACTGGGGAGCACTTGTGCACCGGGTGAACCCTTTTTAAGTCTGAATAATCTTGTGTTGTTCAGGATGAGTTTATTCTATTTATAGATTTGAGCAAAATTTGGTTTGAAGTAACATAGTACATAAAATTGCATTGTTCTTGCAATGGTATAGAACAAATTATTTCGTATGTGGCACCCATTAAGGTTATACTGCACATGTTTTGACTGACAGCTTAAGTTATTTATCAGTGGGAGCAGATTTTCTGGATGAACTTTTGAATCAAGAAGTTCCTGATGTCAAGAGTGAGCCTGGGAAAGCACATATCTTTCCAGTTATTCCCAAAGAGGAGGAGTTGAGTGATGGAGAACTTGAAAACATGGTGCAAGAACGGTATAGGGATGGCTCTGGTTTTGTTACATATGCTGAAGATGGCTATGATACTAAAGGATCATCTGAGAGGCATTTTTTTATGCCTTCCTCTAAGGATCCTGTTATCTGGAAAGTCAAATGCATGGTATGCAATGTTTCTCAGATTTGTCTTCAGCTTTGTTACTATTTCTTTGACTTTATGATATGGGATTTGTTAGAATATATTTAACAGTTCCCTTGTTAGTTTGATTCTAATTTCACTTGCCTCGACTATAGGTTTGGCTCTGTGATCTTTCCTTAATTTGTTTTAGGGCATTGTGCGTAATATTTGGGTAGGGCTTATTGAATGTTGTGTTTCTGGAATAATGAATCAAACACTTATTTATTGGATCAATCTCTTCTCTCTATTTCATTTGCATTTGTTTTGTTCTATCTTATATCTAGGTTGGACGGGAGAGGCACTCGGCTTTCTGCCTTATGCAGAAGTATGTTCACTTGCGGTCATCATTAGGAACCAAACTTCAAATAATTTCCGCATTTTCTCCTGAGCATTTAAAAGGCTTTATTTACATTGAAGCAGACAGGCAGTGTGATGTTACTGAGGTGCAAATCTTATCGTGAGATTATTATTATTATTATTATTATTATTATTATTATTATTATTATTATTTTCTTGGAAAGTTATCTGGTATTGAAATAATTTGGTAAGTTGAGTTCATTCCCCTTCTTTTAAGTATAGGCATGCAAAGGGCTATCTTTTATATACAATAGCCGAGTTGCACCAGTGCCAAGAAATGAAATTTCTCATTTGTTCTCTGTTCGCAACAAAAATATTGAAATTTCTGTGGGCATGTGGGCTCGTGTGAAGAATGGGAAATACAAAGGGGACTTAGCACAGGTATTTTTTGTCTCTCTGCTTGTTGTTTGATATCTATTGTCAGTTCTCAGAAACCTGTTATTTCCTATGTTGATTTTATTTCCATAGGTGGTTTTTGTGGATGAAACGCGGAAGAAAGCAACAGTGAAACTGATTCCAAGAATTGATTTTCAGGCACTGGCTGAGAAATATGTAAGGACTGATATTCCTGGAATTCTCCTTTTTGTTTTCCTCCAAGTGTTGGCTATGATTGCTGTTGTCTACCATGCAATATCTATTGACTATATGCTGTTTTTTCTGGTCTCTTGATTTAAATTTTGCTTCATGTTCTCTTTACTGATCTTATTTTAATCAGGACTTGTGGGAAAAGCCAAATAGAACTGCAACAGGAAGAAACTTTGAACTTTGTTGCTATCTGAATGATTCAACCTGCCTGAGAAGAATTGTAGACTTCTACTTGTTGGCATCTTAATTGAGTGTTGGCTTAAGTAACCATCACCGGAACTATAATGCTGTCTTAGTGATTTTCAGCTCATTCAGGGCACACGAGATCTTTAGTTAAAAACAATAGCTCTGAAGGAACTTATAAAACTCTATATTGTTGATATAAAGAGCCAGATATTCTACGGCTTTATGCTTAGATATTGCCTGTCTTTTTGCTAGTGCTATGGGGTAGCTTGCACTCATAATTAGTTACTGTCTAACTGCTTGCGGTGATAAATTGCAAAATAAGTTCTTCAAAGTTATTGTTTTTCCTTTACCTCTTTGTGAGGCTATGTGCTGCTTCTGGAGCTTAGCCTCTTTGGGTTGGTACAATATCTTGAGCAAGCACTTCTACATGTCTTGGCTTGCCCTTTTTTTGCTGTTCCTGTACTTCTTAGTGTTAGGTTTTTTGTTCTCCTATCTATGTGCCAAATGAAAGATGAGTAGCTTCTTTGATGGAGAACCACTTTAGGATGGTGGTTGTGCTAATAGATGTGGTCCTGCTTCGTAGAGTGGCCCTCCTCTTGCTAGCTCTGTGTAGGAACTGAAATAAAAAGAGACTTCATATGTGCAAAGAATTGGAAACTTTTTGGACTCTGCTAGACAATTTAGGGAATATATGCAGTAGAAGACGTGATGATATCTTTATGCTTGTTTTTAAAGTCTGGCAATCTCCAACTGCTTAGTATATACTAAATATGATGATATCTATTCATCAAAGTTGATAGTAAACCTTTTCTTTTGGAAACTTGGAGCATAAGTGATGATAGAAAAAGTGAAAGCACAAAGAGGTTGGTAAGGAAAATAGAGTATCACATGCATAGAGAGATTAGAGAGGGCATGTAGGGCGTATAGTGCAGCCCCAAGGGGGGGGGAGGGAGATGCTTCATTCTGCATCAGTTATTTCCTTCTCTGAGTGAAGATGATTTCATTGGTAAAGAAAATAAAGAAAGAATAGAAGAGTACCATTAACACGAAAATTCACACATGAAAGAAACATACATGGTGTAAGCAGAAAAGCAAGCAACTGCGTTGAAGTTGGAAAAGGAGAACATGCTATAGTGATTGTATCTTTGCCTCAGGTGTAGGATGATCAATGCTTTTTGTGACATGTAAAGCATTTATGTGTTTCAAAATTTTCCATTAGCTGGCACAGCTTGATGCTTTATTGATGTTTGTAGTAGCATTATTGCATGCAATATTTTCATGAACTTTGTATCTGTCTAAATTATTTATTTTATTATTTATGCAGGGTTCTGGAGCTACTGTGAAAAGAACTTCTATCCCCGCCTCCAGATTAATTAGTTCGAGCGAGCTTGAGTATTATACATAAACTCGTTCTTTTGCCATGTTTTGAAAGTCATGGCTTGATTTTTTTTTTTATTATTATTATTATTTTTTGATCTTTTTCTTTTGTCCAGGGAGTTTCGACCCCTAATCCAGTGCAGGCGTGATCGTGACACTGGCGAAGTATTTGAAGTTCTTGATAATCTGTTGCTAAAAGATGGGTTCTTATATAAGAAAGTCTCCATTGATTCATTAAGTTTCTGGGGTGTGCAACCTTCAGAGGCTGAGCTGCAAAAATTTGAGCCTCCTAAGAAAGATGAATCTGATGCCTCGGAGTTTCTAACGCAGCTTTATGGTGAGAAAATTAAAAAACTTCCAACACTTAGTGACAAAAGGGATGGGAAAGGAAAGATGGAGAAGGGAGAATGTTCATGTGGCCCTAGTTCTGAGAATGAATTTGAGTTGCATGATTTTGTGCTGGTTGGGTAAATCCTCTTCATTCTTTATGGCATTGATTTAGTATTTATAATTTTCCTTGTGGGATAATGTTGTTCTTCTTCTTGTATGTTTTTTTTGCTTTTGTAGGCGTAAAGATTTTGGTGTGATCATAGGCATGGAGAAAGATGATAGGTACAAGGTATAAATCAGTCTGCCTGAAATTTTCACCTATGGCTACTGGCTGCTCACAATCCCCTTTTGATGGTTCCAGATCCTTAAAGAGGGTAAGGATGGCCCAACCATAGTGACAGTTGAGCAGCATGACTTGAAAAATGGACCTAGGGACAGAAGATTCATTGGTTTAGACAAGCACAAGAAGATCATATCTGTAAATGACAGTGTCAGGATTGTGGAAGGTCCATATGAGGTTTGACACTATTTCAGTTATTCTAGTTGAATTCAACTAGATTGGTGGTGCACTACAGCTATTAAATGTGAACAACTGGTTGTATTTTGCAGGGAAAGGAAGGGATAGTGAAGCAAGTTTACAGAGGCATTGTCTTCTTACATGATGAAAATGAATTAGAAAATAGTGGTTATGTCTGCACTAAGTCTCAGAGGTGTGAAAAAATTAAGCTATCCGCTGATGGGTGTAAAGACAAGGTTGCATGTTCTCCAAGTAGCAGTAGAGTTGACACTTTTTTCTTTTTCTCTTTTTGCTTCTGTTTTTATTTTTGGTTTTGTTTTTGGGGATGGATTTTTTTTTTTTGCTATTTTTATTATTGTTATTTGTTTATTGGGAAAATATCAAAAAACATATTACTGTATTTTTCAAAATTAACAGCGTCTGAAATTTTGTCAAAGGAGAATTGAAATCGTAGATTTGTTCATGTTGAATACTATGCCTAAACTCTGCAGTTATTCAAAATGTCAACTAATATTAATGTGCTTGAGTGTGTTAGTTGTGATTGTTTGCAAAAGAGTGTGATTAGCCTAATTAAGTTTTGAAAAGAGGGTATGCAAAATTGTGTGATTCTTTTTTTCTTTTGTAATTTGCCCTCGTATTTTTTCTTTCCCTATGTTGCTCATTCTATTATTTTGTCTTGATTCAGGGGGAATCAGGTCCAACGGGTTTCGGAGATTCATCATCAGCTCCTAAATCTCCTTCATCTCCAGACAAACCATGGGAAGCAACCAATGATACCAGGGAGTGTATGTATTTATGCATTTAATGCTTGTAGTACAAGCCCTATTATTTATTTATTTTTTGCTGGGTGTATGAGGTCTTTAATTTGTTCATATCAATTCTACTTGGATGCAGTCAACCAAGGGGATAAGGACAGCATGTTTTCTGTGGGACAAATGTTGAGAATCCGTGTGGGTCCTCTGAAGGGATACCTCTGCCGTGTAGTGGCCATTCGTCGTTCTGAGATTACGGTAAAGCTTGATTCTAAGCAGAAGGTTCTTACAGGTCTGGGAGTAATCCATCACTTTTTCTTTTTCTTTTTTTTTTTGGCAGTATTTTTCTCACTTGTTTCTGTTCAATCATGGACCAACTACAGTTTTTCCTTGAAATTTCCTTTATCCTGCTACTCCTGCAGTTAAATCTGAGCATCTTTCAGAGGTCCGAGGGAAGAGCTTTACCAATTACTCAAGGTATATATAGCTCTTTACTTTTGTAAGCAAGTGATAAACACGTTTCATAGCAACGGCTTCGAATTTGTACTGATATACTGTTTGACTTTGATTTAATAAAGTGAGGACCCAGGGTCAAGTTCTATTAAGCCATTTGATCTACTTGGAACTGAAGGTGGCTCTGATCGTAAGATTCTAGCCTTTTGTGAAGTATGGAAAAATGTTTTATTTATATTTTGTATATGTTATCTAAGGAAGCATTCAAGAAATGTTTCACTCTCAAAATTAAAACGAGTGGTGCGTATTCCATGTTTTAACTTCACCTACTAAAAGAAAGCCTTTGTTTTTTATTTGCCTTTTGCCTTCTGTTCTGCTTTAGTAATGGCTTATATTGCTCTCTGTTGTTTGCTACAATTGGGAAACTTTGTGGTATCACCTTTTTATGTGCCCCTTTTTTTTGAAGACTGGATTGGCAGCATTGGCATATCAAACGGGAACAGTGGGTGGAATGCTGGAGGATCGTCGACAGAACGGTATAACTTCGGTTGCATTTGGACATGTTGGTGAAATATTTCGACTAGGAATTTTCTTTAAGAATGTCTTATGCATTGTAGAAGTATGTAGTGATGATTATGAATGTCTGTATACCTTTGAGTTCCATTCCTACCATGCATCTATATTCCTGTGAGTGCGAATGGATAATTAAAGTGCTTTACATCTCAAGATGTGCATGGGGTGGTGGTCAATTTTGGGTTAATGTCATGTTTCTAGGAATTCGCTTCCAGTAATGGCTTTATATCTTACAGTTTTGCCTGTAGAGTTGCTTTTCATTTATTTATGCTAGCATGTGTATGGTTCTTTCATTAAATAATCAAGTGCATGAATCATTTAATTAGATGCCTTTGGGAATCGATGGTAAGTTCTTTTTGTGATTAAAATATCTACATTTTTGGAATAGCAAAGGTGTGATGTGTCTTTTGTTGGATATCAAGTTCTGTTTGTGATGTGTCTAGCAAAGGTTATGCCTTTATTGGATTCTGTCATGTTGTTACAATCACATTCTTAGCATTGAGAAGAAAATCGGATGATCTCTTGATCTTTGTGTTAGTATGAAAGAAAATTCTGTGGATCTTAATTTGTCATTGGGTGAAAAAAGTAAGTGATCTAGTTAATATATTCACAACATAACCTAAAGTGCACTGAGAAGAAAATCCCACTGGTGATCTGCTAAGTTTTCGGAAATTTTGGTTTTGCTGCATTTCTTTTGTCTATTTTGATGACTTGTAGCATAATTTTTACCCAGGCTTTCCTAAAACTGTTGTAAAGATGCATAACACCAAAATATCACGTGAGTATAAGTGGATGGAAATTATTTCATCAGCAATCAAAGAGAGTATAAACGGTGAGGAATATGTTGTCCTGGAAAAGTAATAAATTAAAGTGTAAAAGAACATCAAGTGCAGTAGTCATTTACCTAGCTTAAGCTAAAAGTAAGACTGTTCAAACCGAAACTGTGTTTTTTGTTTTTGGTTGGATTTTATTGGTTCTCAAGATCTTTGGCTGTTTCATAGTAAAAAACTTGAACCCTCATAAGTTGGTTCTTTCATAGTTTGGGTAATTTGCGCTGTTCCAGCTCAAGTTTTGACCCCATAGACTTGGGATGATACTTTTATTTGCTCCTTGGGAATGAGGGTGTGGTGTGCCCTTGATGGGACGGCAGGTAATGAATAATGTAAGTGCATAGCCCTAAAAGGGAATGAAGGGGTGTGCTGCCCAAATTCAAAAAGAGTTGAGAAGCACAGTATCTGCAAAATTAATCAAAATGTTCACGATAATGCTGGATAAACCTCCTGCTATTTTCCAAAGGGTGTGTGGTTACCTGACCTACATGGGCTCAAGTGGCTCAGGCTCGTTATTGGGTATGGATCTATTTGTCATCCCTATTGTAGATGGATTATGGCATAGGAAAAAAATGTGTTGCAGGGACAACACCTTGGACGGTGGTGCCTATCTGCAGTGTTCAACTGTGCTGCTAGGTTGCTTCTCAACCCCCTGCTCTTTGCAACCTTTCCCTCCACACTAGCTGAAAAATGGTGAATACCCTTTTGGCCCACAAGAGTTCAGTTTAGGATATGCTGCTTGAGGGCCTCCAATAAAGTGTAGATGTTTCCATAGTGCCTTCAAGTCCAGTAAATTATGTATAGTTTTCCATCCCTTTAGCCCCTGAAGCGCATATTAGCGTTGTGTTTGTTGATACTGCCAAAAGAGAAATTCTTTCTATGGTTACCTCCGGGTAACAGGGAAAAAAACAAAGGTCCTAAGTGAGTGATCCATCTATCATACACGGTAGACAAGAAACTTATGGGAAAATGTACCCCAACTTGCTAGATAAATGTGGATCTTTTTTCTATTAAGAAGTTGTACTCTCTAGTTAGTGCTAATTTATTCCTTTCTCTTCCGTATTTATGACCTTCAAATTATGTAGATTCACACAGGTTCTCTTTGAAAGATGTTTGTGTTAAATTTAAATAAAAGTTTTACCTTTATGTTGTTAATTTCAAGTTTTGGAGCTTGTAGTCATTGTTGAACCACAGACTCAAAGCAAATCACTTCTGGCTCTGTTATTAATATTTTAATTATTTCAGTGCAATGTTCAAATGCTTTCTGGTTTGGTTCTCAATTTCCTTTGAACTTAACCTGAATAAGCATATTTCTTTTCGCAGGGGCTCATGGCCTGCTTTTGCAACCTTGGGAACTTCGGTAGGTTTTTAAGTAGATCTAACTGTTCTCAGCTGTTTACATTTTGTGGGATATGCTTGTTGGTGCAAAAATTCCTGCTAAATTATTTGTTTTGTTCTGGTGTTTTCCCTTGTTGTGGAGGGGTGCTGCAAAAATTCCTGCTAAATTATTTGTTTTTTCCTGGTGTTTTCTCTTATTGTGGGGAGGGGAAAGTTTGGGGAATCTTGTTCTGTTTCTCTGTTATGTTTCATTGGATTGATCCTTCATTTTTATGGGTTTTTTTTTTTGGGGGGGGGGGGGGGACAGCTTCAGCCAGAGTCTGGTTCTGCCAATCCTCTTGGTTCTTCAGATGAGCCTACAAAAGGTATAGTTTGCTGTTTGCATTATGGTTGCAATGTAGGTTATGTTTATTTATCCTATACTTTAATATGAAGATTCTGGAGCTTGGGAGAGCAAGGTCATTCCAACACAGAGTTCAGCTTGGGGCACCGCTGTTGTTGATGTCAATGCTGGCACTAGCACAGATCAAGGGGGGAGCTGGGATAAAAGCCATGAGACTGGAGCTTGGGAAAATAAGGTGATTCCAGCACAGAATTTTGCTTGGGGTGCGGCAACAGGTGATGTCAATGCTGTTGCTACCACTAATCAAGATGGAACCTGGGGAAAGGGCCAAGGCGGTTGGAACAAGAGTTCAGCTCAAACCAATTTAGATAAGGGAGCATCTGATAGCTGGACTAAAGCAGAAACTTCTGGTGGGAATGAGGCAGGCACTTCAAAAGATGCTGGAAATGGATGGGGAACAGCATCCGGAGCTGGTGCCAAGTTGGATTCTGTTGATGCTGCTGCATCTTGGGGGAAGCAAAGAAGTGCAAGTGATAATCAGAAAGCAGACAATGCATGTAACAAAAGGACTAACACAGGAACTGAAGACGATTCCTGGGGAATGGCTACTGAAAAGTGGAACAGCAAAAATGATGCTGGTAAAAGTAAGTCAGAGTGGAATAGTTCAACTGCAGCACCAGAAATTCAGGTTGGGAGCTGGGGTAATGCGGGCCTGAGCTCTACTCGACCTGAAAATGCTAATCAAGCTAGTGGATGGGAAAAACCCAAGAGTGAGACTGGAGGTCTATCTGCGAATTGGGGCACCATTAAACACAGTGATGAAAATGCAGCTGGCTGGAGTAAACCAGGTAACGATAAATGTGATCAGGCTGATTCCGATGCTTGGACCAAATTAAAAGCTTCGGTTGCTGGTGAAGGATCCTCTTGGCCTAAACAAGGTGGTCAATCATCTTGGAATGGACAATCTGGTGGTTCCTCTTGGAATAAGCGAGGCGAGGCAAATGTAGGAGATGCATTGGGAGGAAGCTGGCATCAAAGTGAGAGCTTGAATAAACCTACAACAATTGGCGGGGTTGATGGGGAATCTTGTAGTGATGGTGATGGTTGGAACAAACCAAAGACTTTGGGTGATGGTGGAGGATCTTGGAATAAACAAGCTGGTGGATCAACTTGGAAGCAAAACTCTGGAGGATCTTCCTGGAGTAGGCAGGGCAATGCAGATGCAGAAGGTGGGTGGTCTGGTGGGAAAGACCAAAGTGAGAGGTGGGAGAAGCCTAAGAGTTTCGGCAGAGGTGATGGTGGATTTGGTGGTTGGAGCAAGAAAAATGAGGATGAGTCAAATCAACGGGACAGCTGGGATAGGTCGAAGTCATTTGAGGGAGGTCGGGGTTCAGGTGGCAGGAGGGGGAGAGGAAGAGGTGACAGCAGAGGAGGTAGAGATAATTTTGGCAGGGGAAGGTCTTTTGGTCGAGGCCAAGACAGAGACGAGGATGTAGGTGTCCCTGGTAAGAAGTCACCAGGATGGAACAGTGGAGGCAACTGGGATGCATCCAGATCTGCTGAGGAGAATGCATCTGCTGGTTGGAACAAAAAACCTGCTTCAAGTGAAGGTTTGGGTTGGGGTGGTGGCAATGATTGGAACAAGGGCACAATTTCAGCTGCAAACACAGGTTGGAAAGGTGGAATGGGTGAGGCAGGTGATAGGGGATCTGATTGGAATAACAAATCTGCTGGTTGGGAAGGTGAACATTCTAGCCAAGATGAAGGCTCAGAGCCAAATAAAGGAGAACCCACTGGAGGTTGGGACACCAGAGGTCATTGGAACAAAAGAAAAGCCCCTGATGAACCTCAAAATGCAGAAGGGAAAACCAGAGAAGCCCCTGAGGGATCTAATTGGAATAACAGATCTGGAGGTTGGGGCACTAAGCTTTCTAGCCAGGAGAAAGGATTGGGGCCAAATAATGAGTGGAATCATGGTAACCCAGCTGATGCAAAAGTAGCTGGGCGTGACTTGGGTTCCAGGACATCTGAAAATAATTCCTCTGGGTGGAATAAGCAAGAAAGTGAGAAAGAGAAGAGTGAAGGAACTGGTTGGGGTGGTGGAAATACTGGATGGAGTCGTGGGAAGCCAGGAAATGCAGCTGTAAATGAATCCTCCGGTCAGCCTGTCAAAAGCAGCTGGGGAGCTCAGACTGCTTCCCAAGAAGGTTCTGGGTGGAGCAAGCAGTCTGAAAAGGAGAATGGGGACGAGGGAGACCAAGGTGGTTGGAACAGTAAGAAACTTTCAATTGGAGGTTCACAATCTGGTTGCACTCAAAATAACACTTTGAAAAATGGAACAAGTGATGTTGGTTGGGGAAACAAGGGTAATTGGAACATGAAAGCTGCTTCTGGTGATGGTGCATCTACTGCAAATGATGATGAGAGTGATACCTGGAAAAAGGGAGGAAACTGGGGGAATAAATCATTTGGTGAGGGTCAATCTTCAGGATGGGGCAGAGGAAAATTTGCTGATAAAGATGCTTCTGATTCGTCAAATTTTTCGGGTGGGTCTGGAGGTTTTGGCAGGGGATCTTCAGGGCCAGAAAGAGGCTTTAGAGGCCGAGGAAGAGGGGGTTTTGGAGGCAGAGGTCGTGGAAGAAGAGATCAAAATGGAGGATGGAATAGAAATGACTCTGGTGGGGAAAGTAAGTCCTGGCAGAACAGAAATGACTCTGGGGAGGAAAACAAGCCCTGGCAAAACCAGAGTGGTGGATGGAATAGAAATGATTTTGGTGGGGAAAGTAAGCCCTGGCATAACAGAAATGTATTTGGCAAGGACAAGAAACCCTGGGATAACAAAAATGAATCTGGTGAGGATAGGCCTTGGAACCAAGATCCAAACAACCATGGTGGTAATGGCTGGAAAAGCAAAGATGGTGGCGGCAGTTGGGGACAAGGTGATGATCAGAATCAGGGATGGAAGTCGGGCACTGGTGGGTCTAGTAACGAAGGTGGTAATGGCTGGGGTGGCCAGAGCTCTGGTGGTTGGAAAGGCAATGACGGAGGTGGCGAAACCAAAAATCAGGTAGGTAGTGGTTGGAGTAGCCAAGGACCAGGCTGGAACAATTCAGGAGCTAGAACTGGCGGTGGAAGTTGGAAAGGCTCTGATGGGGTGAAAGCAGGTGGGGAGACCAGCACTGAAGGAGGTAGTGTCTGGGGTGGCCAAAGCTCTGGTGGTTGGAAAGGCAATGATGGAGGTGGCAAAACCAAAAATCATGAAGTGGGTGATTGGAGTGGCCAAGGATCCGGCTGGAACAATTCAGGAGCTAAAGGTGGCAATGGAAGTTGGAAAGGCTCGGATGGAGCCAAAGGAGGTGGTGAGTCAGGCAATGCAGGAGGTAGTGGTTGGGGTGGCCGAAGCTCTGGTGGTTGGAATGACAGTGATGGAGGTGGCAAAACCAAAAATCAGGAAGGGTGTAATTGGAGTGGCCAAGGATCTGTCTGGAACAATTCAGGAGCTAAAGGTGGCAGCGGAAGTTGGAAAGGCTCAGATGGAGCCAAAGGATGTGGTGAGACCAGCAATGAAGGAGGTAGTGGCTGGGGTGGTGGAAGCTCTGATGGTTGGAAAGGCAATGATGGAGGCAGCAAAACCAAAAATCAGGAAGGGGGTGGCCAAGGATCCAGCTGGAACAATTCAGGTGCTGGAGGTGGCAGTGGAAGTTGGAAAGGCTCAGATGGAGCCAAAGGAGGTGGTGAGACCAGCAATCAAGGAGTTAGTGGTTGGGGTGGTGGAAGCTCTGGTGGTTGGAAAGGCAATGATGGAGGCGGCATATCCAAAAATCAGGAGGGGGGTGGTTGGAGTAGCCAAGGATCCGGCTGGAACAATTCGGGAGCTAGAGGTGGTGGTGGAAGTTGGAAAGGCTCAGATGGGGCCAAAGGACATGGTGAGGTCGGCAATGAAGGAGGTAGTGGTTGGGGTGGCCAAAGCTCTGGTGGTTGGAAAGGCAATGATGGAGGTGGCCAGACCAGCAATAGGCAAGGTGGCAGCGGCTGGGGTGGCCAAGGATCTGGATGGAGCTGAAGGTAATGATCAGATAAGTGATTTTTGTTTTTAACCATATTTATGAGTATAATAGCTCTGGTGGTTGCAAAGGCAACGGATGGAGATGACCAGACCAGAAACTGTATTATATTTAGGTGTTTTTTGTTTTCTAAAATGGTACTTAATCTAGTGAACAGTCTTCTCAACCCATTCTGGCACCTCAATTTATTTACTTGCAGAATTTTGAAGAACTGGAACATGCTGGCCTTGGGACCAGAAGCATTGGTTCAGGTTCTGGGCTCCTGACCATTTTGGCGTGCTGCTGAAGTTATTGTAATCAAATGATCCTCCTTTCTTTTTTATTTTTTGGTTCAGTATCTTTAGGCCGTGACCTGCCTTTTGGTAATATCCACAGGTTCACCCAGCTTACTTCTAATGTCCTTTATGCATTTTGGCAAGTACAGATGTTAATGCAAGTCTTGTTTATTGTAATTAGACATTCTCGGTCTTCTCAAATTTGGTGAATCTTTTATTATCGCTGGCACATATTGAAGATGACTGCAGACGATTTTTTCATGCACCTAATGAAGACTACGTGGTACTGATCATAACCCTTTTAATTCTCAGAATGTTAGACTTGGAAGTTATCATTCTTCTGCCCCTCCAGTAGTGCATGAAGACTGTTTCTTACATTAGGGCTGTCTGTTTTAATTTGGCAGGTTGAGAATAATTTGGGGATTTATTTCTCTTCAGCACGACCCCTTTTTTTTTTTTAATTCTTTATTTCTCTCTTCTGTATTGCATGGTTCATTCTATATTTCAGAAAATGGATTTTAGCCATTTTCACAGCAATTGCCTTTGCATTTTTCTGGTGATTATTATTATTATTTTTATTATCATTACATGTGCTAACAATTGTAGGCAATGCATAGATAAAAAGGTAGATTTTTTATTTTAGGAAATGGGAAATAAAAAATTATAAAGATAAAATTCAGAGTATATATGAGAAAATGGAATTATGAGAAGTTATTAGGTAGTGTCCCTTTTCTTCTAACATACGATATCAATTTTATTATTTAAAAAAAAAAGTTAAAGAAATTTTAATGAATATACTAATTTTGAAAACTAAACTATGGGTTTGCATTATTAGCAGTAGAGAAGTCTTGCATGACAACCTGTACAATTCAGGTGAGTTGGTTGTACATGTTCTGCGTTTTGAAATTAAACTTGGATACCAATCTATGGTCGGTCCGATAGATAAGAGTATCAGATTAAATTTTAGATTTGAAACTTAATAATAAAAAAAAAATTACATGTTTGAAATTTGGGATTTAATAATATTTCAATTGGATTAGTAAGTATGTGAATTTGAATATCAGTTGATTTATATTTATATTGAAAAAAAATTAAAATTAGATCCTGATAAAAATAGGATTTTGTTTAGAACTAGAACTATGTAAGAAAAATCAGATTAAAACAGTTGAATTCTTGTCTAGACAAACGAGTGTATCTCTTTAAAATTTAGGCGAAAATAATCCTTAAAATTACAAATATTAATCTAATGCCATTAATGTCCGTCCACATTTAGGCCTGATGACCCCCAAAAGTTTCAAAGAAAAAAAAAATTTCTGATTTTAGTTTTTATTTTCTTTTATCATTATTTTCACTTTTTAAATACTGAGATAATTTAAATAAATAATAATAGCAAAATATATTTTGAAATAATTAAAGTTAGGTAAAATCAATTTTTTTGTGTTATCAGTCTTTTAGTTATGTATCAACCAATTAATTAGAATTTTAATTTTAATAATTAAGATTGATTTTGAGAATAATATATACGTACGTAATTTTTCTTTTACAGTTTTAGTTCTGTATGGTTCATTTAATATTCAAGTCTTACTATTAAATAGGACGACAGTGCTAAGAATTTTATATTTTAATTAAAACTCAGAAAAAAAAAAAGTACCTTTTCCTAATTTGGTAATTATATTCAAAAAATTAATATAAAAATAAAAATTCACCAGATTACGTTATCATGTTTTCCGTTGTCTCTCTCTTAACTGCCAAATTACCCTCTCTCTCTCTCTCTCTCTCATGTTTTCCCTTTCTTCTTCCTCTTCTCGAATCCCAAGCTCCCAATTCTTCCGATCCATATTAGGAACACATTCCTCTCTCAAACCCTAATCCCAATTTAATAATTTCTTTTCACTATATTTTCAGTGGGCCCAAAAAAAAAAAACCTAGGGTTTCAAAGTTACCTTAATCATAACAAAATGTTCAACAAGATTATGAAACGAGGTGCTAAAAAAACCTCGAGATCAGACGAACAAACGCCCCCGTCAAATGTGGCTGTGAATTACGCCCCTCGAACCTCTCCGCCTCAGGCTGTTGGAAACAACATTAACATTTCCGATCCTGGTATCGTCGAACCCTTACCTATGTTTAAGGAAGTTGCAGCGTCCGACCGCCCTACTTTGTTCATTCGGAAACTGCAAGTTTGCTACTTTCAATGTGATTTTTCGGATACCCTAAAATGTGCCCGTGAAAAGGAGATAAAAAGGCAGAATTTGGTGGACATTTTGGATAACATTCAATCTGGGTCAATTAGAATGACTGAGATATTGCAAGAGGAGTTGGTTAAGATGATTTCGGTGAACATTTTTCGGTGTTTGCCCCCGTCTTCCCATGAGAATTCGGGGGTTAAATCAGCTGACCCAGAAGAGGATGATCCCTATTTGGAACCCTCTTGGCCTCATTTGCAATTGGTTTACGAGATTTTGTTGAGGTACATTTTGTCCCCCGAGTTTGATACTAAGGTTGCAAAGAGGTATATAGATTATGGGTTTGTGTTGAAATTGCTTGATCTGTTCGATTCTGAAGATCCGAGGGAGAGGGAGTATTTGAAAACGATGTTGCATAGGATATATGGGAAGTTTATGGTGCACCGCCCGTTTATTAGGAAGGCAATTAATAATATCTTTTATAGATTCATGTTTGAGACGGAGAGGCATAGTGGGATTGCAGAGTTGTTGGAAATTCTTGGAAGCATTATAAATGGGTTTGCTGTGCCAATGAGAGATGAACATAAGTTGTTTCTTGTTCGGGCTCTTATTCCACTTCACAAGGTTAAAGCGCTTTCATCATACCATATTCAGTTGTCGTACTGTGTGACTCAGTATGTTGAGAAGGATTATAAGTTGGCGGATATTGTTATTAGGGGATTGTTGAAGTATTGGCCAATTACTAGTTGTCAGAAGGAGGTTCTGTTTCTTGGTGAAGTAGAAGAGGTCCTCGAGATAATACAACCTGCAGAGTTTCAGCTCTGTATGGTTCCCCTCTTCAGACAGTTAGCACGGTGCCTAAATAGCTGCCATTTTCAGGTTAGTGTCAGATTATTTATGTTTGTTAAGATCACTGTCATGCCTAAATAGCTGCCATTTGTCATGAGCTTTTCTTCATCTTATAATTATCTAGAATCCTGATGGGTATTCTGGTTCATACTTGATTAAACTCGATTCAACAGGACTAAGCCTTGTGGCAGAAACTAGTTGGGTTTGGCTATATGAATTGACTTTTTCCACTCAGCTATATTTAGTGCCATGTCAATAGTTACACGATAGGTCTTCATGATCTTTATTTATTTATTTATTTATTTATTTTTTGGTAGTGTTTGCGTTATTTGATGATTCTGTGCTCAGGATTTGGGTTCTTACTTTCATTTATCCTATTACGCAAGAATTTCTGATTCCAATGCTATTTTGGCATAGGGAGAGTACTTGAAATTTCCTTTCTGTAGCTGCTAGCTTCCTTTCACTTCTGTCTCCTTATAACATACTTGTACTAGTGCTTTAGCACATGGCATATTTCGCTGTTATTACTTAAACAAACTATAGAGATGAATCGACATCATTGCACTAATGTTCAAGTATGATGGAATTTCTTCATGATATTTGTATTTCTAAATAACTTTGCTCCATTTGCCTTTTACATGATATTCCCTACAATTCCCCCCTCAACTTTTGTTTTGTGGAAGATACTTTGCTCTGATTTTTCAATTTATATCTTTATTTTTTCATTGCATTTCTATGAAATAGAAATACATTTTGTCACTTCTAAAAATGCCTAGAAGTCTCTATCCTACTAGAACAATGTAAGTTCTCAAATGAATCTGTAACATGGGAGTGTGTTTGTAATTTTGTTTTCATAATAGTGACTGCACCCTCCTGAAGGAACTTAACAATAAGCATGTCTTCATATTCCTTGTCCATACCTCCTGTGGACATGGGACTTTCTTTTAATTGAAATCTTAGCTGTGGCTTAGCTTTGTCGCAGAAACTATACAGAGAGCCATCTGGAAATGAGATATTGGATTCATTTTTATTGTAGCAGCTCTCTTATTTTTCTTTACCACATTAATATCCACTTAGAAATCTGAGCCTTCACCTAGTGAGGGAGATTTGTTTCTGATACCACCGAAGGTGAGGATTTAGATGCCCCTTCCTTACGACGGAGAAAATGGGGTTTATTCCATATCTTCTCTCTATGAATCCATCCATCTGATGAAGACTATATTCTGGTACAGTGCTGTGAAAGGCAGTCCTTGATTGGTTTTTGTTTCTGCTCATTGCTTCTCATTTCTGAGACTTTCTCATCCTTCGAGCATAATGTAGTTTTTCTGCTCTGTCTAATATAATTCTTTTTGTTACAATGATAACAACAATAGAAAATTACTGTTAAAACAGGGTTCTAAAACTATATCTGCATGACAGGTTGCAGAACGAGCCCTCTTCTTGTGGAACAATGAGCACATAGTGAGCTTGATCGCCCAGAACAGGGGTGTAATTTTACCAATCATCTATGATGCACTGGAGAACAATGTACATGGTCACTGGAATCAAGCAGTAAATGGGCTGACTGCAAATGTGCGACGGATGTTCATGGAAATGGACAGTGAATTGTTCGAACAGTGTGAGAGGCAGTACACAATAAGGCAAACGAAGGCCAAAGAACTAGTAAAGGAGCGTGAATCGCAATGGAAGAGAATTGAAGCAGTCGCTGCACAAGCTGTATATTAGTTAGGAAAAAGGAAAAATTATTTTCTCCTTTCACAGGGAGTTTTACTGATTTATCTGCTTCTGGTATTCAACTAGTAGCACCAAGAAGCCAATGTGTAATTTGGGATTAGTGGGTTTAGAAGAAAAAGAAGCAACAGATTCATGTGCATACATTCTGCAGATTGTATTCCCCCTTTGTTTTTTTTTTTTTTTTTTTAATTTAATCCTTCATTATTCCCTCAAGGGAAGATGTGTTTCAAATGTATGTTTTCTTTCATTTTTTCCAGTCTCTCTCTCTCTCCGACCAATTATGCTATTTGTCACTGTTGAGCCGTTCTTTTTTCGTTTCTATATGTGAAAAAACTATGACAAAGAGGTGAAATTCATTGCATGAGGTAATAGTGCTTGTCAAGTCAGAGGTAAAAGAAAAACATTTCGCATGCTCTTGGCTTTGGAGACATAAGTGCATGGGGAGCGGCCAGCACCGACCACTTATACATGTAATCAGAAGGCGCAACTCAAAACATGTTAAGCAAAATTCTTTAAATTAAACTGAGGCATCAGACTTATCTCATGAACTGCTTAGCTTTCAGGTCTAGTCATTGATATGGTTGACAAACTAATCTAGTTTTTATTACTCTCATGTGCATATTTATCGAAGTCCCGTTTAGTCACACTTGGAGGAAGATATGTAGATATATATAATATTTATATATATATGTAAACAAATAATTGAGGATAAGGAAATATGCTTGTTCAGGGGAATCAACTTTAATGTGTATGTGTGTGTGTGTGACAGAGAGAGAGAGAGAGAGAGAGGGAGCGAGAGATTCTCTAAGCACTATTTTAAAATAGTTGGACGTTTTGGCTAGTTTCTCCGACAACTTGGACAACCCATGTTATCCTCACATTCTTGCGTAAAGGAAATAAAAAAGGATTGAAATATTTTTAATAAATGGAAGCATATTGAGTAATCTGAAAATGACATCTGATCTGATTGGCCGACTCATCCACTCACAATTTATCATTCATTCATTCATTAGTGAAATTTGAAAAATTAAAACCCACGTCAGAAGGCAACCACATGATAATATATAATTATATTTTCCCATCATGGAATTTACATTTAAGGGGAAAATATAGATTAGTCAAGAGGGTTGTCCTGAACAATACGACCAAAATGACCCAAAACCTCAACCCATAACGTCATCCCCCCTCCCCCACCACCCCCCAACCCCACATTCTCCATTCATAGCATTCTTGGTGGGGTGGTTGCTGTTGATGTGTTCAATCAATGTACCAAGTGGGGACAACACAAATTGATGAAATCATGACATTTTCATCCAAATTATCATATATAAATTTTTTCTTCTTTTTTCCCCCAAAATTCTATAAGCCTAATAATGAAGTTAATCATAGAAGAGGCATCATGGTTGGTGAATGGATACAAAAACTAAAATAATTAGAAGAGACAAAAAGATGGAGGATGAAGATGATGATGGTAGCCTTGATGGTGCACCGCTCCCAAACACCATTCCAAAGTAGTCATCACCGCTGGACCCCCGGTCGCCATTGTTGTTGCTGCTGGCGCCCGTGCCGGTCCCAAGGCTTATTCCTTGAGAGCTCTCTCTGCACGTTTCACATAAAAACCACTTTAGCAATTCCATGCACTTTGTATTGAGCCATTGTTTTAGTCACATAATGATCTGAACTTATGAGCAAGTTTAGTGAAATTTTAGTGTGGGAGTGGTTAAAGTTATGTGCATTATAAGAAGGATCTGAAATTTCAGACAAACACTTTGTGTGAAAATCAGAACGAGTTACACAAGAATTTGTGCAATTCTGAAGGAAAGAACCAAGAACCCTAATATTTAGCAACAATAACATAGATCATTATCTTGATTGAGACTAAGAAAATCATGATTAGAATTCTTGAGTGGACTTAAAACCAAAATAAAACACTACTTTGAAATTCTTGATGGAATGAACCAAAGACAACAAAATAAGCTTGAAAACACAAAACCAGCCTTGAAGAAACAGACTTGAATTGAAATTCAGTTCAAGAAAGTCGATGAAATTTCGACTAAAATTGATGGAGACAATAAACGATTGAACGAAGAATCAATTGAAGGAAAAATTAATGGAATCATAAATCAATTGATGAAGAAAAGAAAAATTGAAAACGAAAAACCCTAGAAATTGCCTAACTTGGTACTCATACTGTGTCACAATTTGGAAAAATTTTCAATCCGCACCAATTCCAAATCAAAAAACGGACGTAGCATTGTTATTCTTATTAATAAAATGCTGAGTCTAGGGTTTGATTGGAGAGTAGTACAACATCAAATTTTGGTGTTAGTACCAGAACCTTGGCCTAAACTCTCACTCCCATAAAAGGCTATAACCAATAAGCCAAAGTTCAATGGTACTAACACTGTATTTCTAACACATTTCTTACCCAAACTACAAAATGTAAAATTGCCACCCAAAATACATATATACATGATAGGATGGAGAAATGCAATTTAAGGATAACCCATCTTAGGTTGAGCAAACATTTATACATTAATGGGCTAAAAGCGAATGTGAATTATAAAACTAAGAGTCAAACAGTCTATAGTTTAGGGGTGAAAGTGAACGTACTCATAACATAAAACTCCTACAACCATGTTTGTAAACTTCAAAAGAAAAATGCAAATTTTATTATCTTCCTTATTGGATCATGCCCCCCAGTTCTCAACTCCCTAGAAAGAACCTTTAGATAGGATATGTAGAATTCAAGGCTAACGCTCTAAGAGACAAAATTTGGTAGGCTTGTGGGTATCATGGTCGATCATGGCTTAGGTCTTGTGATAGAGTTTTCCCTATTATTATTATTCAAACACAAGCTAAAAATTCTAGGGAAGAGGAACTAGATAGAAACAAAGCTAGGGTTTCTTAAAATAGTACATGAAAATATGAGAAAATGACACTAAAGATTTACAAATAAGAATACCAAGACGGAATATGAGAGTTAAGCATAACTCAAAAGAATTTTATCTTAAAGGAATGTGTAAAGAGAATAACAGCATGAGTCCTCTCCAACATTGTTGTCAATGGCAAATCTGTTGTGAACTTGTGAAAGATAGAATCTGAAGCCCACTAAAGATTTGCCAAAGAGGAATTTGGGCAAGAGGGGCCAGCAAACAGGATACAATGGTAAAGCAATACTTTTAGTACAAGAACTAGTTGTCAATATCCGGTTAATATCCGCTGTGGGGTCCAGTACTCTTAGGATCAAAAGGTATGCAAAATGGTCCCTTATTTTACTGGCTGGAATGCACATGTTAAGCCATAAACATGGGTCATGTTCAGATACAAAAACCTGTAAATGTGTGTGAAGAGTACAAGTATTGCTTGTTTCCTGAGTATAAAGCATTGGACTTGACCTTTACACTTTTTACCTAGTTTCTGTAACATGCGATCTCTCTCATGGCTAATGGCTACTCATCAATCCTAGTTTAGTGGCCCATATTGAGAGATCTACAATTCTTATAACCTTTACAAACTATATAAAGTGACCATTTTCCCCCCGCCGGGGGGGGGGGACCTTATATAACTTTACCGCATAAATGACATGATACCTCTAACCAATCACAAGTTACTAATACTGATGGACTCCACAAATTGTTAAAGCAAGATCTATTAAGAATTAGTTGGCAGTGCCCCGCCATCAACACCGTCACAACACAGTTTTTCTCTGAAGACTTCAATTCTCCACATACAAGAATCCTATATGGTATTGGTTATGTTCCAAAGAGACCCCACCCCAAACCCAAAAATAAAATAATAAAAAATGGCTCATTATCAAGTCTTGATATCACAAAAATCAGCTTCTTGATCAAATTTTCACTTTGTTTGAAAAATAGGGTCTGATTTTGCTCCAGCTGGGGCAAAGATGGGTCAACCACAGCAGCTGAAGTAGCTCATCATTCATCTATTTCGACAAATAGAGTTTTAGGTTTTTGGCTAACTGGGGCAAAACCAAACCCAAAATTAGGATTAATTAAGAGTACGAACATAGAAACCTTTTTTGGGATGAGCAATGCTAGTTGGCCTCACAAATATGTGCCCAACATGGGCTTTTGAAAAAATGGTAAAAGATATGAATAGCCGGTAAAATTATTAAGTTAGAAGGTGGGATCTAGTCAAGCTAAGGGTTACGGTGGTCAAGAGTAAAATATGGCTGTAGCATGGGAGAGATATCCAGTACACCATGGACCACCATGAATTGGTGCACCACTTTCTCAGAGCCATTGATACTAGGGACCACCTAAACATTTGAGATATCCAAGAGAGTCAGTCAAAACCATTTTGTCCCAAAAAGAATACCAACGGTCACAAAACAAGGTTGACAAAACTTCATAGAGACTATCACCCACCAAATACAATCCCCAAGACAGTCCTGTCAACCACCAAATGCATCTCTGCTGAACCCCACAAGACAACTCACTGGTCCTTTTTGTAAAGCCCTTAATTTTGGGTTACAGAGACTCTCTTTTTCCAAACACACCACCTCCCCCTTCATGTGTGAACACACACTCTTAAGTGGAAACTCCTTCTCTGCATTAATTTATTACTCTGTAGATCAAAATTAATTCATTTTTAAATTATATTTTAAACCTAAACTCCATCTTCTAACTTGTGTACGTGTACATATACATGTATGGATGTATGTAGAATTAGTATGGAAAGGTATAATGAGTGTTAGTGTTTACCTGGGACTACCAAAGACACCAGCATTCATAGTAAGTTGGTCAATGAGGGCAGCGGACTTGGGCTCAACACTAGAAGCCTTGGCATACATAGCACTCAACCCTTCCCCAGATGGCACAAAGAATGCTCCATTTACCATTATGTCCCCTTCTGTCCTCCAATTCCAGTCAGTCCATTCACCCTCATCTGTGTCCACCCTTCTTGTAACCTGCCCCACCCCAAAAGAGGAAAAGGGCACCCAAAGTGACCATCCAGCAATTAGTAGGACCCTTTTCAAAAAAAAAAAAAAAAAAAAAAAACACTTGGCATGTACTTGCACGCGCTCCTTAGGCGTGTCACAAAATGAATAATGGTGTGTCATACGGATACGGCATTTAAAACAAACAAGACCTGTGACATGGCTGGCTTGCATTTCTGCAGAAGTGTAGCTGTGAGGAAAAAAACGCTCTGACAGTGACAGGTTTTGGGTTTAGAAAAGTGGTGCTGCGAGTGAAGTACACGCACCGTTGTCGTGTGTGGCAGTGGATTATTTAAGAAGGACGAATAAAAGCCTATAATTTCGTTCAGAACGGAACAAGGGACCAGGAAAGGTTTATTTGAATTATCTAAGGAAAAAAGTGACTGCCATGGTAAAATGCGCTTTTTCTAACCTAAGCAAAACAAAATTTCATTCTTTAATTAAAAACTTAGGTATTTTAAGGGAAAATCCATGTGTTAAGCACTTGTACTTTGGCTTTCAGCTTTTGTCGCCATCAATTTTTTCTAATGTAATTTAAAAATCATAATTTAAAAATACATATTCTTTTCAAAATACAAAATAAAAATCAAACATTTATTTTATTTTAAATAGAATCGATTATATATAAATCTTTTAATATCATTATATTCCTTTTCTTATCACGTACATTTCCTTTCCGGTGACAATATTTGAGCTAGTAAAGTCGAAGTAATTCAGCCCAAATATAAACTTTTAATATAAAAAGTACTTGGATAGAAAAATTTTAGTTTTTATTTACATAATAAAATATTTTTACTAATTTTTATTTAATATATATGTATTTAAAATGGGGGAAAACCCAAAAAAAGAAAAAGAAAATCAATTAAAACAAACAACCTCCCTCCTAATGCCTTTTCTTTGTTTTTTTTTTCTTTTTCTTTTTTTCAAGTATTTCTTACTGTTGGTTTCTTTGTACATTCCTTTTTCCTAATAATATTTCTTTTTCTATAAAAAAAACCCAAAAAAATGGCCTCAGATATTAGGACGGTCACTTTGAAAACGATACCAGAAAACCCATTTCAAAAAACAAGCATCTCAAGAAAGAAAAGAAACCAAAAAAAATAATAAATAAAAGGGCAAAAAAGAACTATTAGCAGGCTGGAGGCTCAGTTTTTGCCGAGTGAGTTGGACTCAGTCATAATTAGTCAGTTTTCTTTGATGAAACAGATGGGCCTCCCTTTGAAAAAGAAAATAGAACAAAAACAGAATTTGTACCTCTTTGGCATTAGGATTAGTGGGGGCCGTATAGCGATTGCCTTGACTATTAATGGTAGGATTAGCACTCCCACCAATGGCATACATGTGCCATTGAGTAAAGTCATTGTTCACCACATGAATGTATCCTCTTCTGCACCTTGGCATTCTCTGCACCAACTCTTCTCCAAAATGGTTAAATGCTATGGTAATTTGCATCCCCGAATCCAACATGTACTCATCATTGTGCCCGAATAGCATCACCTCATTGTGGTGTGAGAAATAGTTGTTTGATATTGTTATAGCCGTTGATCCCATTATGGCATCTATCAGACCGTCTGTGCAGTAGGACAGTGAGCAGTGATCTATCCACAGGTTGCGGGACCCGAATATGGAGATCCCATCACCGTCCGATTTTGATCTGTACCCGTAGTGTGTTGGAGTCGCCCGCACATTACCTAATTTCCACAAAATTTGAAAGAACAAACTTTTTAATTACTCCCAAAAAAATGATAAAAGTCCTGATAATGTTATTTTAGCAAAAACAAAAAAAATTAAGAAAAGAAAAAATCATTGACAAAAAAGAACAAAAAAAAAAAGAAATAAGACCAATCATAATTTACATCCCCCCCCTAAAAAAAAACAAGAGCTTTTCCGTTGCCACAAAAGAAAAAAAAAATGACCATTTTTTTAAGGAGCAAAAATAGAGTTACCTGGGTGGGAAGGGACACAATTGTGGACATGGATGTTGTGGATTATAATGTTAGAGACATACTGTATGGTGATGCAGCCATTGCCAGTAATATGTACATTAGCTCCACGGCCATCGATGGTCTTGTAGCTATTCACAATCAACTCAGTTGTAAGCTTTATCATCATGTTGGCTGAGAATATGATCCATAGCGGTTCGGTTTGGATCACTGCATGCCTGAGTGTACCCGGTGTCGGGTTGACCGGGTCGTGGTCCGAAGAGTCGGTTACCACATAGATCTGACCCCCTTTGCCTCCTAATGCATCTTGACCGAACCCGATCCCACAGTCGGCTAGCTTTTGTCGGTTATTTGCCCAGTTCGGGCCGCACCGCCAGCAGTCGTCTATTGGGTTTCCGGTTAGACATGAGGACCTTGATTGCTGCAGTTGTCTTCTAGAGAGAGAAACATTGATGCTCCTGCAAAAAGTAAGAGAGAGAAAGAGGGGCATTATTGGAAAAACTGTAGAGAGATTCTAAATATGAGATGAAAGCAAAGAATGGAGATGTGAGAGAGATGAGAGAGATCCACATTTTCAAATCGCAAAGTGATGAGAACCTAGAAGATACTAAATTTGTTATTGAATAAAAGAACGAGGATTCGGGGGAAATGTGGGAGACCCAGATTTTGAAATCTGAAAACGAGGAAAACCCACATGGGGTTTTGTGTTTTGTTTTGTGGATTTGGGGTTTTGGATGCGCGAGATTATACAAAAACAGGGGAAAACAGGGGAATGTGCGGAGTGAAGTCCATGTTGATAAGAGAAAAACTAAATTCCCAAATTAAGAGATGACTCCAAGAGATGAAATCATAAAATGAGCGAAATCCAGATGGGATTTTGCGTTCATTTTCGTGCTCTGGATGTAAAATATGCAGGGTGAAGAATGAAGTCCATACACCAGGCAATGAAGCTGAAAAATAAGTTCTGCCTTTGCTTACCTCTGGACTTGTTGAACAACAGCTTCAGGATAAGGGTGTTGGTGAGGGAGGGTGAGGTTGAGAGTGGCTTTAATGAGTGGAGAAAGGGAGAGTAGAACACCAATCAAGAGAATGCAGCTGTTAAAAATCATATTCGGAAGGAGGAGGAAAAGAATGTTAAGTTGTATTGTTTGCTTTATGCAAAACCAAAGGGAGCTTAAGAATCGGAGGGGACTTCGTATTTCGGGGAAAAATGGGAAGGGGTTTATATAATAATCGTGATTATAATGGTACAGTTACCCAATATATAATAATTATTTCAAAATAGTTGCTGCTTGGTTTTTGGATTTTGTTTATTTCAAAGGAGAAGAGAAGACGGTGATGGTGACACCAATGGAGTTGGTGATATGAGAGCGAGAGAGAGAGAGAGAGAGAGAGAGAGAGGGAGGGAGAATTGCATTGGACGAGCTTCTCTCTCTTACTCCCTTGCAGACCACCTTAGTCACTGCATTCCTACCTTCATAAACATTCTATGGATTTGGGCAAAAACCAAAAAAATTTCTTCTTAAAAAAGTTAAAAATCAAAGGGAGAGAGATGGAGGAGCTTATCCAAAATGAAGAAGCACTCTCTCTCTCTCACGAGGTTGTGATTTGGTATGTCTGCGGATTAGGATTCCTTGCGGAGTTGAGGGATATGACAATGTTCTTATTCCGATAATGGCCGCCTATGCCTTACAAAATTAATTTCACCTTTTTTTATTCCCACTTTTTGGTGAGACTGAGAGAAGAAACATGGGTACAATGTTTGCTTGCAATTTCTTTTTTGTAAAATATTTTTTGCATTATGAGACTGCTTTTGCATTTGGACGGTCACCTTTCATTACACCCTCACATTTTCTTTCAATGATCCTAAGTTAAAGAACCATTTTTGAGAGTAAGGTGCAACTGCAAAGGCTAGTCTCTTACACAAGCTCTTTTCCTGGTGCGTCTGACATATGAGCTTTTCTTGTGCAATTTTTTTAATAAAATATCATATTTAATAATTCAATTGATTCGGTATAAAATTTTTTTAATATTTATTTTTATCATATATAAAATTTAAATTTAAAATTTATTATACATAAAATTTAAATTTAAAATTTATTTAAATAATATCAATATCCTTATAATACATGAGTACCTACATGATTTTATATATAAAGTTTGATAAAGTTATTTTGGATCTATCCTAAGTAACTACATGAGCATGATTATAATTTTGTACTCAACCTGGTCCTGAACCCAGGTGGACCCAAATTTGAATGAATTTTATTTTTTTTTATTATATCAAGATTTAAAACTAAAATTATCATTAAAAAAATTTGAGTTAAATGATTTGAATGTTTTCAAACCCTACATCCGAGTAAGTATTATCATATATAATTATAAAATATATTAGATCCGATAAAACTTGAATTGCTCTGGATATACACCTGCTGGTCAATACTTATATGGAGTGATACGGTGCTAAAACAATACCAACATGTGATTATAATTTTCATTACATAAAAAACATATTTCAAAAGAAAGTTAGGAAAATGAAATTTCTCTTGCATAATTATTTATATTGATTTTATTAGGATTATCTGAAGAATGGATTATGAATCTTAAACACCGTTAGATAAGACTTGTTTGGAAAAGTTAAGAGTTTAGATTCAGTTGAAATTAATTAAAATTTTTAATAAAAAAATATTTGACATAATTATAATTTAAATCTTTTTAATGAAAAAAGAAATTCAATTATTTGTAAAATTTTATATTTTTAAAAGGAAATTTTATTTTACTCCAAAGTTGATTAAAATAAATTGAGTCAAATTTAGATTTCCCAAATTCTTCTCTCTTTTGGTATTGTTTGGATCACTAATTGGGCATGCTTGGAACCAATCATTTTTTTTTTGTATGTTTGTCAACCACTCTTTGGAGCTCTTTTAGTATGGAAAGCTTCTTGCTAAGCTCAAATTGCTTTATAAGCTCAGTTATTTACTCCTTGAAATCAACCTCTTTGAAAACATATGAATTTACGGATTTCATATTTGCTAGGGTTATTTTCAAATTATTTTATTACCTTTCAGATATTCACCGATAAATCAAATATGTATAAGAACTTAGAAAATACGTAAATCCGATAACTCTATTATGTGATTCTGTGTGTGTAAGTTTAAAATATTCTTAATATAAATTTTAATAATTGAATTTTTAAATTGAGTTTTGACATGGTTCAACTGAATTTTCGTTCCAATACCACACTTAAATTTTTTATCTTAATTAGAAAAAAGGGTGTTTTTCTTGCCGGTTAACTGAGTTTTGATTTGATTAAACTGAGTTTTCGTCCCAAAACTAGACTTGTTCATTTCATAATTCCAATAATTCCCTAAACGATTTATGACTTAGAGATATTGATGAAACTATAGTCACACTTCAACCATCAAGGGATTCGGGCAAAATTCAATTTGGGGAATATTGATTTTGATGGTCAACACCAAATTAGATCGCTCTTACGCTTAGCTTGGGAGTCTAGAAAAGAAAAAAAAAAAAAAAGAAGAGAAATAATGAAGTTTTCTTTTCATGTTGTTTGAGAGTTTTAAGAATGAAAAAAAATGATGTAAGATTTATTTAGAATTAAATATTTTTCTATTATCTTTTTAAAGATAAATATGATATATTCATTAAACAATTTTTTTTCTTTTTTTTTTCTTTTCTTTTTTTTCACTTTTGGAAAGAAAAATTGAAGGTAAAATGTTAAATTTTTTAATTAAGATTCGAATTTAAATTTTAAAAATAAAAAATATATTGAGAGAAGTCTTTTTCATAAAATCACTTGATCACAGATCAGATTAAATTATTCAGAGCATAATTCCAGATATCGACAAGTGAAAAAGTATTCCACGACACCCAAAAAAAAAAAATAGAGAGAGAGAGAGAGATAGCAAGTGCTAATTCAATGAAGGCTATCTGAATTTTTAAAGTTTTTGAGTTCAAATGTATTGAATCTTTGAGCTAAAAATCAAATAGTTAAACCAAGAATTGAAAGATAATTTATATACAGAAAATTGACTATATAATTCTTCAACAATTTCTTTATTATCACAAAAATTCTTCAACAATTTCTTCAAACGATGTTTAAATCTAGCAACAACAAAGTAGTAGTTCTATTATAAGATTTTTTTTCCCCTCACGAGAAGATCAGTAGATTTAAAATTATAGAATAAGAGTAAACCTACTCATATGATCACAGTATAAGCTTTTCAAGGTTGTTCTTTTTTCTTCCCCCCGCCCCTCCCTCAAGGGGACATTTTTTACAACAAGTACTTCATGCAATTACGTCGCCCTCTTTTAGGTTTTACTTATTAAACTAGTTTTTGGACTGCGTTAACGCGCGAGATACTTAAAAGATGTAATTTATATTTTTTAACTATGTAAATAATTATTTCAGGTATAAGTATTTCAATATCTGAATTTAATCATTTCTTATACTATTAATTTATTTATATGATAATATTATAAGTAAATATAATAATGATCATATGGTCTTCAAAGATAGTTCTAATGGTAGACCTTTTCTACTTTTATTCTTCATTTTCTAATTCGATCTTATTTGATTATATTTTCTTATATAAAAAAATAATAGTGATAATCATGTTTGAGAAATAATAATATTTAATAACAATATTTATACAAAAAGATGTAATACTTTAACAGTGATATTTGGGCTCGAAACATACAAAAAATAAAATATTTTAGTATACACAGATTTTAGTTTTAATTTACATGGATTAGATGACAATACTAAACAATACCAATCAAATAGTAATAAGAAAAATATTTAATAAATATAAAAAATCACATTAAAACAAATATAAAAAATATAACATTTAATAAATTAAGGGATGGTGGAGCGGAGTTTTTTTTTTGAGAATATCTGAGTAGGAAAATAATGTATTACATTAGTTGGTCGCTTCTTCCAAAGAACAATAAACCGTTTTTGTTTGAAAACCCTTATAAAACAAATAAAATAATATTATAAAATTTTTATAAATAATTTAATATTCAATCTAATATATTATAAATATTTCAATTTTAATTTAATATTGTAAGTATTCAACTATTTCTAAAAAAAAAAAGAAAGAAAAAAATTTATTATTAATTTTGCATAAAAAGTTTAAAATAAATTTGTCATAAAAAATTTTCACAAAAAAAAGAAAAAAAATGTCACGTCCCGACCCACTCCCGAGCTGAGCGCATGAGCAACCGCCGCGACACCTCGATGCATGGGCATAACCCTCCGAGACATCGAGGCACTGTAAGGCTAAAAACACATATGTCCAAATCAGTTTACAAAATCACATGAATTCCCAAGTGATAAAAGTAAAATATCTCATTGTGCCTCAAATACATGAATATATAATCACAAGATAAGAGTTACCATTTACATGTGCCAATAGTGATATGTAGTCATTACAATGCAAATAAGTACAATGGTCAAACTAAATACTCCAAAATAATACAATAACCTCACATGAATATAGCGGAAGAAACGGGTAACCATACCCCAACCCAGTCTCCAATATAAGTTCAACGAAATCAAATCTCTACCACCCCCTCAATCCAAGACTATATCTGTGAAAGGGAAAGTGAGGGGTGAGTATCTATGGAAAGATACTCAGCAAGTGAGGGAATTAATATCGTGTTATCAATATCAAGTGTGAACTTGGAGTGTCAAATCATATATCAAATATCAAGTGTGCAAAATCAAACGTGCTGTTTCAACCAAAACATTTCTCGGGACACATATCAGGGAATAACATATGCATCCAATAATGTATCATATCATGAAGAACCGGCCGATCAAATATTCCAGGCAAGGGTCTACCTCGACCAATGACGGACGCATTGAGAATTTTCATAATGTAAGTATCAACAGTGGCTCTCTATCTCAATGTTGGTCACAAGCTACTCCAACTAGCCTGTAAATAATAATAATAATAATAATAATAATAATATATAAATAGCCGGCCGTATATGGTACCCCGCCCAGTGCTAGACAGAGGTAAACTCACGTCCTCCCTGATGAGGGTCAACCTGGGACAACCATACACATGACAATTTGGTGGATACCTCCGACTGAAACATACCCGGGCACAAGTGGTGTCCCTACCAAATGTCTTTCGTAGTTACGGAATGCTATAGGAAGCATATCACAATATCATCAAGTCGGCCGAGCACGTAGCCCCATGCATCACATCCTCACGTTGGTCGGACATATAGCCCCATGCATCGTATCATAACGTCGGCCGGGCGTACAACCTAAATAGTACATATAAATTCATTTAAAACCATGTGTCAATACTAGTGGAAGCATTAAAACATGCCAATCTGTCAAAGAAAGGTGACACAATATCCGGTTACCAAACTCATGGATGCATATCAATAAAATCAACAGTTGGGACACTTCAATGGTCACAAAAATACGTACATATCCTTATCAAAATCTAAAAATTCAGTTTTCACACGTATAGAAATCATGTCATTTGAAAATCGGTTATCAATAGTAGATGTCAAAGTCTCACTCACAGTATAGGGGAGGGTAGATCACTCCCTAAAGTACCACTATAACCAGCAAATGGAACACCCTCGAATCGATCACCAATCACGTCACTACAATGATCATATATGCACACATATGTCACTATAGGAAAATATATGTAATAAATTGTACTTAACAATTTCTTAGTCTAGGACCAAGTTCTAGGGCATTTTAAATAAATCCCTAAGTGTATTTGTATAAAATACCCAAATTTTTTCAAAGTTTGGCTTGGTCAAAATCATTGCACGGACGTCGTGCTCACGCCGCGCCCATGCCGGCCCATTGCTCATAACTCCTTACCCAATTTTAGTACACATGTTCACACAATGTATGGCACATTTCAACACAAAATAGTATTTCTCCCAAATCTAATTCCTTGGCCAAACATCACAAAAATTTCCATACACTAACCTCAAATTCTCGCCGTTCTGTCATGTCTTAGAAATAATACAATAACTTTTTATACACAACTTCAATTTAAGTAAAATTTTGATATGTTGTAGGTAACTTCATGAGCTACAACTTTCATGTTATGCATTTTCTCAAAATCTCATCACAGAATTTCCAAAAATACTCATTTTGTTTCTATTGCGTTCTATATTTAGATTCTGTCCTATTTTTGTGTAGAAACCATGATTTTCACCATACTCGACCAAACTTAATGAAATTTAAACATGTTATAACTAAGAAATAGATCTACAACTTTCATGTTTTGAGTTTATGCTGAGAAAGGGGCTAAAATAAATCATGATTAGAATAGACAGGTTTCAATTGGAAACAAGGTTTCTGTCAAAACTTCTTTAGGAAAAAGGGTATAACTTTTGATTCCGTCATGCGAATTGGCTAAAATTTTTATATGTTGTAGACAAGAGTAATACCTACAACTTTTATGCCTTGAGTTTCTCCAAAATAGAATTGGAAAAGGGTCATTTTTGCACACTATTTTTATGGTCCGAAACAAAACAACTTTCTGTCGCGTTTTAGGAAAAATGTCATAACTTTTGGTACAGGTATCAGATTAAGGTGGTTCTTATCTCATTGGAAAGATAAGACCTAGATCTACAATTTACTTAACTAGAGTATTTTCTAATTCAGACTGTAAGATGTATCAAAACAAAGGCAAAATCATGTATGGAACTAAGAACAGAATTTAAAACAAGATAGAAATTTCTTTACCTAAAGCTTGGAATTTTAAGTCCACAAATCTTCACCTCAAAGGCCCTTTCTTCCTCCTTTGTGACTTGATTCGGCCTTCGTTAAAATCATGAGTCAAGACTTAGGTTGGCTTAAATCGACATGTGCTAAAGAAATTGGAGAAAGAATATATTCTTACCTAAGGAGGCTTGAAGAAGGGTTGCTGAAATTTCAAGATCTTCTCTCTATGAGGCTCTCGGTTTTGCTCTTGTTCTCACTAACAAGTGTTCTCTTTTGGTCCTAGCCTTGTAGTGTGTTGTTCTAGGATGAGAATAAGTGGGATTAATGTAAGAATATGGGTGGCTTTTTGTGAAGAGTGAAGGCTACTTTCTCCCACGGTTTGGACAAGGAAACAACAAGGCACTTGTTATGTTAGCTTTAAATCCTAATTGCACTCAACCATGATCTAAGGTCCACAACTCTTGAACTTCTCCATGCAAAATTCCTACCTTTGATTTGCTTCCACACTTTAATCATTGGAAAGGTCTTATCATCCACTATCTCAATCCAAAGGCTTATATTTGCATGCAACTTCAGGCAAATTTCTTACCCTTGGATCAAGCTTCAACAATTCTCCTTTCTCCTCTCAAATTCGGCCAACCACTTGTCCTCCTTACTCTAATACTTGTTCAATTTATTGTTTTAATATAATACACTTGTCACATTTCATTTAAATTTTTGTTAATTGCTAACAAATCCTTTAAATTATAAAAATTCAAATTTGACCCCTAAAAATTTTTATAATTATACATTAAACCCAAAATTTCATGTTAGGCCTAATTAAATTTATTTAATATGAAATTAAGGTTATTGTGTCTCTTTGAGTCAAAATTGACGCGATTTGCATTTTACTAGTAAATTTTTGGTTGCCGATTTAACCCTAGAAATTTATATTCATTAAATTTAATTTTTTTTTTTTTATACATTCTCCAAATCCCTATTATCATCATAGGACCATTTGTGGTCATTTCCGAAAATATTTACCATTGTCGACCATCGGGGCAAAATTCTCTGGGATCGTTTTATCGAAAAAATTTCTTATTAAAAATTCATGAACGTAGTCATCCAAAACATCATATATATATATATTATATATATATATATATGAATTTGAATACACCATAGGATACACCGAGAATCGATGTTACAAAAAAAGAAGTTAAAAAGGTAAGTTTGAAAAATTATTAAAATAAAGTAAAAATTTTTAAAGAAAAATATTTATAAAAAGCAAAAAGTTTTATTAAAAGAAAATAAAACACAATTTTTGTAAATTATTAAAATAAATTTTTCAGAAAAAATTTTTGCAAATAAAACGAAAGAAAACAAAAGGTAAAAAAATATAAATTTGAAAAATTATTAAAAAAAAGTAAAAAATTTTAAATATTTGTTAAAAAAAAAAAGGAGTGTAAAAATTTTAAAATAAATTTTTCATAAAAATTTAAAGGAAAATATTTCTATTAAAAAATTTTGTATCAAATGAAAGAAAATATTTCATAAACAATTGAAACATTTATCCAATCTACATTTGTATTGTTTTAGGTGAAGAGAAAAGAGACCAAAAGAGAGAGTTGATTTCAAAATTAATGATATTGGGAATTATGATAAAATTTAAGAAAGATGAAAAATTTCAAATTCTAAATTTAATGATTTAAGAAAAATGAAATTAAAATATTAATGATAAAAATAAAATAAAAATATGAAATTAATGCTAAAAATAATTTAAATGATGATAAAATCAATAATTTAAGAAATAAGAAATTTCAAATTACATTATTAATGTTAAAAGTAAAATAAAAATATTAATATTGTAAGAGTTAAATATCTTACATATGTAATATTTTATTTTTAACCCTAAACTTATAATAATTAATATTTAATAGAAATTTATATAAATAATTTAATATTCAATTTAATACTTTTTTAAAGATTTCAATTTTAATTTAATATTATAAGTATTCAATTATTTGAATATATATAAATTAAAATAGTTAATATATAAATTTTTAACTTTTAAATATCAAACATTTAATATTACTAACTAAATAGCTCTCCTTTTTTGCAAAATTTTTTATGAAAAATTTATTTTAATAATTTATAAAAATTGAGAAATAACCAGATATTTTGGGAATGTTTAAAATTATTTTTTAATAAATTAATTTAGAAATTATAATTATACTGGAACCGATTAGTTAAAAATGGACAAATTTGTTGAAAAACAAATTTTTAATTATATCGGGGATTTTTGTTAATGAATTTTTTATTTTAAAACATAAGCACCGATACAACATATAACAAAATTTATTCAAACATATAATAAATCAATCTATTAAAAAATATATTTATTTTATTTTATTTTATTTATAATATACATTTGTTAAATTGAAAATTCTTTTTCATAAAAAATATAAAATTTTATATATAAAGTTAGATATTTCATTAAAAAACTAAAATGATTGTTGTATAATTATTGTATTAAAAAACAATATAATTTCATTTCACTTAATTTCAATTTTTCTTAAAATGCCTCTTGAGTTTCAATAAATTATAATATTTTTCTCATATTCTTAGTGAAAATAACAAATATAGAATTATAGAAAAATAGAGAACAGTCAAATTATGATGACTATAATATTTTGTAAATATTAAATATATATAAACTTAAAATTGTAAAAATTATATTACTATTATTAAATAAAAATTGAAAAAACATATATGTGGAATTTAGTAAATAAATGACAAGTAAAATAATATCTTAGTAGAAAAATATATGATGTCACTCACTCAATTTATATCATTTTTTTATTTTTATTCAATAATAACGATATGAAATTAAAATATTAATGATAAAAATAAAATAAAAATATGGAATCAATGTTAAAAATGATTTAAATGATAGTAAAATTAATAATATAAGAAATATGAAATTTAAAATGAAAATATTAATGTCAAAAATACAATAAAAATATCAATGTTGTAAGAATGTAATATTTTATTTTTAACCTAAAGTTATAAAAATTAATATTTAATATAAAATTTATATAAATAATTTAATATTTTATAAATAATTTAATTTTAATTTAATATTGTTAGTATTCAATTATCTATATATATATATATATTCGGTTTTAAACGTAAATGGAAAAAAAAAAAAAAAAAACTTAAAAAAAAGGGATGTGTGTGATATTAAAAAAATTGTTGTGGTAAAAAAAGAAATAATGTTATATATAGGGATTGGGAATGGAGAGATAGAGAGAGAGAGAGGTGGTGGGGGCCACAAAGAAAGGGAGAGGTGAGGGGACCAGGGAAAAACGTGAGGGGAGGATGAAAGAGAAGGGTGGGGGGAGAGAGAAGGGCGGTGGGTAGTGGGGCCCACAAAGGACTGGTGAAGAAGAGGAAAAGGTCAAAAAAAAAAAAAAAAAAAAACAGAAAAGGGACGAACAATTTTGGAGGACGAAACCTTTAACGGCTTTATATATATTAGGATATATAGAATTTAATTTAGGAAAATAGAAATTTTCTTACAAAACACATTTTATAAAAATATTTTTTTCTTTCAAATATTTTCAAAAAAGGTAGAGCTTAAAATGAAAAAAAAAATAAAGATACAGAAATTGATCATATGATTGAAAATAATATTAGGAGGGAAAAAATTTAGTGCAACATTAGTTAATATTTGTGGGATTCATGTGAAGAGAGAAGGGAAGAAAGCACCTTTTGATTGATTTGGGAATTTGACTTTGTGACCCCATTAAGCACCGATGGCTGATTGGTAGGCTTGATTATATATAATATATATATATATATATATATATATGTATGTATGTATGTATGTATATATAAATCAGTAATTATGTTAATTTCGTTAAATTCAATTTGAGTGAGTTGAACTCTTAAGAAATAAATCTCTCTCAATATCTATTTTTTTATATATAAAATTTAAATATGAGATTTTGTTTAAGAGAAACATATATTCAATCATTAAATCCCTAATTCGGCATGCTTAGAACCAGTCATTTTTTTGCGTGTTTTTCAACCAATCTTTTGGAGCTCTTTAGTATGGAAAGCTTCTTGTTAAGCCCTAATAGATTTATAAGCTTAGCTGTTTACTCCTTGAAATCAACCTCTTTGAAAACATATGAATTTAAGGATTTCATATTTGCTAGGGTTATTTTCAAACTAATTTATTACGATTTAGATATTCACCGATAAATCAAATGTGTTTAAGAACTCAGAAAATACGCAAACTCGATAATTCTATCATATGATTATGTGTATATGAGTTTGAAATTTTCTTAATATAAATTTTAATAATTGAATTTTTAAACTGAGTTTTCATTCCAATACAATACTTAAATTTTTTTATCTTAATTAGAAAAAAAGGTGTTTTTCTTGTCGATTAACTGAGTTTTGGTTCGATTAAATTGAGTTTTCATCCCAAAACTAGACTTGTTCATTTCATAATCCTAATAACTCCTAAACTATTTATGACTTAGAGCTATTGATGAAACTATAGTCTCACTTCAACCTCCAAGGGATTAATCGGAGGCAAAATTCAATTTGGGGAATATTGGTTTTGATGGTCAACACCAAATCAAATCGCTTTTAGAGTATGTGGTGACAATGGATTTCATCAACCCTTAGGCTGCTGCATGAGCATCAAAATCCTTGGCCGATAGTCTTGTTTTGAAAGTGAAACATAATGAATTTGATTCTATTCTTTGAATGGTTGCAATATCCGACAATGATTTCCGGTATCAAACCTCCATGACTAAATTCATTTTACCCCAAACACCATGAAGATTCTAGTTTAAATATACACTCTAGGGAGTTGAGTTCACTGTTTATCGACACTGTTTATGAACAGTGAACTCATATTTTTTTGGACCCACCCAATTTTTTTTTTCACTTGCATCATTTTTTTCCATCCAGTTTTTTTTCTTTTTTTTCACTACGGTCCTCTACTGTTCATGAATAGTAACCTCATTTTTTTTGACCCGTCAAACTTTTTTTTTTCATTTAGGTCTTTTGTTTTTTTAAGACCACACTTTATTTATTTATTTTTTTCAGTTTTTCACATTTTTTTCCTTTTTTTTTCTTGAGTCCATCCTTTTGAACATATGTTTTTTTTTCTTTTGTTTTTTTACCATATAGATGGTTATCTCATTATCTTTAAATAATAACTTTTTATTTTCTTCATTTTGATCATTGCTCTCTTTTTGTTCAACCCGACTTATTTTTTTCTCTTATATTTTTCATCTTTTTTAGATATAAGTTTTTCTCTTATTTTTTTTTCTCGAGAATGAATATCTCTTTATTTTTAAATCATAATTTTTTCCATTCAAATCCTTATTCTTTTTATTTTTTTACCTAAATTTTTTTCTTAATTTATTCCTTTTTTTAAACAAAGATTTTTTCTCTTTTTTTTACACTATTCATGAACAGTAATCCCATTTTTTTTTACCTGCCCAATATTTTTTCTTTCACTTGTATCCTTTTTTTTCCATCCAGTTTTTTTTTCTTTTCTTTTTTCACTATGGTCCTTTACTATTCATAAACAGTAACCTCATATTTTTTGGCCCGTCAAACTTTTTTTTTTCATTTAGGTCTTTTGTCTTTTTAAGACCATACTTTATTTATTTTATTTTTTTTCAGCTTTTCACATTTTTTTGCCTTTTTTTTTTTTTCTCTTTTTTTGTTTTTTTTGTTTTTTCTTTCTTTTTTTTTTTTTTTTTTTTTTTTTTTTTTTTTTTTTTTTTTTTTTTTTTTTTTTTTTTTTTTTTTTTTTTTTTTTTTTTTTTTTTTTTTTTTTTTTTTTTTCAACCTGACTTTTTTTTTCCTCTTAAATTCTTCATCCTTTTTAGATATAAGTTTTTCTCCTTTTATTTTTTTAGCCTCGCAAATGAACATTCTTTTATTTTTAAATCATAATTTTTCTTATTCAGATCATTGCTCTTTTTTTTACCTAATTTTTTTCGTTAAGTTATTCCTTTTTCTAAACAAAGATTTTTCCTCCTTTTTTTTTTCTCTACTTGTCCATTCAAATCCTTTTCTTTATCCAGTTTTTTTTTTTAAAAAAAAAACTTTAGTTTTTCAACATTTTTTAATATAGGTTTTTCTTTTTTATTTTTCACCACATATATGGGCATCCCTTTATTTTTAAATCATAGTTTTTTCTATTTAGATTCTTGCTCCTATTATTTTTTTACCCTTCTTTTCCTCTTTGGTCTTTCATTTTTTTAACACATGTTTTTTTATTTTTTTCACCAATAGTTGTTCATTTATTTCTATTACCTTTTTACTCTACTTATTATCTATTTTTTATTTCATTCGTTAGTGTTTTTTAGAATTTCAGTTATTAGATTCATTTTTTTTTTGTCATTAATATATATCATATTTTTCGTTGATTTGGATAATAATTTAGTTTAAATATTGAGTTAATTATAAATTTAATAAATATTTATATGATAAAAAAATATAATTCATATTTTATGGGCATCCCGGGCATTGACACGGGCAGAAAAACTAGTATTCAAAATATTGTGAGTGCCTGCGTGCACAAGAGAGCTGATTTTTTTTTAATCGTTCGTATTTAAATTTGATTAAATTTGATTTGAGTTGATTTAGCCATTTAAGGGATAAATCTGAAATCGTGATCATCCACCGAACAAACTAGACATTTGTAGAGAGAGAGCTAATTGTAATAGAATATTTTGATGAATCTTTTGTGGCATATTAAAGATTCAATGAAGGCTATATGAAATTTTTAAAATTTTGAGTTCAAATATATTGAATCCTTGACCTAAAAACAAATATTTAAACAAAGAATTATAAGATAATTTATATACAGTAAATTGTCTAACAATTTCTTCAAGCTATCTTTGAATCTAACAACAATATTCATAACAAAAGTAAATTTTGATGCTCATGCAGTTACTTTATAAATTTAAGTCAGTATTCAAATTTACTCCCTCAAATGAAATTAACTTGAAATCCGATGTTCTTTTTTTTGTTACAACGGGAATTAAATCCAGATCACGGGATTAGAGGAGGGAATTGTTGCCATTGGACTATCTCCTTGGAGACGAACTCTGATGTTCTATGTGTACTGAATTGTACTCAGTTCTAACAATCTATATTGTATACTATTTTGTTTGAATTTAAATCCGTAATTTTTTTCCCTTTCTATTAATTTTACGATAGACACTAACTTATCACAACCCTTGAACTTATAAGTATAGGACTAGTTGTACTCATGTACATGGCTATGTATTGCCCATTGTATTTACATTGCTCATTTATATTTTTTAAAAAATTATTTAAAGTTCATGAATTAAGGACGAGAAATCTACTAGTATTACAGGGAAATTTCAATTAGAAACAAAACCTTGTTACAATTTTTCCCCCTACGTGTTTAAGTTTAAATATTTTAAGATGATTCTTCGTAATTTCTTCAGGACTGTTCTTATTTAATTTTATTTTATTTTTTCAATCCCTTCACTCTCTTCAATGGGACATAGGGTTTTACGTATTAAATATATAAGATTGATTTTAGGACAATACAAATTTTCTTACAAAAATATTTTTTTTCCTTTCAAATATATATTTTTAAAAGACAGCTAAAAATGAAAAAAAAAAAAAAGGAGAATAGATATACAAAAATTGATCATAAGATTGAAAAATAATATTAGGAGGGAAAAAAGTTAGTGCAATATTAGTTAATATTTGTGTGATTCATGTGAAGAGAGAAGGGAAGAAAGCTACTTTTGATTGATTTGGGAAGATGACTTTGTGACCCCCTTTTAACCACATATGGCTGATTAGGATGTTAGATAATAATTTATATATATATATATATATATATATATATATATAAATTGATAAAATTTGATTAAATATGATTTAATTTGGTTAAACTCAGAGTAAATCTTTCTTAATATTTATTTTTTTTATATATAAAATTTAAAATCGAAACCTTATTTAAAAAGAAGTGATATTCAATCACAAAAGCAAGAAAGTTGATCAAGGAAACAAAATTGCCTAATAAATATAAAAGGATTATCAAAATCTTAAATGAAACTTCACTTTTTCTTATTTGTTTTGTCTTATTTTTGTTTTGGGTTGCGTGCAATGCAAAAAGTGCTTTTCTTGTGTTAGGAGAAATGTCTTGGACTTCTGAAATTTAATAAAGCAGAGCTCAAATTATATGCTATTTAGATATAAGACCCATATGGGATACCTTTAATTAATTTTTATTTAAATATTTATTCTTATCTTGATGGCTTGAGTTTCGAAATGTTTAGATGAATATGATATAATAATGTTAACAGATATTTTTAACAAAATCTGACAAATCAAGAGAATATCTCAACCATGGAGGGAGAGCACACTTGTATCACTATATAAAAATAAAGAAAATATACAATATTACTTCAATTACAGAGAAATTAAACTTATGAATCATACCATAAAATTATAGGAGAGAGTAATAGAATATAGATTGAAATTGAAGATAAGTGTGATTTAAAATTAATTTGAATTTATACCAAAAAGATTTACAATGGAAACAATCCCCCTATTAAGATATTTGATGGAAAATTATAGAGCAGAAAAGAGAGATTTACGTATGTTATTTATCGACTTAGAAAAAACATATGATAAAATTTCTCAAGAGTTATTGTAATGAGTGCTGATGAAGAAAGAATTTTCTTGAAATATATTAATCTCGTTAGATATATATATGAGAGAACTGTAACCAATGTAAAAACGTGCGGGGGTTTAAACAATAGCTTCCCTATTAACATTGGACTCTATCAAAGTTCATTATTAAGTTTCATTCTTTTTGCAATAGTGATAGACGAAATCACAAAAAACACCTAAGATGAAATACTATTGTGTATGCTTTTTGCAAATGATATAATATTAGTGGATGAAACCAGAGAGGATATTTATGCTAAATTAAAGTTATGGAGGACAACGCTGGAATCTAAAAGATTTAAATTGAGTAAATCAAAAATTGAATATATTAGATGTAGATTTAGCGATAATTATCAAGATGATAAAAAAATCGATTATGTTAGATAGACAAATTGTACCAGAAAGAGAATGTTTTAGATATTTTTATTCCATTATTTAAAATGATGACAATATAGATGAGGATATAAATCATAAAATTCATACAAGTTGGATAAAATGAAAAAGGGTATCCGAAATTCTTTGCGATTGCATAATGCCATTATATTTGAAGGAAAAGTTTTATAAGATCGCAGTAAGATTTATATTATTATATGGCATAGAGCGCTAGATTGTTAAATAATAACAAGAACAAAAAATAGCGATAACAGAAATGATAATGTTTAAATGAATATATAATAAAACTAAAAGAGATAGAATTAGAAATGAAAAAATTTGTAATAGGTTAATAATTAGCTCAATTGTTGATAAGACGAGAGAGTGTCATCTAAGGTGGTTTAGGTATGTGTAAAAAAAAGCAAAAAACGTACTTGTTAGGAAAACTAAAAATTTAAATATAGGAGATTCAATAAAACGTAAAGTTAGACCGTTGAAAATTTGGATGTAAATTATTCATAAAGATATAATATTTATAAATTTTGATAAGGTGATAGCATTGGATAGAATTGAGTGGTGTAAAAAAATCTACACAAACTAAATCAATCTATCTTTTTTTAAATTTTTTCCATATTTATCTCTCAAATGGTCGATTCTAATTATATGAATTATGGTTTAAATTGTTGTTGTTGTTGATGGCTTAAGTCTCAAGATTATTATTCTTCCCGCCCATGGAGGGTTAAACTTGGCTTCTCAAGAAGAAAATCAAGACCCATGGGTAGTAGATCGAGCGGATATGTCATTTGGCCTTTTAATTAAGAACATGAATTGAATTCATGACTTGGATATGAAATAAACTACATTGAAACGACCCCTATCCTTTGAAGGAAGACCTCAAATTGGTCTAGATTAGTATGGGTACAGTCTCGGACACGGGATGGTCAGAGAAGTGTCCCGTGTATGAAAAAAAAAAATCAAAGAAGAAAATCAAGATAAGTTGAACAATTATTAATACAAAGATGAAATTATGATTTTTTTTTCCATTTTTGTTATATTAAATAATAACGTAGGCAACTAACAATATTATTATTATTTTTTGATATTGGAGTATAATAGATTTTATTATTTCAATAATTAACTTTTGTAAGCATCATGGTGTTGTTTGAAAAAGAAAAGAAAAGAAAAGAAAAGAAAAGAGAAGATTCAAAATTTAGAACATTTTGATGAGCAATGTGTTCAGGGGGAAGCCATATTGGGGACAGCAGCCCCTACTTACATTTTGAAATAAACTTTCTTATAGTATTTCAGAAAAATGTCACCAATTTTTTTTTTTAAATTATTAAAAATCATACAAAAACCATTAAAAATTTTAAAAATGTCATTAAAATTTTTTGAAATACTGTTTATTCTCAAAAGATTATAATATCTATCCATATTATTTTTTGTTCCTACCACCACTATCCAAATCATACTTTGATTAATCTGGTTTGAGCGTTTACGAGTCCTTATTAAGAGAGCAATTCTCATAATATAATTTTTTATATTTTTAAGTTTCGAATCGAAAACTTTGTTATAATATGTGGCCATATTGCACTATGTATATTATAATTATCCCCACCCCATATATTATACTTGTCCCACAAAAATAAAATTTTGACTTTATGTTGATTGCAAAATTTAAGGATAAATTTTGTAGTCACTTTTGACATAGTATCAACCTAAAATTTTGGGCACAATAATTATGTTTTGGATATGCCTTAAGATTCAAACAACCGTCATGGGCAATTTACTTGGCCCCAGCACCATATATGCATGCTTTCCAACCATGCGAGCTAATACACTCACTCGCTTGAATGAAATTCTTTTGCATTCTTCTTTTCTTGGACATCATCAACAAATGTTGCAAGTAAAGTGCCTAAATGCATTATTTAGTTATTTGGTGCATTAATGTGTTTAAATTTTCATCAACACGAATTACTTTAGGTGTATTATATATATATATATATGATACAAATTATCGGTATTTGATAATGACTTGTCTCGAATAAATCCGATTTGAATCGGATTAAACTCTTAAGAAACAAATATCTCCTATGTTTATTTTCTCGATATGCAATCACTGAATCAGTTAAGCATTGGGCAAGCAGACAAGTTTTAATTTAAATGCATGGAATCTGACATAGTGTGAAAACAATTTGGAGTTGATCAAGGAATTTGCATCGTTGACCGTGAATTTTTTTTTGATACAAAGAGATGTAACTAAACGACATCGAATCAATAAAGGAAAGATAAAAATGGAAAGACTCTATTTGGGACGTCATTGATAGTGATTTATCTATGTGTATTTTGTTTAGGAAAGAAGCAAAGCAAAGTTTATTCCACCGAAAGGTAGAATTTTTTTTAAAAAAAAAAAAAAAGAAAAAAAAAACATGGCTGCCAAAATATGGAGAAAAAAAAAAGGTAAAAGTCCTTTTTCTTTGTAAGATAATGTATATTATTAAATTTATCGAGTATGCATACAAATTGCCACTCCTAACAAATACGTAAAATAAATATATATATATATATATGCATAAACAGGTATTGTACGACATTTGTGTACTTAATTAATTTCTTTTAATAGAGTAATTTCAAATTTTAGTAATGACTTTGATTTATTCGACAATTGTAAAGAAACAGTTACTCTAATTATATAATTTTTTTTATTATATTGCGATTTGAGTCTGAGATGATCAGGTTGGGAAACAAGAGTTGTGATCATTAGACTGTTCTCTTTGAGGACTAATTATATAACTCTAGCTTCAAAGATCTCTTAGTAAGTCACTTTGTCTTATAAATTATGAAAACCTTCTCATTTCTGTGGATATTAAGAATTATTTTTTTATTCGATAATATGCTTTAGATGACTCAAAAGAAAAAATTTTGAGCGAGGGCTTTGGTGTAAATAGGGTTTCCTTTTGATCAAATACATGAATTCTGATACGAATGGAAAAGAAGGCCCAAGAAAAATACAAAAGATATTGTTGGACTTTGCGGAAAAAAAGGTGGGTGGGGGCTGTGCCTCTTCGGGCCTTTTTAGTGGGCCCGTTTGCTACGTAGGAAGATTCTCAGCCAACTTGGAAGAAAGATTTATCGGTTGGCTCAGAGAATTGAGTTTTTTTAATCATGGACATAAGTTTAACTCTTTTTAGATATGGAAAAAATCACATTAGGAAATCTCTCTCTGAAAAAGGCTCGACAGTAAGTTGATCCGGATTAGTCAGAACAAAATTCCGAATACCGAATGAGAAACAAAAAAGAAAGGAAGAAAGGTTTAATAGAAGTTGTAAATTAGGGATTAATGGATAGTTGATTTAATAAAAAAATATTAAATCTTTTAATTAAAATTTAAATTTAAAAATCAAAATAAAAAAAATTATGTTCAAAAAGTTGCTTTCTAAATGAAATTCAATAATAATTAAGTCAAATTAATCAAAATAATATAACTTTGTCCAAGTAAAAAAAAAAAAAAAATCTAAGCTAGATGATATTCTTCTATCTGAAAGGAAAAAAAAAAGGAATAAAGATTATCTCTGACATGCAGGTTGGGCCAGCAAAGGTCAAAAGGGCAAGTTATGATGTGCCCCACGTTTAGACTTCTGTGACTATCATTAGGCCCTGATCCTGAAAAGGTCACTGATTGCATTGTGGGAGGAGCCTCCCACCCTCTCCATCTCCCCCCCCCCTCTCTCTCTACCTGGAATCATTTTAAATTTTTTCTAGCATGCATCATGGTGGACAATATAGTACATTGGTTAATGCCATTGATATTTCTTTGTCCGCAAAATTACGAATTTGAATCACTAGTAGTTTGCCAATCAACCATTATTTTGAATATCAAATTAAAATTAGAGTAATGAACTAAACCCTTTTCATAAGAATGAGTAAATAACAAGTTAATACCAAAAATTCTGTAGTAAGTAAAACTCTAATAGACATTCGATAGTGTCACAAACCATATAAATGTGAAAATGAAAGAGAAATTTAGTAAGTATTGGACTGACTATTCCATTGTTCTCAGAGTGATTTCTTGACCCATCTTTAACCTGACCTAATGGTGGTGGTATTAGAAGAGAAAAGGGAAGGGAAAAGGGCTTTCTTCTTTTCATTTAAGTTCTTGTTCTTTTTAAATTTAAGTTATTTTCAAATTGTATATTTCATTTTTATGAACTCATTTTGTGAATGTGTGGTTTGTGTGTCTGTTTCTTCCTAATTCTCCTTGACAACAAATGATTCAACATCGTCAAAAGGGGATTTCAATATTATTATTCAGTTTCACAAAGATGAAGATGATGAATGATGATTGAACTTTGGTTGTACCAACTACTAGGATTCGAACGGGATTTAACTGGGATAAAAAAGATGGAAGTGGAGAAATTCTACTGTGAGGACATTATTTTTTTTAAAGAAGGTCATCACGCAGGCCAACCTGTTAGCCCACTAAGCTCCGGTGAACAGTCCTGGACCAACACTCTTAAAACCTATGTCGAAACAGTCAGGTCCACTTCCGCATTAAGGACAGCCCGTGGCTGTTGGGCCCTGCTGGGCTGGGCTGGGCCTGCCCGTTTTGATAGTGGTAAGTTTAGGAAACATCAGGTTATTGTGTTCATTCAATCAAAGACATGAATTGGACTTGGGACTGTAAATTCTTATTATCATCGTATAACATACGTAGGAATAACTAAGAGTTTTTTAACTCATTACATAAACAAATTGTAATATACTTGGTTGTTTCGTTTAGTGATCAAGTTCGAATTCTAATAACTTTAATTTATTTTATGATTATATGGGTACATTCCTCTATTGTATAGTTTTGAACATGGGGGTCTTTCGGTGACAAAAAAGAAAACAACCATCCCTCTTCTATCTCTCTAAAATTACTATAATGGAAGTAGGAATAATGAATAATTAAGTTATGGAATATCAGGTTTGGTTGATCCTTAAATTGGGTCTTACAACTGCTTAAAATGGATCAGTAGGATTTTCAAATATCAATAGTGAAATGTTAAAAAAAAGAAATAATTAAGTTTTATAAATATGTCCTCTTTACCAAACTCCCATTAGTATAACACTAGTGTGCTGCATTCCCTTTACTGTAAGTTTTTAGTTCGAGTATTGAAAATAGAAAAAAACAATTTGAAAGAGCTAATCACTTAATGAGTCTTACAATATTCAGACTAGATTAATTAGATGAAGTCCAAATACCGACCAGTAATAAAAAAATCCACTTACATCAAATATATATATACATTCTCATTTGTTGTTGTTGTTGTCGTCACACACACACACATATATATATATATGGTCTCTCTCTCTCTCTCGGAGGCCCAAAACAAATGAGAATGGGCCAAAATTTTTTAAATAGAGGTCCTACAATGCCTTTAAATATATTGTTTACCTCTTCCTGATTTTCTATTCTCTTCGTTCACGAATTCATAAAAGAAAAAAAAATTCAAATATTTTTCCAATTTTGGTAACTAAAGATCTAATTAATTTTTTTTTTCTAGTTTTGCAAAAGCAAAAATCCATAAAAGTTCAAAGAATTAAACAATTTAAAAGGTTCTTTAATTTGTAACTACAGATACCTTTTTATTGCACACTAGGTTAACATGGTAAAATTTGCACTTTGCCTTTAATTAATTAATTAATTAATAATTATTAATAATTAATAATAACAAAGAGGCAAGCAATTGTTTTCTTTGGGAGTTTAAATGCTCTCAATCATTTCTTATCCACTTAGCGAAGAGGATTGTGACTTTGTCCGTCATCTGTGTTAACTGACAGGACAGTTATAGGCCCAGGTTCGGACGATCTTCGAATGGTTTCAAATTAGGCTCGGAGTTTGGCTTGGTAAGCCGTTGCCTCCTACATTACTCCTCTCTCTGCACCCTCTTATTTCATTTTTCAATTTTACACTCAGCTCTCACAGACGTCATTTCGCAGGAGAGAGAGAGAGAGAGAGAGAGAGAGATCAACAAATGGACTCCTCGTGCCTTCTTGATTCAGAGAATTTCACCATCAAAGGTAATTTTTCTCCTGTTTTGCTTCTTCCTTTTCTTTTGCCCTAATTTCTTCGCTTTCTTGATTTTGCTTCTCTTTGGGGTTTTCGGTTCTCGGGGTTTTGTTCAATTGGGATGTTAGGATACCACCCATTTGGCGATTCTTTTGAAAATCACGAAGTTGTGGTTGTAATTTGTGTTCTTGAATTTCATGTCTTCGTGCGAGTTCATGTTTTTCTTTTTTATGGTTCCAATTTATTGAAATTGCATGGTTTGATCGATCAGTGATTTTGAACACTTTTATCAATTTTCTGGATTCTAGGGTTAGGGTTAGTTCAATGATTGACAGATACCCGGTCTACAAATTCGACTATCTGCCTGTTGAGAATATTGGATTAGGGTTTTCCTGGTTGTTATTTCGAGGAGGTTTTATTTGTAATTTATGTGATTGAATTTCATTCTGGTTCATACTAAGGGTTTTAGGTCTTCAATTTGTTGAAATTGCATGGCTTGATCGATCCTCTGAATTTTTAGCTTCTGAAATTGTTTTTAGGGTTGGGGTTTGTAAAATAAGGTGTGAAACTTCTGATATTTGCCTAATTTGAGAATATCTGATTCAGGGTTTTCCTATATGATTATCATTATTTCAAGGGTTTGTAGTTTTGTATTAGATAACTGAGATACCTCGGGTGTTTTCAGACAAATTGAAGGCAGAGAAAGTTATAAATGGAAATTCAGTCGGAAATGCAAGGAAAGGGCTTGCAGACATTAGCAACTTGCAGCACAGACCAACACAGGTACACCAAGGTGAAAACCCCTCACTTACTACTAAAGAGTGTATTGATCATCTCCACAAGGTATGTCTCCTAATTTTTTTTTTTTTTTTGCCTCTTTTTTGGTCTTCTGTGTGCTGTGTGATTAATTTGACTCATGGGAATATTCTGAACTTTTGGTGCAGGAGAATATGGCTCTGATGAAGCTTCTTGCTGACAGAAAGTATCCTGTTTTCATTATAAAAAAGGCAATTTTGTTTTATTGGAATATATTGTGTACCAGAAACTAATTGGACTTCTTGAGTATGGTTTTCCTTAACTTGATTGACAGCAAAATAATGGAATTGACCGGAAATGAGTTACAGAAATTGCGGATCAACTTGCAGAAAGTACGATTTCAGAATTCACAACTAGCCCAAGCACACAGTCAAATGTTGGCAGTATGTACCATTTGGTCTTGGCTTTTGTTTGATCTATTCTGTACAATGGTGCATAAGATGGAAGTTGATGTCCATGTCTAGAACTGTGTCCAGATTGCACTTTGTAGTTTGTTGCTTCTTTTCCTGTTAAATTGAATATGATGCTCTTACTGGTGTTGATTCAACTGCTTTAATATTGCAGGAACTTAATTCAGGTAAAGATAGGGTAAGTTTTGAGCTTGACATGCAACTTGATTAAACTTGTGATCTGTAGTTTTGTTCCATTTGTTGAATCATGCTGTATGGTTACTTTAACTCACATCGGTTGTCTGTAACTTCTCAGTTAAAGGCATTACAACATGAACTTGGATGCAAAAACAGCTTGCTCAATCTGAGAAATTTGGAGTCGGAGGTTTGTTTAACTTTTGACCTCTATTTCTCCCAAGATGTTTAAGGTTTTCAATGATATTTTCTTGACTAATCAACCATTTTCCAGGAGAAAAGAAAAAATACATGCCTTCAAACTGAAACGGATAATGTGGTATGTGTAATGTGGATCCTCAAGGTCTTATTTATTTGGTGTTATGCCTTACTGTGTAAGCTTCTAACTGCTATTTTGTTTGGTTTTAAATCATTTGTTATTTTCCTGGTGCCTTGCACTAGGATGTGGAAGAGAAATGTGAGGAAGCTAAGGAACCCTCTGTAAAACTTGAACTTGATAAGAGACCTTGTGATACAAGCAGGAGGCTAAAAGCAAAAAGCAAATGTAATAACCAGTATCCTATCCCTTGGTGTATTATTAAAAATTTCAGATTGCTTAGGAGTCTTAATCTTTCTCTTCATGACTTGCAGCTTTGGGCGATTCCATTGTCAGACAGGTTCAATCTGGAGAAAAGATTGACAATAAGAGGTACTGATTTGCATGACACATTGTTCTTATGATGCAAAGTATTTTATCCAATTCTGTTCTTTTGGGTCATTTCGTCATCTTATTATGGAAATCAAGAAAAATCTAATTTCACTTGAATAATGGCTTAAGCAGGCCTTGCTTGGGAAGACAATCTGCTCGATTTAAATGCAAGAATGAACCAGCTGAAGACTTGTTTGAGATAGATGACACTGCATTTCCTTCCACTACTCATTGTAATCACAAACTAAATGAAAGTCTTTCACCTTCATTGGGTTCATATTTGAAGAATGAAGAAAAAGAAGAGCACGGTATATCTAGTGATGATACTCAAGATATTCGACGATCATCTATTGGGAGGCCCTTGAGGCAAGCAGCTGGGAAGGTAAAGTCCTATAAGGAGATTTCCCTGAAAATAAAAATGCGGAGATCCGAGTGAGCATTTCTTGAACTTAGAGTAAGTTCACAGCAGCAACAGCAGCAGTAGTTAAGAAAGCAGGAATAGATGCCGAATGTTGATGTTATTTCTTGAGTTATGTCGGAATTATAGCTCCTTGTATTTCCTTTTGGAGTTGTTGCCTATGGTACTTATAATTGTTTTGTTACATCTCAAAACTACTGCTTCCTTCACTTCTTAGTGCGCATGATAATGAAGGAATGCATCACATGAGCATGCAGTTTTAGACCAATTGTGTTGAAAAAAAAAAAAAATTGCATAGCATGCAAATCTTGGATATTGGATTACTTTTGTACTACTTGTATTTGTTTGCCTTTTCCATTTCCTGCCTCACGGTCGTCCTTTATGGGTGAGTTTTCGATACATTCTATTAAAAGTTTGGTTTGTCCCACAATTTTGTGAACTAGGTTGATGGGGACCTGCTATTGCCTATTTTTGCTTTTTGCTAGTGATTGCAATTGTGAGAGTAATGATAGTGGTTCTACTCAACTTTTCTTTAGTTGCCCCTACCGCGCTCTGGTTTGTTGTTTCCTCTCTCTCTCTCTCTCTCTCTCTCTGCCTGCAGTTTCCTGCCGGAGAATGAAACTAGTTAAGGGGATCAAAAAGAATTTTGTCCTCCAACCCACCTTGGATGTTAGGATTAGTCTTGTTTCCAGTTCAAGAATTCTTGAGCTTTTTACAGAGAAACTGTGAAAAGATGTGTGGAACAAAGGGCCTATTGCTGATCATCGTTGCATCATTTGAAATATGAATCTCTCAACTAGTTAAATGAACCGAGTGTGAACAAGACTCTGGAGTTGTTTATAAATGAGACTAGGTTTGGCTAGCTTAGGAAACAAGCAGGGTTAATCAGTGTTCTAGTTTACTAAAGCACATTTGACTCATTCGAAGCAACAGTGACAATGGGAGAGAATAAAGGAAAGAAATCCCAAGTCTGAATCACCAGAAGAATGCAAAAAACTCTTCTATGGCACTAGAATAACATACCACATTGGCCCTTCCAAGTCCCTCGACTCTTTTTTTTTGTTCTCACTATCGATATTTGGAATCATATTTTGACTAATTTAGTTCGATTATTTGTCAGGATCTTATTTAGGGGACGACTCTTCTAGCGTAATTTTTTTATTTCCAAGTTTTGACGTCGAGATTTAGTTAAGAGATTTAAAACTTTTTTTAGCATTTTTTTTCTTCATTCAATCAAAAAGTCTGTATTTTTTTAGTGTATTGGTAAGATTTGAACTTGAAACCTAGAGAGAAATAGTGTTACTTGAGTTATAGCTCATTTGCATCCAAAAGCCTCTATGGTGATCAGCTCGCCTGGTGGCCTTGGCTGGTAAATGCATTGACAACTGGATCGTGATGGGAAGGCAGTAAATGGAGCATGGTCTCTCCTAACAATTAGTACCAAGTAGTTGTTGTCTAGCGAAATACAGAATTTGTATCAATAATTAGTGTAAATGTATCCTCCAACTTTGTAGAAACAACCAATATCAGAAGTACTTGGAACAAAAATCACTTTTAAGAGTATGATAGCCACATTGAACTGTGAATCGTGTTTTTTTTCTTTTAATTGGATTATTGGTATTTAAATTTATATTTTGACTAATCTATATTTTAATTAATTCTGTTTAATTGTTCATAATACTCTATTTAGGAGAACGACTCCTTTAGAATAGAATTTTCTATTTCTAAATCTCAAATGTGAGAACACTTTAATGGTTTTGTAAGCTTCAAAGATTCTGTAATATAAACTCTTCTCGGTGGAATAGCATCAAGTCTTGGTTATCTATTTGGAATCATTACAAGGGTTGTGTTGAATAAGCACTCCCTATGAAGTCGGCAGAGTGATGATTATATCAAGGTCAAGGAGAACTACAACATCCCTCTAATAGCTCAACTATGGTTGCCAAACATTATGTAACTCTGTGCCTAGGATTCAAAGCAGCCTTATCTCGTTTTGAACTTTAGGGTACTAGATAGAGAGGTTTCGTGTACTTGGCAATAATTTTCACTTTGACCTCTGTTGGTGCCTTCAGTATTGAGGAAGAGGGATGGTAGGCACATGTGCATTTTCAACCTTTTTTTTTTTTTTAATTGTGAAAATCTTCTATGTGCCCTAAGTAAACTAATTGATTATGCGAATAGCCCATAATTATATAAAATAGGGCAGTTACTTGCAAAATTAGCCTAATTAAGCTTGACTTAAGAGTGATTTAATCTCTATTGACTCCGCCTGTCTTAACAGTATAAAAATTTAACCTAACACAAACATTCTTTGTATGGAATTATGGTCTATCTGATAGCGTTAATTATATTGATCTCATTAAATCCGATTTGAGTTGGATTAAACTTTTAAAAGACAAATCTCTCTCAATGTCATTTTTCCCCAAATACAAAACTCAAATACAGGTACTCAATCATGGCACTGGTTGTTTAAAACCATATGTGTGTGCATATATATATATTAGTTGGTTTTGTTTTTGGGAGTAGTAGTGAATTTTTCCTATATTCATAGCATATTTTAGAGAGAAGTAATTCTCCGTATCTATTTTTTAAAAATTTAATTAAAAAGATTTTATGATTTAAATTGCCTTTAATTTTTTTATTAATTTGAATCTTAAAAGCATAAATTATTCTTTTTGGTAAGGATAAAATCATAAATTATTAAGTCAAGTCAAGGTTGTTTTTTATTTGATATGAGAAGATGCAATCAAGTGGGATCGAATATGATCGAATCGAAAAAATAAGAATAGATGTTGAGAGATTTTATCGGTTGAGTTGTGTCTGAAAAACGGTGAAGCCGAGGTGTGCTTGGAATTTGAAGGTTCACATTTTGTGACGAATGGCTGCATAATATGAATTCAGATCACTGCATTAACTCTCACATTTTGGATTCATATCTCAAATTTCTCATTTCTTTTAGGTTCATGTTGACTTTGTTGACTATTTGTGTGGTTTGATATTCTTTCCATGCACTCCTTGGTCATCCAAACACGACCGAAAAAGATTGTCGGACTGTGACACGTGTGGGGCCTATGATCGTTAAATAATTCAAACCGCGTACCTGCACGAACTCTAAACAAATCGAAAAGTAATGACAAGATGAAAAGTTCGTTCATATATTAAAGTTCCTAAATTAAAAGGTCATGAAGAAATGACAACATTTCAGTATCCTTATTAATACTGGTCTGCCCTGCAAACCATCCTTAGTCTTTTTTTTTTTTTTTTTTAATAGATATCGAGACTCAAACTCAAATATATTATAATAAGAAAAAGAAAAAATATTAATTAAACTAAAATTCATTAACAACTATCCTTAGTCCTAATACCGCACTGTGAGACTTAACCTTCATAAACATGCAATTTGTGGGACACCCAATAGTCTTTTTCTTAGAGGACATGTTCGACTTGGGTTAAAAATACTATTTGTATTCACTTAGTTGATTCAGTGATAGATGGAGTACGAATATTCTTAAATAAAATTTTTAATTCGAATATTATATATGGAGAAAATAGATATTTGAAGAGTTTTACTCTTTAAGAATTCAACCCGACTCGAAGAGAATTTAATCAGATTCAATATAATTATTAGATATTAATGATTTATTTTAAAAAAGAAAATGCTTGAGGCGTTAAATCAATTTTAAATATGGAGGCCCAAAGGTGACACACGAAGAATTGGTCAAAGGGTCTTGCGCATGATTATTTTTCTCTCCATCTTGTTGCATGTATAGGAATTTACTGATTAGATAAGCTGGATTAGCTATATCTTTAATGTTACTATCATTGTTAATCTCTCTCTCTCTCTTAATTATTGTTTTAATTTTTTGATTGAAGAAGCATATTGCTGTTCAAAAGGGGTCCATGATGGCCCCACCATTCTCTCTTTTGCCATGTTTTGGTGGGAAACTTCTGCTCCCTTCTTTGACTGAGATACCTGCAAACAAACATTCCCTGAAAAAAAAAAAAAAAAAACTCTTTGAAGTAAACCAAGAGGTATCAACCTAGTCCTATCTTAGCTTCATTCAACTCAAGAAATTTTGACCATTTCCCTTATTTTCCCTTCCCTTTTCTGTGCTCGAAGGGATATGAAAGAGTGTTGATCATCAAATGTAAACATATCGTTTGTTTATTTATAATAATCAATAAAAAGATCAGAGATTTATAATTATTTTTGTCAAATTTCATTTTTCTAATGCCTTAAAAAGATATATAAACATTCGTTGGTCGCTAAAAATACTATATGTTAACTACTTATAATTCCTACTTCCATTTTTTTGCCTTCTCTCTTAATTTTTTTTCCTTTTCTTTTTTCAAATTTATCTCATCTCCTTGCGTGTATCATCATATAAATATAGAAAGAGAGAGAGAAAGAGTAAAACGAAAGCAAAAGCGAAAACACAGGAGGTGACCATGCCCCTTGCTTACATTGGAGAGAAGGTGAGAGAGGGAGAGAGAGTAAAACGAAAGCAAAAGCAAAACACAGGAGGTGACCATGTGGCTTGTACGTTGGAGAGAAGGTACCAACGGTAAGTTGGTTCAGTGTGGTCTGACTTTAAATTGTTTATTTAAGATGTTGAATTTAATTTGTAATTTAAGTATACAGTAAATTGTTTATTTTAAGAGGTTAATTTTTTTAATAAATTATTATAAATATTAAATTAAATTAATTAAAATATAATTTTAAATATCAATCCATATAATACAAAAAGAAAATATCGAAGAGAAAGGTGCGATATGGTTTTGATAAGTGGTTTGCTTATGAAAGGACGGACAGTGGTTGTCGGCTATATAAATCAAGAGAAGTAATTATATTTAATGAAAAATCATTTTTACATGAGAATTTAAATTTTTATGTAATAAAAAAATCATTTTATACTTTTAATTCTTTTACCTGAAAATTGTTAATTTTTTGAATGGAAGGTGATCATGTGTTCAGAAACAATTGCATCCAGTGAAAAAAATATTCAGAAATTAATGAAGAGGAATTTGTGAGAATCAATATTCTCTTAAAATTAATGAAATGATAAAAATTTTAAAATTAAATAAATTTTAAAAGAATATAATAGAAAATTTACTATTTTAAACTATTCTAAAATGTTAAGTTGATCTGAAACCAATCTACTTGTTTAGGTCTTTCATTTCTCCTTTTTTTTTTTTTTTTTTCTTTTTTCTCTGTCTCTTGAAATCTACATTAGAAAAAGTTATTATGATTATAAAATTTTTAAAATATTTTATAATATATTTAAAATTTATAAATTTATAAAATTTTTTAACTTATAAACTATAAACAATAAAGTTTATAACTTTTTTTTTTTTTAAAAAAAAAAACTAAGTTCACATTTGTTATTATTATTGAGGGTGAACTTTGGTGCTACGATGGGATTGTTCTTTTGATGAGCTCGAGTTTAAGGGTTCGAGACATGAAAATAATTTTTTAATAAAAATACAAAGAGAAGATTATATACATATATACCCATCCTTCCCCTATCCCTGCACTAAATCAGCAAGCACTTTGTGTACCAGATGATTTCTTTTTTTTTTTTACACCAATTATTATTATTATTATTTTCTTTTATAAAACTTATAAGTGGTTATTTTTTGAGCTATGGGTTAACCAAAATACCCTTAATAATATTTCATTCTCTTATCTTTACCTTTTTCATGTATTAAAAAAATAATTATTTATATGATATAATGACAGCATGCACTTTGTAGTTATTTCAATGTGGTCGCACGGAAATAGAAACAGGAAAACAAAAATGGGCTCAAAATGATACATAAAAATGTCATTTTATAAAAATATAAGAAACAAAAATATAAAAAAATACATAAATATAAAAATATAAAATTTTTATGTAGTTATCCATTATTTTATAAAAATAATAAAACAACCATATTTGAAAATATGAATATAAAATTATTAAAAATGTAATAATTAATTGATAAAAAAAATAAAAAACAAAAGTAATAATTAAATAAATAAATAATTCATTAAATCTGAAAAATATGTAAATAAAAAATATAAAAATTTTTATATAAATATCAATTAATTTAATATATTGATCCATTTAAAAAATGAGAAATGTCGATTTTGAAAAATTTCTATTGAAATAGCTTTAAGCACTTATTGTAGTGAAACACAATAACTCCTTAAACTCGTAAATTATCTTATAAGCAGTTAGTTCTATTTTATCTCAACACATTGATAATTTATTTTAAAAATAAAATATAGGAGATTATAAGCTTAAAAAAACATTTTAAAAATTTTAAGAATTTAGAATTTTTTCAAAATAAACTAGCCAAACACCTGAACTCAGTTTCCCACATCAATTATAAACCAAATATATAATGATCCAACCACTGATATAATTTTGCCATAGAATCACGAGTAATCGTAGATACTTCAAAAAAAATATATATATATTACAGGTATGGTCTATTAGAGGTGAGCGTGTTGACATGGTTTTTTTTTTTTATTATTTTTTTATTTTTGCATCAAATTATCACAAGCTTGTTCTATTATTGACGTGATCGATCAAATTTATCCGATAATTTTCATTAATTATACGTCATACCTTATGCCAAAAAGGAATCAAACATATAGCTGAAAATGCAAAACCAAGGAGGGCGTGACAAAAGCTTAGTTTCCCATAGAAACAAAGGCATGCAATAAAGTGAAATCTTTTTTTTTTCTCCCAAAAAAAAAAAAGATCTGACCATATGAAATTGGTCTAATATTGCACACAAAACTCTCTGATCACATTCAAACCTGATGAAAACATAAGTACATACCCACCTCAAACGATTCAATACAAGCATAATAAAAAAGAGCATAAGCATACCACATTAAGAGATCTTTATCCCCAAACTTCCAAGAAAAAAGATTGAACATATATCTTTTGAAAGCCAAATTAAGAACAAAAAATTACTTACCCAAAGTTCCGAAAACCCTTTTTACTAGTCAACTACAAGGTTATGTTAGTATGGATATTTTTAGAAATGAGTATATTTCTGTTTTCTTTAACGACTGATATATCTGTTTGAATATATTAAAATATGAAAATGATAATTTATAATTTTGTTTTAAAACTTTTATAATTAATTATGTTGTGCGCATCATTTGGTCAAGCACCTGAAATCATGTTTTTATTATTTTTTTTCTCTAAAGATATGATATGATTTTATTTGGATTTAGTTCTAACCTTTATCACCGAATTTTGCCTTTCCTTATCTCTATGTCCTCGTGTACTTAAGACTCTAGGTTGTATAAAGATTAGGCGCACTTGGGTTTGTATCTTTTTCTTTTTTTGGGTTTTTGGCATTTTTCCATATTGTCCAACACTATGTCCCATGTTGAAAAAAACAAGAGAGACTAGTAGTAAAATTCCTATAAAGAGAGAGAGAGGGGTGCAACTTTGTAGCAAAAGAGAAATAACTTATTCCTTTTTCTTGAGTTGTGTTGAGAGTTCAGACGGTCTTAGGAAAATGGAAGACCAATGCAGTCCACTAGCCATGGCCTTCTACAACCAGGATGAGGTAATACATTTTGATGACTTTACTTTCCTCACATTTGATTTCTAGTTTCTTGGTTTTTGTCAAATGTTTGTGGACTAATGTATATTTTGTTTACTCTGATGTAGGGAATGGAGGAACTTAGACAATTTCTCTTGTGCACAACATTGGAGCTAGAAAAAACACTCCTCTCCACAAATGAGGAAATTGCAAGGAAAGAAGATGAATTGGTATCTCTAAGGAATCTCTTGAAGATTACTATCCAAGAGAGAGATGACGCACAAGCTATGTGTCGAAAGCTAATGCTCGAGAAACTCATGCTTCAGCATCAACAACCCATGTCTTTTATGAGCAATGAGGATAATTCTTCCAACCTTGGGGGCTCCAACAATGGCTTTTCCACATCGGATTGCACTGAGGGCGTCATATCGCCTAGCCAAGACCAAATCATGCAGCAACAACAAGCCAATTCGCTACTTCTACGAGACACTCTAGAGATGGTACCAAAGAAGCCATTACCAGAAAAGGGGAAGTTCTTGCAAGCAGTGATGGATGCAGGGCCTCTTCTCCAAACACTAATGCTAGCCGGTCCACTCCCTCAATGGCAAATCCCTCCTCCCCAATCGAATTTCATTGAAATCCCACCAATTTCAATTCCTTCTTCATCAACAACCTCTCCTTCCTCAAACCAAGAACATTCCAGCAATGCCGATCACCAATTCAAATTCACCAAAAAAAGAGGTTTGATGGGATGTGAAGTCTCCTATTCTCCTCCTCCCCGCACAAAGTTCCAAAGAATTCTTTCTTTTCATTGACTCGAGACCCTCCAGCTTGCAGCTCCTAATTCCATTAGCACATCTAGCCTTTTCAAAGTGTTCACATGAAAAGGTTTTAGTCGGAAAGTTTAGATGAACCAGTCAAGAAATTTGTACAATAGTTTGTTTCGTTTGATATGAGAAGATCTTGACTGCCTTAGAAGAGGACAGAGACTATTTTAGAATCTCTTTTAAAGCTTTTATATTGGGAAAAGTCTCAATGTATTCTACATTTTAACCATCAATTTTCAATTGAAATTTCTCTCTTGTTTAAGTAATTTGAACTCCGTCCACATTAAAATTGAGAAGTGATTATGGATGGTTGCCAAAATGAGCAATCATAGAGCTCACCCATCGGTTTCCTTTCCATGAAGATACCTGCTGCTTACTGTGGATGTCTGCCACTTAAATTGCATCTAATTAGGCACCCTTTCTTTTAATTTTCATGAAGCTAAGACAATTTTTCTATGCTCTTAACTGAACCAATCAATTCTTGTTCTTTTGTAGAGGCTTCAAGGGGACAGCGCCTCACGCGTTTGATTAAAGATCACTTTTAGAACATTTAAAACCTTTTCCATATTTCCCTTATTGCATTGAGATATTGAAAATGAATCTGTCTCAAAGAGATCAAGATGGACCCATCCTTAGCACTTTATCCTTTCTCGTAGAAGTAATTAACCATCTATAGAAAAACTTCAGCCCCATGGAATCGAATCCAAACGTATCTTAACCCTACAATGAAATGTGTAGGTCCAATAGAATACGACATGAAAGTAGCCTCTTTGCAGGCAGAGATAAAACTGTGTACATATGGCACTCTTCAGACCTGCAATCTGATTAGTTTGTTGCCTTCTCTAGTTTCAAACCAACAAATTGTACATATTTTTGAGGTTTTGGGGCCTGTCTTGTTGAATGTGAATGGGTGCAAAGGGTCAATGAAATAACATAACAAAGTTGCTTTCCTTGAACAATGTGGCCACATATGGCCAAAAATTTCAAAGATCACATGGTGAATGACCCCTAGTGCAATCCTACCATTGCATTGAGACCTAAACATGGACCTAAAGGGTCATTTGCGCCTTGATCACGGGATAAATTAGTGTATTTTGATAATGATGTATGTGTTCATAGCTAACAAAGAAGACCAAATTTTGAGACTCATGAATCCAGGTCTATTCTCTTCCTTAGCATGGAAGATCACGAGGACTAGGCCTGTGAACTCTCTCTCTAGTCATGTCAATACGAGTTAAATCAATGGAATAAGAGGAATAAGAGTACGAAGTATGTTAAGGGAAATGGAAACTTAGCTATCAAAAATTAGAAAGAAATGCACTACAAGTGGACCAGGTGGATTCATATATATTCAGCATATGAACAGTCGCACGGATTTCTTCAGCCTTCGAAGTCTAGAGGGGGTGTTCGTGGAGCACATGTGAGTGAAATGTACTACTCAGCCAAAGTGGGGCTTAGCTGAGAGTCACTATTCTATGCATCTTTCGCTTTCAGAAACAGCGAGAATATGTGCTTCGCCGTACTTATAGTCTTTCTCTGGTTCTGCTTGGAAAAATAATAGCCAAAAATATGCAGAAGTCATATAGTAAAGCTGTCTTCACATAGGTCACTTCAGGCTCTTTCCTAATTTTTCTTACCCATTTAAGTCTACAAGAACCAAAAAATATCTAATTTCGGAATCTGCCATGAAAATTTAGAGTAAAGCTACCGTGTATAGAATTGATATCGTGGTCAATGGAGGACGCTGAAGGATTCTGAAATTGCAGAGATGATTTCTCTGCATTGTGTTGTAATTGTTTTGTGAATCTCATGTATCTTTTAAGTGAAACATTTATCATCTGTGAAAACTAGGGCTGTCTCCGGTCGGGTACCAAACCTGAATACACTATTGACCTGACCCGAGGTTTTCAGGTTTCTTTTTTTTTTTAGCAACGGATACCCAAACACGAAAATTCCTTTTCTTTGTTTTACCCCAAAATTTAAAATAATATCTAAATATTATTTTTTAATGAACATAATAAGGAGATTTTTTTTTTTGCTATGTAGAAGTTAAAGAAAATTTTTTTTTTCAAAGAATCTTATACTTATAGTATTAAAAAAAAAAGAAAAATTAAATTTTTTTTTAAGAAAACTCTATACAAATAAAAAAAAAAGAAAGGAAAATATGGTCATTACAAAATATTTTTTTGCTCTAATTCTACTTTTATCCCCATGATTATAATATATTTACAAATATATTTGGATTAATTCGAATGCATCGGATTAATTCAGATTTTTTAATTATCGACCCAAATCCGACCTGATATAAAAAAAAACCCGAATTAATCCAACCGAACACTTCAAATTCGGACAGATCACGAGTTTTGCTCGGGTCGAAGCCAGCCCCGATGGAAACATATTGTCTTATTTGCTTCATCTGAGTTAGTAACAACCAGCACATTGAGTGGCTTCATACCAAAATTTTCAAATTTGATCTGATTGTGTATATAATGCGGCTCATGTGTCTTTATATTCTATGTGAAATATAACATAGCTAATTTTATTATTCCCAGAGAAAAGCATGGGCCATTCTGCCCAGAAATCAATCTAGTCGTCCAGTCCGGACCAAAAACTGGCTCGGGCTACAACAAATTGAATTCAAATCGGCCCGGCTATAATACACGGGCAATTTCGATTCCTTATGTTTTTAAATTGGGAACCGATTCAGTACGGAATCGGAACCGACCCGGCCGAGTCAGTTCTAATGTTTAACTTTTTTTTTTTTTTTTGAATTTTTTCAAACTTCCACCAAAATAAGAAAGAGTGCCTGTGAAAATGAACTCTATAAACATTTTTTCGCGCTTGGTTTGGTGAAAAAAATACCCCTTTTCTCTCTCTCTCTCTCTCCTTTCTCAATTTTTAGTTCCTTTTTTTGTTAGGTGTCGTGCTACTAACTGAAAGTGTGACTGTGAATGAAAGAATTCGAGGAAATGGGTATCCTCCATAAATAGAAATGATGCATACATAAATGAAGTGGTGTTTGAGACTTGATATCTCCCGATTAGTGACTTTCTTTAAAATGCCAAATAGAGCCTCTCTCACACGCTATGAGAATGTACTGCCCAAGTAAAGGGCCAAACTAAATGGCATATATTAATTAGAAGTGAGAGAGAGAGAGAGAGAGAGAGAGAGAGAGGTGGGGGAGTACAATTTATTTGAAAATTTATGAATACTTGTGAACCAATAACAAAGAAAAAAAATTATTGAATTGGCCCGACGTGACCCAATATAACGAGCCTAGTTTTGAGTAAAGTTTTTTGAAACCGGCTCCAAAAAAAGCTAGGAGTCGCGATCGAACCGGCCAGTGATTCTTGGATCCATCCTTAATCGGACCAGAATTGACCTAAACGGGTTTGATCTCAACTCTATTTATTCCCTCAGTGGACACATTTATTTCTTTTTGACTTATCATTATATTTTCTCAGCTATTTTGACATATATTAACCATTTTAAAAATCTCATGTTCGAATAATCAATGAACGACTCAATCATCATATAACATCGTGATTAACCAGGACATTAGATTATTTTAATTAAGTTTATAAGTTTGAATTTTAAAAATAAAAAAATAAATATCAGAAGAGTCAATTTTTTAATTGATCTTATAGTATTCAAACTAAATTATTTAGATAGATCGAACCAAATTATTTAGATAAATCAAACATCGATCGGTCCAAAAAAGGAAAGAAAGAATTAGTGGATCATTACTTAGACATTTGGAGCTTTCAATGTTGCCTATACTAATGTTAACTTTAATAAGTTTTAAACCATCAATACCTAAGATTTTTTAATGCCAAATGTACAATTTCCTATGGCTCTTTTAGGAATCTAATCATCAAAGGCATGCAGTTTATTTTATGTTTGATGTTTATAACTTAGAGACAATTTTGACTCCTATTTCTATGGACATCTTCTTTTCAAATGATATGATACTTTCACTTGAATAGCAGGATTGTACAATTTTAAAGACAAAAATATTTCTTTCTTTTTTTTTCTTTTTCTAAATAATGTAAGTAGGAGTTCATTATTTTTTTAAATCATCTTTTTATTGGACCTCAATATGTCTTAAATTAAATTATTTCCTAGGATGGGCCATTTTTGGCCACATTCTTATTATATAATAGTCTTAAAAACGTAAATGGTCTCTATATGGCATAAGAAATTAAAAGTGAACCATCTCAAGGAATAATTTGATTTAAAATTTTTTTAGAATTCTCGCTTGGAGTTGATAAAAGTTTTATGCTGACTGTTAATTTATTACAATCTTTCTTCTTTATCCAAATTTAGGATCAACAGTATTATAAAAACACAGACTTTAAAATTTTTTAGAATAAAAAAATGAAAAATAAAAAATAGACTTTTTACCAAAAATCCAGCCACATACTTATTTCATTTTTTTAGCCACATTTTCTCTTCATAATCCATGCAAAAATTTGTAAGAGTTAGGAATGAAAATAATAAAATTTAGTAAAAAACCAAAAATAAGATAAGAAAAATCACATTTTATTTTTTTTTGGAGGGGAGGGGGAGAGAGCTGGATTTTTAGCCGATGAATCTTAATCGTCATCATCCTTCATCAGACGGCAAACAAAGGATATACTAAACAAGAAACAAAAGACCATCCGAAAAAGGAATAGGCGTCAAAAGAGTCCGTAAACTCGAGATTTAGCTCTGCAAGCCTCGGCTTTTGGAGCAAAACCTTTTGCTGAATTGAAAATGCAGATTCTATCCCCACAACCCACAATTGCTCCATGTTCAATTATACAAAACCCATCTTTTCATCTTCTCTCTTCTCGCCCAAAAAACTCTCCTTTCTCTTTGCAATCTCTCAACAATTTTTTCAGCCCCATTTCAAAAGGACCATTTCTTTCTCTTCAGCTTCTTTCCAAATCCATACCCAGAAACATCAATACCATTTGTTGTTCCTTAATGTCTTCTGAAGTCTCTGCTTCACAATCTCAGGTTTTGACCATGACCCATTTCTCAAATTTGTGTTTGTCATTTAAATTTTATCATATTATGAAGTTATTTGGAATGTCCTTTTGAATGGCATAATTTGTATGAATTGAACAAATAATTATCTGGATTTCTCTAATTTCATATTCTAGATTACGGGTTTGTCACATTTTTCATTTTTAGCATGATCTGGATTTTGAGAGCTGGACAAGGGGAGTTTAAAGATTTGTTTGAATTGATCTCAATAGAAGAGAATAGTACTTCGATTAACAATTGAATTGAGATTGAGAATGTGGACTACTTATGTGTGAAAGAGATGACCTAGTTGCTGTCCTCGAACTATTGTAACAAGGAAAGTGTTGTTGTCTTTCTCAAGGAGCTAGAATTCGACTATAATAATAGCAATAATCAAAAGTTGGAAATTCTGTGACTTTCGTTTTGTTTGTTGCACTTTCACCAGTAGAGTTTCCCTATAGGTTAAGTCGGACCAAAGCCAAAGCCAAAAGAGCTTAATGCTTTGGTATTGTACATAAGACCTGATATGCAAGGTGTTATTTTGAAAGAGGTTCGTAAAAGTGAAAATATTAGGTAAAATCAAGTATTAAAGTGGTAAAAAGAAGTGAAGAGAGCTTTTACAAGTTACTTTTTACGAGACAAAAGGGTAATCTTGAAAACCGTAAAAATTCTTATGCAGAAACTCTTCTAGCCTAAGCCATCCCTCCCTATTGATGCTATAATTAATCTCTTGTTTGAATCTCTTTCGTTGCACTCAAACAAAGTTATGGAGAATAAGAGCTTCTCAAGCACTTGTATCTATTTGAAGAGTTTTTCCAAATAGGGCCTAATTCATGGATTCAAGCTAGTTTGATCGGTAAAAACTCTTGAGATGATACTAAGTGGCCTTAGGATCATATCTTGCCTGCGTCAAGGTTTTTCCTTTGGGGAGAGCTCTTATGGATAGGGTGAAATGAGAGAGTTCTGCTCATTGTGTGGCCCAGTTGTCTTTGTACTAAAAGAAAAGAAAATAAGAGCTAGTTTGATCGGTAGGATCATATCTTGCCTGCATCTAAGTTTTTTCTTCCGGGAGAGCTCTTATGGATAGGGTGAAATGGGAGAGTTCTGCTCATTGTATGGCCCAGTCGTCTTTGTACTAAAAGAAGAGAAAATAAGACCATACTGTAATATGTTAAAATTTCATGTATTCATCATCTTTTTGATCCATTACCACACATGCCTCCGATGTATCCTGAATGCAATCAAAATTGGACTCATTTTGCAATGCCTTGGGATGTTCCTAAATTGATTTTCCTTAGCCTTGAGAAATAAAGACAAATGGCTTAGTTACACACTGCGGGCCAATGTTGAGCCTTTCAATGAAGAATGCCTGTGTTTCCCATGGGCCAACAGCTTTAAACTTTTGAAATTTGCAGAAATTTGCAGACACGACAATTGCTTATTCATGAGGTTCTCATGTGGCAATCTGGTGCTCTTAGGAGGGTGAGCCTTGGTGTAACGGTGGAGTTGCTCCTTTGGTGACTTGGAGGTCATGGGTTCGAGGTGTGAAAACAGACTATTTGCAAAAATGCAAGGAAAAGGCTGCGTATATATACACCCACTCTTCCCTACCATCGCACTAAGCCGGGGAGCCATTTGTGGACCGGGTGAACCCTTGATTGTTGAAATTACACTTTCACTAAAATGCTTATTCCGCTTAAAAATGGACATTTAACTTTAGGAGGATGTCTTTTTTTTTTTTTCTTTCTGTTGCAGGATAGTTTGTTCTACTCAAAAGCATTTTGGGTCAGTAAATCTATAATTGCCTTGAATGTGAACGTTGGATATGGTTCTTGCTACCTATATGCAAGTAAAATTGCTGCATTATCATTGGCAGACAACGGAATACAAGGTTTGGACACTGGACAGTACTTGTTTAAGTTATTGCATCTTAATTACACTGATTCTCTTATCGAAGGAGATCCTATCACTAAAAAGTTTTCATCGATCAGAATTTGACTCGGTGGCTCTTCTATTCAGGTGAGGATGCAAAATTTGAGCTGGTAGAAGTCAAAAATGGCCTTTCAGCAAATGCAATGCTTTGATTTATTTTATAATTCTTTGATTTTGCCACCTCTATGTAACAGAATTGCTAGTTCCCCAGGTTCTCTTTTGTTGATAAATAAATAATCCAAGTTGAATGCTCTTTTGTAACTCTAGCTTGTTGACAAGAATCAGAAAGCTGTTGATCCCTGACTTTGTCCTCTCCCAACGGTCTGCTAGGTAGTTGAAAAATTTCTTCATATTTGAGATTACAGAGCTTTCAGTGCTCCTTCAGCTGTGGATGCAAGAAGTCTACTGAAATGCCAGTTAGCTGTTGCTGTTTGTACTTGTAAGATTTCCTTTTCTGGGTTGAAAGGAAAAGTTCTGTCAAGGAACCGTAACTTTGATTTCTGTAGAGGTCACCTTTTTCATGACCAAGTTATGCATTTTTCCTTGGGCAATACCTTACTTTTAAGCTAAGCTCTAAATCTTCTTTTGATGTTGTTTGATCAAGAATAATTAGTAAGTGAACAGATGGCTCTTGAATTTGCACTTGATGGTAACAGTCAATAAAGTGAAGAATCCATATTAGATAGTCAGAACTGCTTATTGTTCAATCCTAATGACTCCATCGTAGTTCTTTTCCTTGTGGCAGCTAATGATGTATGTGGCAATGTAACTAGCTTTTTGCCTATGATGGACCCCTGGTTGCAGTTTACTCGGAAGGGGCTGTGTCTTTATATCTTTGGGCTCCGACTGCTCAAGTATATAAACTTCTTCCATCCTGTCTCTCAATACTCATATTTTAGTGCTTCACATTTTTCTTGTATATTAATTCACGATTAAAACTCTTCTTTTGTAATTTTACGTGCTTAAATAGGAAGTATATGCTCGGATTTTCAAAGATCCAAATAGTTGGGACCCCATGGATGTTGTCAGACTAGATGCAGCCAATGGTGTTTGGAGCACCAGGGGACCAAAAAGTTTGGAAAGCTGCTATTATGTATATGAAGTTTCTGTTTACCACCCTAGCACCTTGCAAATTGAAAAATGTATAGCAACTGATCCCTGTGCAAGAGGGTAAGCTGCTTGTCCTTGTTAAGGAGTGCTTTTTTATTCAAAATCTAAAGGCTTATATGTTTGCAAATGGTTTCCCTGATATTATTGTTGAAATAGGCTCTCATCAGATGGTGCACGGGCACTGTTCGTTAGTCTTGAAGATGAAGCTTTAAAGCCTTATTGATGGGACTGCTTAATGAATGAGAAGCCTAGTCTCCCTTCTGCCTGGGATGTCAGTATTTATGAATTGCACATTAGAGTTTTCAGGTAAATAACCAGTGTCAAAGGACTTATATAAATTGTGTATGGACTGCAAAGTTCTAGCATAAGACATGAGTGGTCTCTGTTATAAAGGTTGGCAGCAGCCATACTGCAAGACATACCTGCTACACTGCTCTCTTCTTGGGCTGCAAGAGGAAACCCCAGCAAGCAGGAATCTTGCTCCAGAAATTTATTTTCACACACATTGTGAAACATCTGTCAAATTCAGGTTCAAAAGATTCACTGTTACAATTCTCTAGTGGTTTCCATTGAATGTGCATTTTATGAAAAATACCTCACAGTAATCACCATTACCATTTTGGTGCCAGTGACACCACTGTCGATCCATCCATCTGTGGTGGTTATCTTGCTTTTACTTGCTGGGTGTGTTCATGATCCTCGTTTCAGATAAATTTGTCTCACACCAAAAATTTTCCTGGTTATTGCACCTTGATGGACATATTTCTGAAACTATCATTTCTTTATTTCCTCTGACTGCTAGAAAGTTGACATACAATCATTGAGCAGAGATTCACTTATGCTTTTATTTTGTATGGGATGATTTACTGTTGTGAGTCAATTTAATCTCGATGGTTATGTCACGCATTTAATGCTAGTATTAGCTCAGCAATAAAAACACTGTTGTTAAATCTCTTGAAAGGAGGTGATTTTTGTGGCAAGTGGTTTTATTTGCCTGAGAAACTTGCATGAATTCTGCATATTAGGATACTTACTAGTTCATGCACAATATGGCATTGTGAAGCATCATATTCTTTCTTTATCTCCTATATTAAACACATATGTTGTTCTTGGAATTTAAGGGTTTTGAAAATGCTGTTGCTTACCACCTCTGTCATGTATTAAAAACTTGTAACCACTACTATAATTTCCTTCTTTCCTCTTCTTTGAACCTTTCAAGTATCATTCTACATCATTAATTTAGATCATAGTTTACAACCAAAAAACTTGGTTATGATTTGTAAAATATCTCCAACGTTTCAAGCATGGACACATGAACTGCAAACATGATTGAATGGAAAGTAACACCAAGCTCAAGAAAGTCAGGAAGCTAAATTGGAAACAAGTTAAACTTGTGCACTCTTAGAAATAAGTATTCGTTGACTTCAGATACCAGAAAGGATACTCTAATATTATCTTACAGTCTACATCTTCTGCTTGAAGGATTCAGCAGGTATGCTTCATCTGAAAAAATATTCGATTCTGGCCTCACCCACGTGCATTTGCTGCCAACTTTCCATTTTGCCTAAGTTGAAGATGATTAGAAGAAATGGAAATCAGTAGGCAAGTGTACTTATTTGAAGCCCATCTTAAGCAAATATTCTTTTGGACTAATATTAGAAGTCTCTAACACATGAACTGCAAACATGATTGAATGGAAAGTAACACCAAGCTCAAGAAAGTCAGGAAGCTAAATTGGAAACAAGTTAAACTTGTGCACTCTTAGAAATAAGTATTCGTTGACTTCAGATACCAGAAAGGATACTCTAATATTATCTTACAGTCTACATCTTCTGCTTGAAGGATTCAGCAGGTATGCTTCATCTGAAAAAATATTCGATTCTGGCCTCACCCACGTGCATTTGCTGCCAACTTTCCATTTTGCCTAAGTTGAAGATGATTAGAAGAAATGGAAATCAGTAGGCAAGTGTACTTATTTGAAGCCCATCTTAAGCAAATATTCTTTTGGACTAATATTAGAAGTCTCTATTAAGATTCTTGTGTTTTGTGTGACTATACTTTTGAATGCCTTCAAATATTTGACAGATATGGAGATGTTAGAAACATTACCACCGGATTTGGATGAGCAACAAGCTCAAATTAGAGCCATCCAAAATGAAGATGGCTATAACTAGGGACAGAGTGCTCACTGATACTGACAGCCTCAATTTGTGTTGTTACTTTGGATGAGCAAATAATATCTCATTTGATGCATCACTGAGGCAGGTATAATCCTGTTCTCTGGGGTGTACTAGGGAAGCTGTGCAAGTAACCCAAATGGTCAATGTCGGATAATTGAGTTCAGAAGTATGGTGCAGGTGTGAATCTTTCTGTTATTTGCACAAGGGTGTTGACTGTTTATTAAGAGACTTAAGGAAACAACATCAATGAAGAGCTTGATTATAGGATCAAGATTTGATCTAATATATTTCCTTTCCCTTTTAGTTGGTTTTTAGTTGTCTAATTGACTTTCGCATTTTTAGTTGATTTTCTTTCATTTCTATTATTTAATTGACTCTTTTGTATTCCATAAATATGTATACTAATTTTGTATATATACATATGTACCAAACAATGTAATGATATGGAAAATTCATTTCCCTTCAAATCAAACTTTGTCATGGTATCAGAGCAGGTTTTCGACTTGTAAAACCTAGTTTTTTTTTTCATTCTTCCTTGATAATGTCAAATCCAATGGCTCTTGAAACAGATCCAACCTCACCATACTTCTTACACCATTCAGATAATCCAAGTACCATGTTAGTTTCCTAACCATTGATTGGAGATAACTATCCAACTTGATGTCGAGCCATTACCATGACTTTTGAGGCAAAGAACAAATTAGGATTTTTAGATGGGTCGATTGTGAAGCCAGAACCAGGTTCACCCATCTTCACCCTTTGGAGTCGTTGCAACAGTATGACATTATCTTGGCTTCTCAATGCAGTGAGCAAAGAAATTGCAAGCAGCGTCATCTTCATGGAAACAGCCCATGATGTATGGCATGACTTTCGAGATCGTTTCTCTCAACAAAATGCCCCACGAATATTTGAAATCCAGGGAGCCATCGTCAATCATCTTCAGCAAAATAACTCCATCACTGTTTACTACACTGGTCTGAAGGCTTTATGGGATGAACTCAATATTTACAACTCATCCACTACATGTACTTGTGGTGCTGCTCAACAACTCACAACTTTCCAGCAGCGTGATCGTTTTATCCAATTTTTGATGGGCTTGAATTATACATATGTATCCGTAAGAAGTCAAATCTTACTCATGAATCCTCTTCCATCTATCACTCAAGCATATGCGTTTGTGCAGCAAAAAGAACGACAAAGGTCAATACTTATGACCAATCTCGTACCGGACCAATCTGCGTTCATGGCTCACCATGGAAGACAAAATTCTTCTTCTCCATGGCAAGATAAATCAAAACATCATAAACACTGTAATTATTGTGGAAGGGATGGACATATAGAGAAATGGTGCCGCAAAAAACAAGCTGATATGCGTTCTGCTACATCTAACCAGCCGAAAAAGGATCAATGTCGGCGTGAGCAAAATTATACACCAAATCATAATCGACCAATTGCAACTGTTGCGGATAGTGTCCCATTTCTTTTCATAGCTTGCCTTTCATTGAGGAACAAATACGGTTCTCCTCTCCTTAATTCAATCAAATAACACCACCTCTTCTCATCCTTTAGCTAACTTGGCAGGTATGGTTTCTTGTTTTTCTTCTCATTACGATGACACTTGGGTAATTGACTCTGGATACAGTGATCATATGACTCACGATCTAAATTCCTTGCATGATGCCTCTTTTTATAATAGCCAACCTGTCAAACTCCCAAATGGTAGCATTGTTCCAGTAACTTACTTAGGCTCCATTAAATTTTCACCAAATTTTTCATTAGACAACGTTTTGTATGTCTCTTCTTTTAAGTTTAATCTCCTATCTGTTAGCAAAATCACACAAGCTTTTAATTGTTCTCACTTTTTTCTCAGACTGTTGTGTTTTTCAGGATCTGAAAACGAAGAGGATGATTGGATTGGACAGAGAACGTGATGGTCTTTATTACCTTGATTTAAAATTCAACCACACTATCTCTTTGTTATCCATTACTACTACGTACAAACAAGACTTATGGCATTGTCATCTCGGCCATCCCAGTTCAAGTATTTCACCTATGTTCTCTCGTTTAGATCCTAATATCAATTTTTTTTTTTTTTTTTTTTTTTTTTTTTTTTTTTTATCTATCTAAATGCAATTGTATGATTTGTCCTTTAGCAAAAGAATCACGACTTCCTTTTCCACATGGCTGTATTTCTTCTAAATCCTATTTTGATTTAATTTATATTGATATTTGGGGACCTTATTCTACTCCATTACTGGAGCACGTTATTTTCTCACAATAGTGGATGCTTTTTCACGCACTACCTGGACATATTTGATGCGTTTTAAATCCCAAGCCTTTATCCATATACGTCATTTTTTTTTTCTATGGTTAAAACACAATTTGATGCCTCCATTCGTGAAGTGCGTAGTGACAATGCATTTGAATTTTTTAATCATGACATCAATGAATTTTTTAAATCTCTTGGTGTCCTTCATCAACATAGTTGTGTTTACACACCCGAACAAAATCGGGTTGTTGAACGTAAACACCGTCATCTACTAAATGTTGCGCGAGCCTTGCGATTCCAAGCTAATTTACCTTTAACATTTTGGGGTGAATGTATTCTTATTGCAACTTATCTGATTAACAGAACCCCTACAGCTGTTCTTCATGGCAAAACCCCTTTTGAACTTTTGTTCAATAAAATACCTACATATCACAATTTATGTGTTTTTGGCTGTTTGGTTTTTGGTCAAAATAATCATCCCAAACATAAATTTGATTCACGTGCTTTACCAGGTATATTTCTTGGTTACCCGTATGACCAAAAGGGATTTAAGATTTTTGATATTAAATCTCAAACAATTTATGTGAGTAGGGATGTCGTATTTCATGAAAATAATTTCCCATGCAAATTGCAAGTGCTAATTGATACTACTACTATCCATGTTCTCCCCCTTCCATTAACTGACACCGGTGACTCAACTTATCCACCTACAAATTCCATTATTGAACCCACCACTATGCATTCCATAGTACCCCTTCGTCGCTCACGAGTGACTCGTCCTCCGACAAAATACCAAGACTATCATTGCTCTCAAACTCAACATCAATCATCTTCAACTTTTTCAGGTACTCAATATCCTTTGGAAGATTATCTTTCTTTCCATCAGTTCTCTCGTAGACACTGTGCTTTTCTTGATGCCCTAATCTCTATTACAGAACCCAAAACGTTCATCCAAACTGTACGAATACCTCAGTGGCAAGAAACTATGAAAACAGAGCTGAATGCCCTTGAAGCAACAAATACATGGTCTATTATGCCTCTTCCGCTGGAGAAGAAACCCATTGGATGTAAATGGGTTTATGAAATCAAAAGACATTCTAATGGTAGCATTGAACGCTACAGGGCACGTTTGGTAGCCAAAGGATATACTCAAATTGAAGAGGTGGATTATCATGACACTTTTGCTCCGGTGGCTAAATTGGTGACTGTCCGAGTTCTTTTAGCCATTGCTGCCATTCATCGTTGGCCTCTTTATCAGTTTGATATGCAAAATGCCTTCTTACATGGCCCACTACAAGAGGAAGTATACATTTGTTTACCTCCAAGACATCCACAGCAGGGGGAGAAACATCTGGTCTGCAAACTTCATAAATCTTTATATGGCTTGAAGCAAGCTGGAAGAAATTGGTTTACTATATTTTCTGCTGCCTTATTAGAAGTCGGTTTTACAAAGTCACATGCTGACAATTCTTTATTTTGTCTCCATCATGGATCATCTTCTATTTTCCTCCTGGTTTATGTGGATGATATCGTCATGACTGTAAATGACCTAAAACTTTTATCACAAATCAAGGTCTTATTACAATGCTTTTGTGTCAAGGACCTTGGTCCTTTTAAGTATTTTCTTGGTATCGAGGTAGCTAGATCTTCTCATGGCATCTACCTATCACAACACAAATATGTCATGGATCTTCTTGCAGATTCTGGCCTCACTGGTGCTCGTATTGCTCATACACCTATGGAGCAAAATCTCAAACTTACAAACTCTATTGGTGATTTGCCAGAAGATCCCTCCTCTTATCGTCGTTTAGTTGGTCGTCTCATTTATTTGACAATTACTCAACGTGATATTACATTCGCTGTTAATGTTCTTAGCCAGTTTATGCATCAACCTCGTCAACCGCACTTAGATGCTGCTCATTGGCTGCTTCGCTACTTAAAGAAAACTCCAGGTCAAGGCATTTTATTGTCTTCTTCTAGCCCAATAGAGCTTATTGCTTTTTCAGATTTCAATTGGGCAAGCTGTCCTCAAACTCGTCGGTCAACCACAGGATACTGCATCTTCCTTGGTTATAGTTTGATATCTTGGAAAAGTAAAAAGCAACAGACTGTATCACATTCGTCGGCTGAGGCCGAATATCGTGCCATGGCTACCACTACACGGGAAATCATTTGGCTTCAATCTTTACTTAGTGATCTTGGCATTTGTTTATCATCTGTCACTCCTCTATATTGCGACAACCAAGCAGCACGTCATATTGCTGCTAACCCAGTCTTCCATGAGCGTACCAAGCATCTTGAAATTGATTGTCATATTGTTCGTGAAAAGTCTGAAGCTGGGATCATTCAACCTCTTGCCATCTCTACTACAAACCAACCGGCTGACATTCTCACCAAAGCATTAAGCAAGGATCAGTTTTTGTTTCTTCAAAGCAAGCTGGGCATTACTGACCTCCATGCACCAGCTTGAGGAGGAGTATTAAGAGACTTAGGGAAACAACATCAATGAAGAGTTTAATTATAGGATCAAAATTTGATCTAATATATTTCCTTTCTCTTTTAGTTGGCTTTTAGTTGTCTAATTGACTTTCCCATTTTTAATTGATTCTCTTTCCTTTCTATTATTTAATTGACTCTTTTGTATTCCATAAATATGTATACTAATTTTGTATATATATATATGTACCAAACAATGTAATGATATGGAAAATTCATTTCCCTTCAAATCAAACTTTGTCATTGTTCGCCGAATATTTTTTTTATTTGGATCATAAAGTTGTAACTATGATAGTGTGTTCAACAATATTAACTAAATCCTTCTGATCAGTAACTTTTCTACTTTGAGGTGCTCGATCGCATTGGACTTCGTGTTGTGCAGGATGTTGTCTGTAATCATTTGCATGCAAATGGCCTTTTGATTGAAACTTTGTTCTAGATAAGGTCATAATTTGTTACAATGTTCTTTTTTTTTTCCTTGGCAACTACTGGGATTGTTTTAGCTGATTTTAAATGTGAACATGCTTTATATGCCCATAAAATGTTTACCAGTCCTACTGTGGTGATAGTAGGCTTTTCAATAGATTGATCCAGATTATTATCTGTGGAGAAATGCTGATGGTTTCATTGAGAATACAACTTGTGTAAACAATACTGATAGTGAGCATAATATGGTTGAGCGGTTAATTATTGACGATCTTTTCTGCTGGGCAGTTTATTATAAGGTAATTATTTGGGAATTTTTATCGTTTTCGCAAAAAGATTGAAATTTTGCTGCATTGGGATGCCGATGCGTCTATATTTGTTTAATCAGTTTCTAGATTTTCCTAAAAATCCCTTAAAGAGCGTGTGTGTGTGTGTTTTTATTTTATTTTATTTTATTTTTTATTTAAGGATACATCATTGATTTCCAAACCCTCTAAAGAAAGACAAATCGATTGATGACCACCTCAATACTTATTCAAAGTTCTTAAAAGTCATTGGGCAAATCTGACACTTACAAAAAAATATTTACCATGTTCTCCAAACTAGAAATTGAGTCAGAAGAATGATCTCTCGTCTCACTGTCACCACTAGTTTGTCATATCATGTCAGAGTATACTTTGTCTCCCAAGTCTGCAACTCATTGTTGCTCATCCTGTTTAGGATAATGATATTCAAGTCTTGTAATAAACTTACTATCCTCATTGCCCCTAATTCTTTGAAATCAATCAATTCCTTTTGGATGATATTTTGGCAGATCAGGAGACCATTTATTTGTATGTACAAGGATTTTTATAATCTTCCTCCAGGTTTCTCCACCGGTTGAATGGGCCACAATGTTGAAGAACATCACTGCCAGTTTGAAGTCTTGCTCTTCCTTTAATTAATTTTGATATTGATCATATGAAGCTCCTGCAATTGCTGTACTATGTTAAGTAAAATATCATGTTCATTTCCTTTTCTTTCTCATGATACTAAACTGTCATTCTTGAAGGCGTAAACTGTTATATTTCTGGTAACATCCTAAGTTTCTATATTCATCTAATTTATATTTACTCAAATCATGGGACAAAAAAATTCGTCTCTTGTTTGTAGATTGGAAACTCAATCATTTGTTTTTCTTAGTGTGATTGATTTTTTATGTTATATTAATTGATTGCTGTTGCAAGGTCATACGGATGACATTTGTGTCATTCCATGGCTATAATTTTACTTGATGATACACTCAAAATTTGACTTAAAAAGTGTTTTTCCAGATTGATGGGTTCAGGTTTGATCTTATGGGGCACATCATGAAACTTACCATGGTATGCGGTGACTACTTTCCTCCTTATGTATGGAGGCCATCTGCTATGCTCAAATGCTTTATTTTCGTCCATTCACTCTTGTAAAGTTTATTTTGAAGGTCTATATTTTTTCTGTTGATTTAGGAAAATGCAACTATTGCAAATAACTGACAGGTTTGGGAGTACATTTGGGATGAGACTGCCATATACTGCATCTGTCTTATTGTCATTCCCTATGTTTGGAGTAGTGATAATAATCTAGCTGCTATTTTCTGGTATATGCACTACCCAGTTCTATCATGCCCTTCAAAGAATTACAAAGGGAAAAAGGTAAATAGAACATGGACATGTTTGGATACTCATGAGAATCATGCAATGGGGTAGTCATACGATTTATACATAAGGGCATAATTGTAATTTAGGGGATGGTTCATGTGTATATATATGTGTGTGTGTCCATCTCTACGGACACAAAACCTATTCAATAATTTTCTCTTTGTTTTAGTCTTCACAGGTACACCCCTCAAACATGGTTCTTAAATGTGGACATGTATATAATTAAACCGTGTAATCTCTTAAAGTTCTATTTCTCCTCCTTTCACTAATTTAGCTTTGTGTTTATTAGTCTGTATCACTCTGTTACATGTTTTTTACCCAATTATTTCTGCCCCACTAAATAGCCTTGTCATTGCTGTTGTGGAATAGTTTCTCTGCTCTTCATTTTCCACTTTAGGTGGAAGTCTCAACCAAGAGATTTCTGGTTCTTTCTTGTTCCTATCCCTACATCTGCAAGGGAAGATATTTGGTGTGTTGGACCAAGAAATACAAACCATAACATCTTTGGGAGAGGCCATAACATCTTTGGGGTGAGGTCCACATTATTCAGTAAAATTAATCAACTAGAAAATTTCCTAGATGATGAATTCAAATTTTCCAAATTGCAATGGAATGCCCAGAAGAGAAGGCACTGGTCTTGGTGTTTTAGCCAGTTCCATCCTCACAGAAGATGGTGACTTGAGTTGTCATATCGGGTTTCCAAATAATTATCATGGTTCATAATGCCATCTTCTCATAGTTCTAAATTGTTCAGTCAGATCATGAAAAATGTTTTAAGAATTAGAACTGATAATGGAAGTTTGCTGCTATAAAGATGCTATGGTGATCTGAGTTGGAGTTACAATTGTTTTTGAACAGTGGGGGCAAAAAGAGCTCTCCAGGACTTTTCAGAGGATAAGAATGGTGTTGATGGTTCAAGTATATACATGTGCGTGTTTAATTATCATCAGTGCATTTCCTTTTTTCAGATTACACGGTTACATTGTCTTTTACCATTAACAAATAGATGCTCCTTCCTACGGTATCTCTAAGTTACCTCTCAAGGATTATATTTCTCTTAAAGATATGGCAAAGGATGGGACTTTGGTGAAGTTGCACACAATGGACGTGGAGTAAATGCATCACAGTTTAATCTCAGTGGAACTGGAATAGGTAGGTATAAAAAACCTTTTTTAGCCAAAACCACAATTAACCTCCTAAACTTTAGATTTATTTTCAAATAACCCCTGATTACCCCCTAAAACTTTTGAAATAGGATCTAATGTGCCCCACAAAATTTGGGATTAAGGTCGAGGATTTGTTGTTGTATCTTATGTGCCCCACAAGTGGACAGCATTAAGGTTCCATATCTGTCCTACCCTCTAAATTTTACGCGAGAAATCCAAATCTGGCCTCCAAATTGTGTACATTATTCCCTTTCCTCCTCTTGCTTCTCTATCTAGTAATAATATTTTCAGTGAACCCTTTTGGGTTTTGATTTCTCTGTCCTCCGTGATAGTTTTTCTTCAAATTTGACTCTCCCAATTGAAGTGTTCACAAGAATTCCATATTTAGCCTTTGGAATGAACTTTCCTTTTTCTCTTTTCTAATTTATCTCTCTGTCTAGAATGCCTTTTTCTGTTTTTCAACTGGAGAGAGGAGGAAGAGAGAGACATGGGTCATATCCCTTGCATGTGGCCTTTCCACTTATAAGGTTGATTAACTTTTATTTTAGAAGTTGAATGGGATAATTGATTGTAATAAAAGTTAGAGGCCTCGTTGAAAGTTGGTGTCGAGTTCAGGGGTTATTTGTGATTTTGATCTTCTCTCAGATTCTCCACTTACCTATTTACTGTTAGAAAAATGCTAGTTTCCTAGGCAATGGTAAACTAAAACTTTAAGCTATTCTATGGATCTGTTTTCAATGAATTAAGGTGGGCAATGCAAGATATTTTCTATCTTTATTGCCTTATAAAATTAGAGGAAGGCATATGACAGTTATAATCTATTGAACTATTGAACTAAAGAAACAGCTTGTGCTAGTCCGTGGGAAGTTAGTTCATTCCATCCATTTCAGGCAATGGATTTTTCCATTGTGTTCCCAATGTCAGACATTGTGCCTTGATTTTTCATGCCAATGAAAGTTATCCTGATCAGTTGAAAAGAATTATTCTTTTTATTTTATAATGCTCAGAAGCATGTGCTAATATTTTCTTCTTGAATTTAACTTGGCTTTAATGATCGAATTCGAGATGCTATGTTTGGTGGATCTCCATTTAGTCACCCTCTTCAACAGGGTCTTTTGACAGGCTTGTCGCTGGAGGTACCATATCTTTTAAATGTGAAGACATTACCTTAAAAATTTTCCCCTAGTCTATCCTGAAAGAGGCTTTTTTTTTAGATTACATCCTACCTCTACCTTACCCTTCTGAAATAAAATCTGCAATAGTCTTTTTCCTATCAAACTAAAATTTTTGCGTGGAATTTTTTGACTATCAGGGATCTGATGTAGTTTTGGCTGAGACTGCACCTGACCTACACCCAGTACCACATTTTATATCTTATTTGACACTAGTAATTTTTTAAGTTTTTTGTGGTCTGTAGTCCTAGACCTGATGAGGACCAAATACTTGCTGATGACATATATGTAACTATGTAATTATGTCATCATAATAGGGGATGAAGCTGTGGGGGGTGTTGGGGGGGGGGGAGGTGAAGGCACTGCTCCCTCTGAAATTTTGGGAAAGGATTCTAATACATATACACTCTGAAATGCCGCTTGAAATCACAAAAATCCCGATAAAAGTTTTAAAAAATGCCATTAAAATCCTTTAAAAGTGCTATTTGTGCCATAATGTTAACCCCCCTCTGCCACTTCCTCCGACGTTATACATTTGGCCCCTCTCTCCCCAAGATATGTTTCTGGATATGATCATAATACGATATGCATCTCTTTTGTAAGCCTTACTGCTACTGTAGATATCCGAGAAGGAAAAACAGAGGGTTTTTCTTTCTTTGATTTTTTTTTTTGGTTCTTTTGTTTTTTCCCCATGAACAAGTTCTTTTTATGTTGCAGTGCTGTCAAAAATTGGAGTTCCTGTTGTTCCTTATGTGCAGATATTGTAGTTAAAATCTATTGAACTTCTGCAGCCCAATGGTCATGGTCATGATACTGAAGCTGTTGAAGCACGAATGCTTGCTATGTCAAGGGATCACATCCAGGTTTATCATCCTAACTGGTTACTACATAAAAATGAAGGCCATCACTTCGTGGCTAAGATCCTCGGCTGGTTATGGATCTCATAATATATATATTTTTTAATAGTAAAAAAATAAGAAAAATGGAACTCTATAACATTTAATAACAATTAGAAAGGCATTTTCTTCTCATTCGTCATGTGGAAGAAAATGGAAATGATCATCAATCTGCTGAATTTGTTTCCAGCATCGACCAGTTTATCTCTTTCTCAAATTATAAGCTGTTTCCCATTAATCAACAATGTATATTCATGTCTTTCTAGTTGGAATAAATTTGAGGGACTTTGTGCTTACAAATTGTGATGGGAAAGAGGTTAAAGATGCAGTTGTATTGAATTGCACATTAGTTATTTACTTATTTTTTATTCTTTTGCACTTCGATTTGGCCTTTGGTGAGAAAATTTATGGTGCTGATACATGGACAGGGAACCCTTTTGATTGAATAGGACAGACTAGTTGTTAATGTTGAATCATTTTATGATCAGTGGCTTTCAAATCGTGTTTGCATTGCATTTATGTAATCTGTTTCGTCATTTGGTTTAAATTTCATTTTCCCACAAGGAGTTGTGACGACAGTAGGGGTAGGTTAGGCTTAAACTGTGACATTGTTTCCATATCCTCTTCTCGATGTGGATGCTGACAGTGAAAGTTTGGAGCTTCTTTGCCTGGTTGTATTCTATGCCTTTACATAAGTAATTCCTGCATAACTCATGAAAATCTTTGATTACTTATGAAATGCCAATTCTTGAGCTGAGGGTTTGCCTTCTCATTCATACAAGACCTTGGATTCTATATTTTCTAGTTTAGTATGTTGCATGCATTTTGTTTTCATCACGCTTTCATATCTGGGGCAAATTTGTTGCCTTTAAAAAGTAGATGACAACTTCCTATCTCTAAACTACTGGGCCATTTTCTCAGGTTAAGGATCTGAAGTCTGAACTCATGACGGTGTCACCATGGCTTATGCTTTACAGCCCACAGAAACAGTTAGTATTTTCTTATTTCTTGTGCTATCATAAAGCATGTCTTACATCTTTTCTGCAGTCATTGTTTCCACTTTTGCTGAATGTTCCCTGCTCTCTCAGTGTACGCTGCCTCTTTTGTCTTTAAGCATGATGCATGATCCTGTATCTTTTGTGCATGATTGTCCGTCTTTCTTTCTTGATAGGCATCATTTCTTAAATTTTTTTGATTAATATCTTTGATTTTGTCTTTAGATATGTTTCTGCTCATGACAATCAGACACCTTTTGATATTGTGAGCTTGAAGGTACATCCTGTTCTACTGCTAGAAATCTGCTTTTTTTGCAGGAACATGTATAATCTTCTCTAACTTGGCCCCTTCCTTTTCATAGACTCCCACGAAAATTTTGGTAGATGACAGATGCAGGATGAATCATTTGGCAACAAGTATTATTGCCTTCTCACAGGTTTCATCCCTCTTCTCTGCTGATCACATTTGATACTTTAATTTCTTTATCATGTTCATTATTGCATTCCTATGACATAAAAATCTGTTCACACCCTTGTGCGTATAAAAGGTTGCATTATAAATCTCCTTCGTCTATGTTTCATAACTTTGATGCACTTGTACTACACTTTCAGAAGATTTGCCTTGTGAGCACCTTAAAAGAAACAAAATTTTATGAGGAAATGACACTCACATTTATAGAAATGACACTCACATTTACAAGCCACCAAGATGTCTTGGCCATTTCAGTCAAAATTCCTGTAAGGCGCCTGATTGAATTTGATTTCGGAATGTAATTGAGTTGTTTGTTCATGTCTGTTAAGGATATTACCTTCTATAGAAATGACCCTTCTAAATTGCACTTCAAACATAAAGGCTTGTGTCAACTGTGAATTTAAGAGATTGACCAGTTTCCAATCAAGAATGCCAATTTGTCATATTGCAGTAAGGTTCCTATCACATTAAGGAGTTTGGGGCATGCTAAGAATTGCTCTTCAGACCTCTTGCACTCTAAGGGAGAATCATACCACTAAACCGAATGGTGAATAAGACATTGTAGTAAATATAGCTGTCTCATTCCCCCCAAATTTATGTTGGTAAATATAAATTATATGCTCATTATAAGAATTTAAATACAGTTATAATAATATTATTGCAATCTTTGCCCTCAAATTAGTTCGATTTTCGGGACAAAGATGAGTTCGAGGATTCGATGTGGTGACTTCTTTAAGTGCTAAACATATAAAAGAAATCAAAATCAAGCACAATTTGAAAGGTTGAAAGCTTGATATCATTTATAATGGCACTGATGCCACAGTGATGGTTTTTGGTGAACAAGAGATGCAATTGAAGATAGAAAATCAATCTCAAGGGTGAGAAAATGGTTTTTCAAGATTTACTTAAAAATTTTGTTAAAAATTTGCTTGAATTGAATGGAGAAGCAGAAAGAAAAAGAGTGATGTAGAGAGAGATGCATTTGTCTCCCCCTTTATTATTTCCTCCTCCTCTTCCTCTTCTTCTTTGTTGAAGGAGGATTCATTAATGATAATGTTGACTAGCTTCCGATCAAGAAAATAAATATGTCATATAACATTAAGGTTCTATCATATGATTCAACCTATATGGCACAAGATAGATTCCTATATGTGGACTTTGAAAGGAATATATGGACTATTCTAATTTTAGTTCAAAGAGAGGTTATTTATTTAACTTATTTTTGGTTTATATTTGTTAGAAACTTCTAGAACGACTAGAAGATTAAGATTGAACTCGGCTACGCTAGAGATTCTTACTTGATTTTCCAAGAGAGAGACTAAAAAAAAAAGAAGAAAAAAGTGAAGGAGTTAGGGGCATTCCGAGATTTGAACAGGACCTCTCGCACCCGAAGCGAGAATCATACCACTAGACCAAATGCCTTGACTTGTGCACATGATACAAAGTAAATAGGACATTATAGTAACAATAGCAGTTCCATTCTCCCAATCTATATTGATAAATATAAATTATTCGGTCATTATAAAAAATAAAAATATAGTTACTATAATATTATTGTAATCTCCACTATCAAATCAGTTTGATTTTTGGGAAAAAGAAGATTTCGAGGGTTCAATGAGGAGACTTCTTTAAGTGTTAAATGTATGAAAGGAATCACAATCAAGCATCAATTTGAAGGGTTGAAAGCTTAATATCGTCTATAATGGCAGTGGTGCCACCGATGGGTTTTTGGTGAACAAGAGAAGTAATTGAAGATTGGAAATCAATCTTAAGGGTGAGAGAATGGTTTTTCAAGATTTATTTGAAAAATTTTGTTAAAAAGTTGCTTAAATTGAGTGGAGAAGCAGAAAGAAAAAGAGAGATGTAAAGAGAAATACACTTGTCTCCCCCTTCATTATTTCTTCCTCATTTTCTTCTTCTTTGTTGAAGGAGTATTCATTAATGATGACATTGACCGATTTCTGATCAAGAACATCAATTTTCCATATTGCATTAAAGTTCTATCACATGATTCAACTTATACGACGCAAAATAGATTCCTATATGTGGACTTTGAAAGGAATATGTGCACTATTCTAATTCAAAGAGTGGTTATTTATTTATTTTATTTCTAGGACATATTTGTTAGAAACTTCTAGAATGACTAGAAGATTAAGATTGAACTATGCTACCTGGCTACATTAGAGATGCTTACTCGATTTGTTGAGAGAGAGGGAGACTAAAGAAAAAAAAGAAGAAAAAATTAAAGGAGTTTGGAGTATTCCGAGAATTGCACTCGGGATCTCTCGCACCCCAAGCGAGTATCATACCATTCCCTCAATTCTGTGTTACTAAATATAAATTATTCGTTCATTATAAAATATTAATATATAGTCATATATAATAATATTATTACAATCTCTGCCGTCAAATCAGTTCCATCTTTTGTGAGAAAAATGAGTTCGAGGGTTCGATGAGGTGACTTAGTGTTAAACATATAAAAGGAATCAAAAACAATTTGAAGGGTTTAAAGCTTAATATTATCTATAATGGCACTAGTGCCACGGTGATGGTTTTTAGGGAACAAGAGATGCAATTGAAGATGGAAAATCAATCTCAAGGATGAGAAAATGGTTTTCCAAGATTTATTTGAAAAATATTGTTAAAAATTTGAAAAAAATTTGAATAGAGAAGTGGAAAGAAAAAAAGAGATATAAAGAGTGAAATGCGCTTGTTCTCCCTTCATTATTTCTTTTTCTTCTTCTTTGTTGAAAGAGGATTCATTAATTTCCAGAAGTTAAAAGAAGAAAAAACTAGAGGAGTTTGGGGCATTTCGAGAATTGAACTCGGACCTCTCGCACCCTAAGTGAGAATCATACCACTAGATCAAATACCCTAAGTTGTGTGGTTGATACAAAGTAAATAGGACATTGTAATAGCAATAGGAGTCCCATTCCCCTAATTTATGTTAGTAAATATAAATTATTTGCTCATTATAAAAAATTAAATTATAGTTACAATAATATTATTATAATCTCTGTCGCTAAATCATTTTGATTGTTAGAACAAAAATGAGTTCGAGGGTTCGGTGAGGTGACTTTGACTTCTTTAAGTGTAAAGGAATCACAACCAGGCACAATTTAAAGGGTTGAAAGCTTAATATCATCCATAATGACACTAGTGCCACGATGATGGTTTTTGGTCAACAAGAGATGCAATTGAAGATGGAAATTCAATCTTTAGAGTGAGAGTATGGTTTCCAAGAGTTATTTGAAAAATTTTGTTAAAAATTTGCTTGAACTGAATGGATAAGTGGAAAGAAAACAATAGCTATAAAGAGTGAAATGTGCTTGTTGCCCCTTCATTATGTGTTTTTCTTTTTCTTCTTCTTCTTCTTTGTTGAAAGAGGATTCATTAATGATGACATCGACCAGTTTTTGATCAAGAATATCAATTTGTCATATCTTAATTGTAGTTCAAAGAGTTGTTATTTATTTATTTATTAATTTTGATGATATTGACCAGTTTTCGATCAAGAATATCAATTTGTCATATTCTAATTCTAGTTCAAAGATTGTGTCATATATGTTAGAAATTTCTAGGATGACTAGAAGTTAAAGAAGAATAAATTAGAGGAGTTTGGGGCATTCCGAGAATTGAACTCGGGATCTCTCGCACTAGACCAAATGCCCTGAGTTGACTAGTTGATACAAAGTAAATATGACATTGTAGTAACAATAGCACTCACATTCCCTCAATTCTATGTTGGTAAATATAAATTATTTGCTCATTATAAAAAAATAAAATACAATTACAATCTCTACTGTCAAATCAGTTCGATTTTTAGGACAAAAGTGAGTTTGAGGTTTTAGTGAGGTTACTTCTTTAGGAGTTAAACATATAAAAGGAATCAACATTAGGCACAATTTGAAGGGTCGAAAGCTTAATATCGTCTATAATGACAATGGTGCCACGGGGATGGTTTTTGGTGAACAAGAGATGTAACTAAAGATGGAAAATCAATCTCAAGGGTGAGAGAATGGTTTTCCAAGATTTATTTGAAAATTTTTATTAAAATTTTGCTTGAATTGAATGGAGAAGTGGAAAGAAAGAAAGAGATATAAAGAGAGACATGTGCTTGTTGACCCTTCATTATTTCTTTTTACTCTTCTTCTTCTTCTTCTTCTGCTTCTTCTTCTTCTTCTTTGGGGATTCATTAATGATGACACCGACCAGTTTTCGATCAGGAATATCAATTTGTCATATTTTAATTCTAGTTCAAAGAGTGATTATTTATTTATTTTATTTTGGGTCATATTTGTTACAAACTTGTAGGATAACTGGAAGTTAAAGAAAAAATTAATGGAGTTTGGGCCATTTCGAGAATTGAACTCGGGATCTCTTGTACCTTAAGTAAGAATTAAACCACTAGATTAAATTCCCTGAATTGTGTAGGTGAAACAAAGTAAGTAGGACATTGTAATAACTATAGTAGTCTCATTTCCCCAATTCTATGTAGGTAAATATAAATTATTTGTTCATTATAAAAAATTAAAATACAGTTACAATAATATTATTACAATCTCTCCCATCAAATTAGTTTGATTTTTGGGACAAAAATGAGTTCGAGGGTTCGGTGAGGTGACTTCTTTAAGTGTTTAAACATATAAAAGGAATCAAATTTAGGCACAATTTGAATGGTTGAAAGCTTAATATCGTCTATAATGACATTGGTGCCATGATGATGGTTTTTGGTGAACAAGAGATGCAATTGAAGATTGAAAATCAATCTCAAGGACAAGAGAATGGTTTTCCAAGATTTGTTTGAAATATTTTGTTAAAACTTTGCTTGAATTGAATGGAGAAGCGAAAAGAAAAAAAGAGATATAAAGAGAGAATTCATTAATGATGAAAGTGGATTCATTAATCATTAATGATGAAGAAAAAATTAAGAGGAGTTTGGGGCATTCCGAGAATTGAACTCGGGACCTCTCGCACCCTAAGCGAGAATCATACCACTAGACCAAATGCCCTGAATTGTGCAGGTGTTACAAAGTAAATAGGCAATTGTAGTAACAATAGCAATCCCATTTCCTCAATTATATGTTGGTAAATATAAATTATTCGTTCATTATAAAAAATTAAAATACAATTACAATAATATTATTACAATCTCTATTGTCAAATCAGTTCGATTTTTAAGACAAAAATGAGTTTGAGGGTTCGGTGAGGTGACTTTTTTAAATGTTAAACATATGAAAGGAATCACGATCAAATATCAATCTGAAGTGTTGAAAGCTTAATATCATCTATAATAGCAGTGGTGCCACGGTGATAGGTTTTTGGTGAACAAGAGATGCAACTAAAGATAGAAAATCAATCTCAAGGGTGAGAGAATGGTTTTCCAAGATTTATTTGAAAAATTTTGTTAAAATTTTGTTTGAATTGAATGGAGAAGCGGAAAGAAAGAAAGAGATATAAAGAGAGACATGTGCTTGTTGACCCTTCATTATTTCTTCTTCATTTCTTTCTTCTTCTTTGTTGAGGGAGGATTCATTAATGATGACATTGACCGGTTTCTGATCAAGAACATCAATTTGTCATACTACATTAAGGTTCTATCACATGATTCAACCTACACAACACGATAGATTCCTATATGTGGACTTTGAAAGGAATATGTGCATTATTTTAATTCAAAGAGTGGTTATTTATTTATTTTATTTTTGGAACATATTTGTTAGAAACTTCTAGAGTGACCAAAAGATTACGATTGAACTCGGATACTTGGTTACACTAGAGAGGCTTACTCGATTTGTCGAGAGAGAGAGAGAGAGGGAGAGGGAGAGAGAGAGAGAGACTAAAGAAAAAGGAAGAAAAAATTAGAGGAGTTTGGGGCATTCAGAGAATTGAGCTTGAGACCTCTCGCACCCGAAGCGAGAATAATACCATTCCCCAAATTCTATGTTGGTAAATATAAATTATTCGCTCATTATAAAAAATTAATATATAGTTATAATAATATTATTGCAATATGTTGTCAAATCAGTTCGATTTTTGTGAGAAAGATGAGTTTGAGGGTTTGATGAGGTAACTTCTTTAAGTGTTAAACATATAAAAGGAATCAACATCAAGCACAATTTGAAGGGTTGAAAACTTAATATCATCTATAATGGCACCGGTGCCATGGTGATGGTTTTTGGTGAATAAGAGATGCAATTGAAGATGAAAAATCAATCTCAAGGGTGAGACAATGGTTTTCCAATATTTATTTGAAAAATTTTATTAAAAATTTGAATAAAAAATTGAATGGAGAAGTGGAAAGGAAAAAAGAGATATAAAGAGTGAAATGTGCTTGTTCCCCTCTCATTATTTCTTCTTCTTTTTCTTCTTCTTCTTCTTTGAAAGAGGATTCATTAATGACCAGAAGTTAAAGAAGAAAATATTAGAGGAGTTTGGGGCATTTAGAGAATTGATCTCGGGACCTCTCACACCCTAAGTGAGAACCATACCACTAGATCAAATGCCCTTATCTGTGCGGTTGATACAAAGTGAATAGGTCATTGCAGTAACAATTGAAGTCCCATTCCTCCAATTCTATGTTGGTAAATATAAATTATTCTCTCATTTATAAAAAAATAAAATACAGTTTCAATAATATTATTATAATCTTTGCCGTTAAATCAATTCGATTTTTAGAACAAAAATGAGTTCAAGGGTTTAGTGAGGTGACTTTGACTTCTTTAAGTGTTAAACATATAAAAGGAATCACAATGAGGCCCAATTTGAAGGGTTGAAAGCTTAATATTGCCTATAATGGCACTAGTGCCACAGTGATGGTTTTTGATGAACAGAGATGCAATTGAAGATTGAAAATCAATCTCAAGGGTAAGAGAATGGTTTTCCAAGATTTATTTGAAATATTTTGTTAAAAATTTTCTTGACTTGAATGGAAAAGTGGGAAAAAAAAGAGATATAAAAAGGGAATTCGTTAATAATGAAAGAGGACTCATTAATCATGATATCAACCCCTGAACGACTAGAAGTTAAAGGAAAAAAAGTTAGTGGAGTTTGGGGCATTCTGAGAATTGAACTCGAGATCTTTCGCACCCTAAGCGAGAATCACATCACTAGACCAAATGCCCTGAGTTGTGCAAGTGATACAAAATAAATAGGACATTGTAGTAACAATAGCAATTCCATTCCTCTGATTCTATATTAGTAAATATAAATTATTCGCTTATTAAAAAAAAATTAAAATAAAGTTACAGTAATATTATTACAATCTCTACCATCAAATTAGTTGGACTTTTAGGACAAAAGTGAGTTCAAGAGTTTGGTGAGGTGACTTAAACATATGAATGGAATCATAATCAAGCATCAATTTGAAGGGTTGAAAGGTTAATATCGTCTATAATGGCAGTGGTACCACGATGATGGGTTTTTGATGAACAAGAGATGCAATTGAAGATGGAAAATCAATCTCAATAGTGAGAGAATGGTTTTTCAAGATTTATTTGAAAAATGGTGTTAAAATTTTGCTTAAATTTAATGGAGAAGCGGAAAGAAAAAGAGAGATGAAGAGAGAGAAATGCTCGTCTCCCCCTTTATTATTTCTTCTTCATTTTCTTCATTTTCTTTGTTGAAGGAGGATTCATTAATGATGACATTGATCGATTTCTGATCAAGAACATCAATTTGCCATATTGCATTAAGGTTCTATCACATGATTCAACCAATACGACACAAGATAGATTCCTATATGTGTACTTTGATAGGAATATGTGGACTATTCTAATTCAAAGAGCGGTTATTTATTTATTTTATTTGAGACATATTTGTTAAAAACTTCTAGAATAAGCAGAAGATTAAGATTGAACTCGGTTACCTAGCTAAACTAGAGATGCTTACTCGATTTGGAGAGAGACAGAGAGAGAGAGAGAGAGAGAGGCAAAAGAAAAAAGAAGAAAAAATTAGATGAGCTTGGGGCATTTCGAGAATTTAACTCCGGACCTCTCATATCATAAACGAGAATCATACCATTCCCCCAATTTTATGTTAGTAAATATAAATTATTCACTCATTATAAAAAATTAATATATAGTCGTAATAATATTATTGCAGTCTGCCATCAAATCAATTCGATTTTTGTGAGCAAGATGTGTTCGAGGGCTCAATGAGGTGACTTCTTTAAATGTTAAACATATAAAAGGAATCAACATCATGCACAATTTGAAGGGTTGAAAACTTAATATCATTTACAATAGCACTAGTGCCACGGTGATGGTTTTTGCACTACAAAAAAACACAGTTTTAGCGACAAAAAATGAAGTCGTTGCTAATTAACGACGAAAAAATTTTCGTGACAAAATTAGCAACAAACATGATATTTGTGACTAAATTCGTGATTATTTAGCCACGAATTAATTTTTGTCGCTAAATTCATGGCTAATTAGTAATGAAAGTAAATTTTGTGACTAAATTTTGTCACGAATTATGTTCGTCGTTAAATTTAGCGATGGAACTATATTTGTGGCTAAATCCGTCGTTAATTAGTCACAAAATAATTTCGTGACAAAAGTCATCGCTAAGTTGTGATGAAAATATGTCGCTAAATTTAGCGACGGACACCCGGATTCGTGGTTAAAGTCATCCCTAATTAGTCACAAAAAATATTCGTCGCTAATTTTTTTACCGTACTTAAATGTTTGTGACTAATTTTGTGGCTAAATTCTTTCTGTACTCTATTATGAAACATTTTCAACCGTGTCTCTCTTCTTAACCATTTTTGAGTAAGAAAATCGAGTTAAATACATAGCAAATGTTATAATTCTCACTAAATTGATAAATTTCGATAATAAATAATTAAAAAATATAATAATAGAATTTTCAACAATCAAATACTAATATATACAATAGTAGAATTTTAGTTATATAAGTATATATTTTATCTTTGTACTAAATACAAGAGTACAGTGGACATTGGACAATTCTTTTAAAGATTAGGTAAAAAAAGCTGTGCTTATTAAAAATATTATCAATAATAATCTTAAAAAAAATTACAAATTTTGTTATAAATTTTCAAAAACTACTTTTGCATTGTTTATTTTATCACAAATAGCTTATTTATTGTTAAATTCGTTGAAAATGGTGAATAAAATGGATTTTTTATCGCAAGTTTCGTTGCAAATTTAGCGACGAAAATACAAATTCGTCACTAATTTAACAATGAAAATAATTATTCGTTGCTAATTTAGTGACAAAATTTGGAATCCGTTGCTAAATTTAGCGATCGTTGCTAATTAGCGACAGATTATTTTTTCGTCACTAAATTTAGCGATGAATTATTTTTTTATTGCTAAATTTAGCGACGGACACCCGGATTCGTGGTTAAAGTCATCGCTAATTAGCCATAAAAAATATTCGTAATTAAATTCGTCGCTAATTTTTTTACTGTACTTAGATATTCGTGGTTAATTTCATGACTCAATTCTTTCTATACTCTATTATGAAATTTTTTTAATTGTCTCTCTTCTTGACCTTTTCTGTGTAACAAAATCGAGTTGAATACATAACAAATGTTATAATTCTCGTTGAATTGACAAATTTCGATAATAAATAATTCAGGAGTACAATTATAGAATTTTTGACAATCAAATACAAATATATACAGTAGTAGAATTTTAATTATATAAATATATATTTTATCTTTGTACTAAATACAAGAGTATAGTGGGTATCGAATAATTCTTTTAAAGATTAGGTAAAGAAAACTGTTATTATTGAAAATATTGTCAATCATAATTTTAAAAAAAATTACAAATTTTGTTATAAATTTTCAAAAACTATTTTTACATTGTTTATTTTATCGCAAATAGTTTATTTATTGTTAAAATTGTTAAAAATGGTGAATAAAAAAAATTTTCCATCGCAAGTTTCATCGCAATTTTTGTCGCAAACTTAGCGATGAAAATACAAATTCATCACTAATTTAGTGATAAAAATAATTATCCGTCGTTAATTAAGTGATGGATTACTTTTTCGTCGCTAACTTTAGCGACGGATTTCTTGTTTGTCACTAAATTTAGCGACGGATTCACAGATTCGTTACTAAAGTCCTCACTAATTAGCCACAAAAAAATATTCGTTGCTAAATTTGTCGTTAATTAAGGTATTGATTTTTGTTAAATATAATTTTATATTTTTATTAATTATAATTTTGTGTTTTTATTAAATATAGTTTTGTAATTTTATTAAATATAATTTTATATTTTTGTTAAATATAATTTTTGTGTTTTTATTAAATATTATTGTATTTTTATTAAATATAATTTTTTTATTAAATATAAATTTGTATTTTATATTTTTATTAAATTAGGGTATTGATTTTTATTAAATATAATTTTGTATTTTTATTAAATATAATTTATTGATTTTATTAAATGTAATTTTGTATTTTTATTAAATATAATTTTGTATTTTTATTAAATATAATTTTGTACTTTTATTAAAATAGGGTATTGATTTTTATTAAATATAATTTTGTACTTTGTACTTTTATTAAATTAGAGAATTGTATTTTTTATGGTAAGAGTTAGAAAAAAATAAAGAAGTAAAAAAAAGGTACATAAGATAAGGTAATGTAACATAGTGGTTGAGAGTACACAAAACATCCTTTTGAACCCAAGTTCGAATCTGAGTAAGAACACATTTTTCTGTAAAAAATAAAATAGCAGGGGGCGCGGGCAAGCAGCTGGGGCCGGGGCGGGCGGGCAGGCGGGAGGGTTTTCTACATTAAAATTATAAAATGAAATCTGTGACTAAATTTAGCGACGGATTCCACAATTCATGGCTAAATTTTACGACGGATTCCACAATTTGTGACTAAATTTAGCAATGCATTTTGAAATCCGTCACTAAATTTAGTCACAGATTCTAAAATCCGTTGTCAAATTTTGTGACGAAATTATTGTTCGTCGCTAATTTTACGACGAATATTTTGTTTTTCGTCGCTAAATTTTTACGATGCGTTATTAGCGGTGGAAATTTTTTCGTCGCTAAATTCGTTACTAAACAAATTAACGATAATTTTTTTTAAAATTTTCGTCGCTAAATCCATGTTTTTTTGTAGTGTTGGTGAGCAAGAGATGCAATTGAAGATGGAAAATCAATCACAAGGGTGAGATAATGGTTTTCTAAGATTTATTTGAAAAATTTTGTTAAAAATTTGAAACAAAAAAATTGAACGGAGAAGTGGAAAGAAAAAAAGAGATATAAAGAGTAAGATGTGCTTGTTCTCTCTTCATTGTTTCTTCTTCTTCTTCTTGTTGGTTGAAAATGGATTCACTAATGACCAGAAATTAAATAAGAAAAAAATTAGGGGAGTTTGGGGCATTCCGAGAATTGAACTCGGGACCTCTCACACCCTAAGCGAGAATCATACCACTAGACCAAATGCCCTGAGTTGTGTGGTTGATACAAAGTAAATAGGATATTATAGTAACAATAGGAGTCCCATTCCCCCAATTCTATGTTGATACATATAAATTATTCGCTCATTATAAAAAATTAAAATACAGTTACAATAATATTATTACAATCTCTTACGTTAAATCTGTTTGATTTCTAGAACAAAAATGAGCTCGAGGCCTTAGTGAGGTGACTTCGACTTCTTTAAGTGTAAAACATATAAAAGGAATGACAATGAAGCACAATTTGAAGGGTTGAAAGATTAATATCATCTATAATGACACTGATGCCATGGTGATGGTTTTTGGTGATCAAGAGATGCAATTGAAGATGGAAAATCAATCACAAGGGTGAGATAATGGTTTTCTAAGATTTATTTGAAAAATTTTGTTAAAAATTTGAAACAAAAAATTGAATGGAGAAGTGGAAAGAAAGAAGCGATATAAAGAGTGAAATGCGCTTGTTCTCTCTTCATTGTTTCTTCTTCTTCTTCTTCTTGTTGGTTGAAAGAGGATTCATTAATGACCAGAAGTTAAATAAGAAAAAATTAGAGGAGTTTAGGGCATTTTGAGAACTGAACTCGGGACCTCTCGCACACTAAGCGAGAATCATACCACTAGACCAAATGCCCTAAGTTGTGCAATTGAAAGAAAGTAAATAGGACATTATAGTAACAATAGGAGTCCCATTCCCCCAATTTTATGTTGGTAAATATAAATTATTCGCTTATTATAAAAAATTAAAATATAGTTACAATAATATTATTACAATCTCTTACATTAAATCAGTTTGATTTCTAGAACAAAAATGAGCTCGAGGCCTCAGTGAGGTGACTTCGACTTCTTTAAGTGTTAAACATATAAAAGGAATCACAATCAAGCACAATTTGAAGGGTTGAAAGATTAATATCGTCTATAATGACACTGGTGCCACGGTGATGGTTTTTGGTGATCAAGAGATGCAATTGAAGAATGAAAATCAATCTCAAGGGTAAGAAAATGGTTTTCCAAGATTTATTTGAAATATTTTATTAAAAATTTGTTTGAATTGAATGGAGAAGTAGAAAGAAAAAAAGAGATATAAAGGGATAATTCATTAATGATAAAAGAGGATTCATTAATGATGATATCGATCCCTGAATGACCAGAAGTTAAAAAACAAAAAGTTAGATGAGTTTGGGGCATTCCGAGAATTGAACTCGGGATCTCTCGCACCCTAAGTGAGAATCATACCACTAAACTAAATGCCCTATGTTGTGCAGATGATACAATGCAAATAAGATATTGTAGTAACAATAGCAAATCCCATTCCCCCAATTCTATGTTGGTAAATATAAATTATTCGCTCATTATAAAAAATTAAAATACAGTTACAATAATATTATTACAATCTTTATCGTCACATTAGTTCGATTTTTAAGATAGAAATGAGTTCGAGGGTTTAGTAAGGTGACTTCTTTAAGTGTTAAACATATGAAAGGAATCACAATCAAGCATCAATTTGAAGTGTTGAAGGCTTAATATTATCTATAATGGCAATGGTGCCATGATGATGGTTTTTTGGTGAACCAGAGATGCAATTGAAGATGGAAATCAATCTCAATGATGAGAGAATGGTTTTTGAAGATTTATTTGAAAAATTGTGTTAAAAATTGACTTAAATTGAATAGAGAAGTGGAAAGAAAAAGAGAGATGTAGAGAGTGAAATGCACTTGTCTCCCCCTTCATTATTTCTTCTTCTTTGTTGAAAGAGGATTCATTAATGGTGACATTGACCAATTTTTGATCAAGATCATCAATTTGCATATTGCGTTAAGGTTTTATCGCATGATTTTACTTATACAACACAAGATAGATTCCTATATGTGGACTATGAAAGGAATAGGTGGACTATTCTAATTCAACGTGTGGTTATTTATTTATTTTATTTTTGAGACATATTTGTTAGAAACTTCTAGAATGACCAGAAGATTAAGATTGAACTCAGCCACCTGGCTACATTAGAGATGCTTACTCGATTTGTCGAGAGAGAGAGAGAGAGAGAGAGAGAGAGAGATTAAAGAAAAAAGAAGGAAAAATTATAGGAGTTTGTGATATTTCGAGAATTGAACTCGGGACCTCTCGCACCCGAAATGTGAATCATACCATTCCCCCAATTCTATGTTGCTAAACATAAATTATTCGTTTATTATAAAAAATTAATATATAGTTATAATAGTATTGTTGTAATTTCTGCCATCAAATCAGTTCAATTTTTGTGAGAAAGATAGTTTGAGGGTTAGATGAGGTGACTTCTCTTAGTGTTACACATATAAAAGGAATTAACATCAGGCACAATTTGAAGGGTTGAAAGCTTAATATCAACTATAATGGCATTGGTGCCACGGTGATAGTTTTTGCTGAACAAGAGATGCAATTGAAGATGGAAAATCAATCTCAAGGGTGAGATAATGGTTTTCCAAGATTTATTTGAGAAATTTTGTTAAAAATTTGAAAAACAAAAATTGAATAGAGAAGTGGAAAGAAAAAAAGAGATATAAAGAGTGAAATGCACTTGTTCCCCCTTCATTATTTCTTTTTCCTCTTCTTCTTCTTTGTCGAAAGAGGATTCATTAATGACCTGACGTTAAAGAAGAAAAAATTAGAGGAGTTTGGGCATTTCAAAAATTGAATTCGAGACCTCTCACACCCTAAACAAGAATCAAGCCACTAAACCAGTTGCCCCAAGTTGTGCAGTTGATACAAAGTACATAGGATATTGTAGTAACAATAAGAGTCCCATTCCTCCAATTCTATGTTGGTAAATATAAATTATTCGTTCATTATAAAAAAAATTAAAATATAGTTATAATAATATTATTACAATCTTTGCCGTTAAATCAGTTCGGTTTTTAGATCAAAAATGAGTTCGAGGGCTCGGTGAGGTGACTTTGACCTCTTTAAGTGTTAAACATATAAAATGAATCACAATCAAGCACAAGAAGGGTTGAAAATTTAATATCATCCATAGTGGCACTAGTGCCACAGTGATGGTTTTTGGTCAACAAGAGATGCAATTGAATATGGAAAATCAATCTTAGGGGTGAGAGAATGGTTTTTCAAGATTTATTTGAAAATTTTGTTAAAAATTTGCTTGAATTGAATGGAGAAGCGGAAAGAAAAAAAGAAATAAAGAGTGAAATGCACTTGTTGCCCCTCCATTATTTCTTTTTCTCTTCTTCTTTGTTGAAAGAGGATTCATTAGTGATGATATCGACCGGTTTTCGATCAAGAATATCAATTTGTCATATTCTAATTTTAGTTGAAAGAGTTGTTATTTATTTATTTATTTTGATGACATCGACTAGTTTTCGATCAAGAATATCAAATTTTCATATTTTAATTCTGGTTCAAAGTGTTGTATTTGTTTATTTATTTTATTTTGGGTCATATATGTTAGAAATTTCTGGAATGACCAGAATTTAAGGAAGGATAAATTAGAAGAGTTTGGGGAGAATTGAACTCGGGACCTCTTGCACCTTAAGCGAAAATTATACCATTAGACCAAATGACCTGAGTTGTGCAGTTTATACAAAATAAATAGGACATTGTAGTAACAATATCACTCACCTCCTTCCAATTCTATGCTGGTAAATATAAATTATTTGCTCATTATAAAAAATTAAAATACAATTACAATAGTATTATTATAAATCAGTTTGATTTTTGGGACAAAAAAGAGTTCGAGGTTTTGGTGAGGTGACTTCTTTAGGTGTTAAACATATAAAAGGAATTAACATTGGGCACAATTTGAAGGGTTGAAAGCTTAATATCATCTATAATGACATTGGTGCCATGGTGATGGTTTTTGGTGAACAAGAGATGCAATTGTAGATGGAAAATCAATCTTAAGGGTGAGAGAATGGTTTTCCAAGATTTATTTGAAAAATTTTGTTAAAAATTTGCTGAAATTGAATGGAGAAGCAGAAAGAAAAAAAGAGATATAAAGAGAGAAATGTCCTTGTTGCCCATTTATTATTTCTTTTTATTCTTCTTCTTCTTTGTTGAAAGAGGATTCATTAATGATCACATCAACCAGTTTCCGATTAGGAATATCAATGTCATATTCTAATTCTAGTTCAAAGAGTGGTTATTTATTTATTTTATTTTGGGTCACATTTGTTAGAAACTTCTTGGACGACCAGAAGTTAAAAGAAAAAATTAGCGAAGTTTGGGCCATTTTGAGAATCGAGCTTAAGACTTCTTGCACTCTAAGCAAGAATCATACCACTAGATCAAATTCCTTGAATTGTGTAGGTGATACAAAATAAATAGGACATTGTAGTAACAATAATAGTCCCATTTCTCCAATTCTATTGGCAAATGTAAATTATTCGCTTATTGTAAAAAATTAAAATACAGTTGCAATAATATTATTACAATCTCTCCCATCAAATTAGTTCGATTTTTTGGACAAAAATGAGTTCGAGGGTTCAGTGAGGTGTGTTCTTTAAGTGTTAAACATAAAAAAGGAATCAAAATTAGGCACAATTTGAAGAATTGAAAGCTAAAATCCTCTATAATTGCACTGATGCCACGGTGATGGTTTTTGGTGAACAAGAGATGCAATTGAAGATTGAAAATCAATCTCAAGGGTGAGAGAATGGTTTTCCAAGATTTATTTGAAATATTTTGTTAAAAATTTGCTTGAATTGAATGGAGAAGCGGAAAGAAAAAAAAAAAGATATAAAGAGAGAATTCATCAATGATGAAAGAGGATCTATTAATGATGACATCGATCCTTGAACGATCAGGTTAAAAATTTGCTTGAATTGAATGGGGAAACAAAAAGAAAAAAAAGATATAGAGACAGAATTCATTAATGATGACGTTGACCCCGATTTATTAATGATGACATCGATCCTTGAACGATCAGGTTAAAAATTGGCTTGAATTGAATGGGGAAACAAAAAGAAAAAAAAAAGATATAAAGACAGAATTCATTAATGTTAACTTGACCCCTGAAAGACCAGAAGTTAAAGAAGAAAAAGTTAGAGGGGTTTGGGGCATTCCGAGTATTAAACTCGGGACCTCTTGCACCCTAAGCAAGAATCATACCCCTAGACCAAATGCCCTAAGTTATGTAGGTGGTAGAAAGTAAATAGGACATTGTAGTAGCAATAACAGTCCCATTCTTCCAATTCTATGGTAGTAAATATATATTATTCGCTTATTTTAAAAAAGTAAAATACTGTTACAATAATATTATTATAATCTTTGCCTTCAAATCAGTTTGATTTTTAGGGTAAAGATGGGTTTGAGGGGTTTGATGAGATGACTTTTTTAACAGTACGTTTGGATTGAGGGTTTTGGTGGGAAGGGAAGAAAAAGGGAGGGATTTTTAAAGAATCAACCCATGTTTGACATTTTGGATGGTTTTTATAAAACCCTCTAAATTCAAATTTTCAATCCCGACAAATTAGTAGGTTTTGGAGATGAGCGATTCTCTTTTAAAATTATAAATACTAAATTTACTTTTATATCTTTTATTATAAAAATCTAATAAAAAGCATTTCAATTATAAGCTAAATTCACAGTGCATCTCTTCTCGCTCAACCCTCGCTTTGTTATTTGCCTCTCCACCTTCTTAGTATTTCGTAATCTATTTTTCTTTGATTTGATTTTGATTAACTATTGCTATAATATTGTTGTCTTTTATAGTTAATAAATTTCTTTTTGCCTATGATCAATCAATTTTCACTTGCTATTGCTTTTACTTTTGTTTAACTCTCCTTTTAGTAAAATTAGTTTCTTTGTTATAGGGTACTAAATCTTTAAATAAAATTTCGATTTTAAAACTTAGGAATAAAAGAAATGCAGGAGAGCTCCCCCATAAATTGGACCTGTTGACGCTTGAAACGGAGTAGACAAAGCATGACTTTGGATAACTGTTATTTAGACCCAGAAAAAAAAAAGGTATTTAGGGGGTGTTTGGATGGAGGACAAAAAAATCTTTTTGGAGAGTTTTTGGGGGAATATAAATTTCAGTGATGTTGTCAAAAATTGTTTTAATTTAATGTCATTTTTAAAAAAGAAAATTTATTTTCGTTTTTGAAAAAATATATATATTTCCTTTTTGTTATTTAACAAAGGTATTTTTTAAATAAAATGAAATAGGATATAAAGTTAAAATTTTTATGCCCAATCCACTGGCTTCCTATTTAGCAAATTAGCAAATTATGGTCAGTGGGAGGATATTGGATATATATCACCCAAGCATGGTCGAAAAATTTTTAATATTAAAAAATAACTAGTATAATTGTAAATTTTGATTTATAAATATTTAATTTTTACGTGTAAAAAATACAATTAATATTATATATACATGACTCAATTAGGAGAACTTTATAAAATTGACTCTTATATTACTTGTTTCCTTCTTGAATCTGATATCATCTGTAAGGTAGTAGTAGTGAACGCAACGAAAGTGGCCGGGGATAAAAAAAAATATCATATTTGATCGTAGAGATAGAAACAAAATAAAAAATTATCAATGTCTCCGCAATGGAAAGGTTGTTTAGGTATTTCCTTCCCTAGACCTCACAATGTGAGAGTTTCGACATTTGGTATGTTTTTTTTTTCTTTTTTTTTTCACTGTCTCCGCAATAAAATGTGCCAAAATTTTGAAGATAGAGATGGTGACCCAAAATTTAATAAAATTAATTTTTTCTTTGCCAACAAATATCTTCAGAATCTGCTTCTTCCCACTTTTTGTCTCTCTCTCTCTCTCTCTCTCTCTCTTTTAATCTCCACTGTTTTGTTTATTTTGTTTTTAACTCCAAACCAAATACTAATTTTGGTAGCCAATAATTTAACTGATACTGTTCTCTTTCCCTTTTTAAAGGTCTCGAGTTTAAGCTCTTCTATGCATAAAAAAAGGAAAAAAAAAAAATAACTTAGGTAGTATTGTATTAGATTCAATGTTTTAGAAAAAGAAAATAACTAAAAAAAATATGTGCACGCACTAAGATTTCAACATGTATATGCATTAAGTTCTATACTTACACGCATTAAATTTAATATATATATATATATTTATAAACTACTGGTAGAGTTTCGTCTGATTCGAGATGGATTGACCCTTAAAAGACAACACTATCCTGACATCTATTTTTTCTCTAGACAAAATTCGAATTCTAAATATTGTTTAAGGGATACTAGCTTCCAACCAATGGACCAACCAGGCATTGCTTAAATTTAATTTTTACATGTCTTCCGTTCAATGTTTTGGAAAGATAAAAAAAAGAAAAAAGAAAACATTAAGTTCAATGTTTCAGTGTAGTGTTCTTGTATTACATTAAAGTTTTGGGAAAAGAAAATAAAGAAAAAAAGATGCACATCCATTAAATTTAAAATGAATATGTATTCAATATTTCAAAGGAAAATAAAGAGTGTGTTGATAAATTAATAATTTTCTAATTTTTAGATTAAACACTAAATTGGTTAAATAATAAGTTCTCATTGTCTCAAGAATATTAATTTATTTAGATTTAAGTGTAAGCGATTTAGTTCAATGTATTGAAAAAGGAAAAAAAAATATATATATATCTACATCCATTGAATTCAATATGTACATGCATGCATTTAACTTCATTTTTTTTTTAAATATAAAGAATGTCCCAATAAATTAATAATCCATTAATTTATACAATTAATTCATTAGTTTATGTAACTAATTAATCATATTTAGATTCATTATTTTGCAATATAGTACAAAAGACCTCATTGGTATAATTCTAAGCCAATCACCTTAGTTGTTCAAAGTCTTGAATTAGGTTTCAATGCATCTCATGCACATTAATAAACATCGAACCAAGTCTACAACCAAAGCTCTTCACGTTCCCAACCTTGTATGTATTCAATTCCTCCGAAATCATACTCTAATCCATTGGATGCATGACCTTCTTCTCAATAGCCTCAACCTTAGTTCCCTCTTTTCTTTTGAGGTTTGTCTACACATAACTGAATCTGCTGACGGATTTGGAATCTTTGTCTCACTCTTGGGCCCATTCGTCTTGTTCTTTTCATCTAATGTTTTGGCCATTGAGAACATAATCCAAAGTTGGGTTTCGAAACATAGAGTGATGCATAGCTTCAAATTCTGGCCTTTGGCCAAATAAGCCTCTGTGACGCCTTCTTCGGTGAGAAAGGACCCGTGTCATCAGCAAATTCGGAACATTTCCTGCGTTCCCTTTGCAGGACTCCTTGACAGCATTTGACCTTTCTCTTTATGGGATTTTTTATGTTATTGTCGTCATTTTCTTTGCTGCCAATGCTGCTGTCTGTTTTACTGTTCGTGGTGGTAGCGGATTCCAAGTTAATTTCTCGATCAACAGTTGTCTATTTTCAACAATTAAACATTCATCATGGTTAATGATTATCATCAATTTAATTGGATCATGATTTAGTGTTCCATATGCAACCATTAAACAAATGAAAAGCCACCAAAAGCTAAAGAACCAACAAAACCCTTTCAAACACATTCGATGGACAAACAACCCTTGAACACGAAGAAAAAAATAATCAAGAGCAAGCAATAGTTGGGAATTTCATGATGATTTTTGAGAGAAGATGACTCAATAATTGAGATTTTTACCTTTGTATCTGAATCACATGAGAAAATACAGACACAGGCATATCTTCTCTTCTTAAGATCTGTAATCATACCTGAAGAAAAGAATGACCAATCTGAAAAATTAAACTCATTTAATTATTTTTATTTTCAAGATCGTGATGAAATAGCATCCTATAACAAATAAAAGAGAATCTTCCAAAATCAACCGATAATAATTAATTTACCAGGAAACAATATAGAATAAGAAGTTAAATAGACAAAAAAAAAAAAAAAAACATCAGTGACTTAGACCTTTTGCAAATCAACCTCTTGCTAAACTTGCTAGAGTGTTTGTAGCCAAGACGGTGTTTCAAATTCTATTACTTTTGCCCAAGCGACAGCAAATGAATGGAAAAATAGTGCTAGGGTTTCAACCTTATATAGGGTGAGGTTAGGTGAGAACGGCCCTAATGTGTTTGTTTCAAGAGAGCGGCACAAGAAAAAATAGTTGCTAGGACACACACACACACACACACACACATACACACACATACACACATATATTTGGTACAAAAAGATACAATCAAACGGGATCGAATCAGGGAAAGGAGTATGGAAGTTGATGCGGACATCAAGGCTGCAAGGAATTTACATGATCTAATTCAAGTTCCAATTGGGTCGGTGACAAAGGTTCGAGTTAAAAGATTCAAAAAAATATTGAATAACTTAATTCAAAAAATTTTACAATAAGAAATTGAAGCCCGAATGAATGAAAAACCAAAAGGGAACTTAATTATGCTCATACAAGCTCAATTGAAAGAATAAAGGGTCCAAAATTACCCAAAACCAATCGAAGACAAAAATAAAGAAAAATAATAGCAAAAGTTTGTCAAAATAGTTTGATTTATTTAGTTTTCTAATTTTTCTTTATAGTTTATATTTTAGTTTCTTATTTTTTTAATTGTTTAAAGAGTTACTAAATTTTTAGTTGTCAATTTAGTTTTTACTTTTAGTCTATAAATAGCCCATTACAGATTGTGCAAAATAGAACTTTTAAAACAATTTTGAGAAAATTAATAAAATTGTGAGGTTTCTTCACACGTCTTGTTCTTTTGAGGACTTTTGAATTTATTCAAGATATGAGTCTTGTTTAGCTCTTTGACTTATCAATCTAGGTTTTGAACCACCTAGATTGTGGCGTCATTCATTTCATCTTTATACTAAAGTTCTTGTTCCAGTGAGAAATGAGTTTAAAGTCATATATCTTAGATTCTTCCTCATTTAGGGTAAGAGTTGAGATTTTTAATTCCATCAGTTCAAATAATTTGTTAGGACGATTTTTGGACTAAATTAATTTGTTCGTGGGTTCTAGGGTTTCTATACCCATTGAGTTCACATCAGTTGGTATCAAAGTCATTTCGTGTTACCTTTCGAATTATTCATATTTGTTTATAATTGTTCATATTTGTCTATAATTTTTTCATCTTTCTTTATTCTTACTTGTGTTTTTGTTTTGAAATTATCTATAATTTCAATTTATCATAAAAAACAAAATTCTTCGTTCGTGGATTTAATTTATTTTTTTTGGTATCTTTCATCCTTGATTTTTTTCTTATGCTGCCGTAGTTCAAAAAAAAAAGGGCTGTGAAAAAAAAATTGATTAAAAAAAGGGCAGCTTCCAATTTTTTTTCTTTCCTTTTGTTGTTCTTTCTTTATTTCTTCTCTTTCCTTATTTGTTCACATTCCTTATTTTTTTTATTTATTCACCTTTCTTATTTATTCCATTCCATATTTTGTTTTTTTCTTAATTTGGAATTTTTCCAAATTTGTGACTTTTCTTATTTTTCACTTATTTTATTTTTTTATTTCCCTTGTTATTCTTTCTTTGAATTTCACAAGACAATTATTTTTGAATTAAGTTCAAAAATTTGTTAGTTCATTAAGATGGTAAAAGACATGTTCGATGGATTGAATTCATTGAGACTTTTCCCAAACAAAATGCGATTGTGGATACACTTTCACACAAGTGACGATTTGAGGACAAATCGTTGTCAAGAAGGGGGAAATGATGCGGACATCAAGGCTGCAAGCAATTTATATGATCCAATTCAAGTTTCAGTTGGGCCGGTGACAAAGGCTCGAGTTAAAAAATTCAAAAAAATACTAAATAACTTAATTCAGAGGGTTTTACAATAAGAAATTGGAGTCCAAATGAATGAAAAACTAAAAGGAACCTTAATTATGTTCATACAAACCCATTTGGAAGAATAAAAGGCCAAAAACTACCCAAAATCAAGGGATGCCGAAAATAAAGAAAAATAACAGCAAAACTTGATCAAAATAGTTTGGTTTATTTAGTTTTCTAATTTTTCTTTATAGTTTATATTTTAGTTTTTTATTTTTTTAATTGTTTAAAGAGTTATCAAATTTTTAGTTACCAATTTAGTCTTTACTTTTAGTTTATAAATACGCCATTACACATTATGTAAAATAGAACTTTTGAAATAATTTTGAGAGAATTAATAAAATTGTGAGATTTCTTCATACAACTTATTCTTTTGAGGACTTTTGAACTTGTTCAAGATATGAGTCTTTTTTAGTTCTTTGACTTATCAATCTAGACTTTGAACCACTTAGGTTGTGGCGTCATTCATTCTATCTTTATATCAAAATTTTTGTTCTAGTTAGAAACTGGTTTAAGGTCATATACTTTAGATTCTTCCTCCTTTAGGATAAGGGTTGAGATTTTTAATTATATCAGTTCAAATAATTCGTTGGGACGATTTTTAGGCTAAATTAACTTATTCGTGGGTTTTAGGGTTTCTATACCCATTGGGTTCACATCAAAAGTGGATAGACTCTATCGCTTGAGCTGTGGACTTCTCACATCATATTTACTATATCTATAATATAATTAAATTTAATAAGAAAACAAATAAACTTATTGCGTTAACTTTGATAGAATAAAAAAAGAATCGCCAAAAATCACATGCTTATTGTAATAAAATTAAAATTAAGAAAGTAATTAAGTCACCTACATGCTTATTTACTAGTACAGGTTGAAAAAAAGGCGATTTGATTTTAAACTTTGATTTCTTTAATCTGAGAGAAAGATGAGTTCAACAATTCTTCGCAAACAAACCCTAATATGAGAGAGAGAGAGAGAGAGAAAGAGAGAGAGAGAGAGAGACCTGAACAGAGGGTCAATGGTGACGAGGTAAAAAATCGTGGGATTTGATGAGAGGTGGAGACGAACCTATACTAGTAAGAAAAGAAGAGAGGGAACGGAGAGAGAGAGTCGCGATATTTCTAAGTTATAGAACGACCTATACCAGTGGTTGTTAAGCCACTGGCATAGGTGAATGCTATGCTAGCTTTCAAAAGCCCAGTAACTATTGCCATAGGTTGCATCTTTGCTAACGGTCATAAAAACTATCGTTATAGAATGGAACTATACTCGCAGTTAAATAAAACTACTGACATAGACCATACTTTTACTAGCGGTTTATTGTAGTCGCTAGCATAGGTATATATTTACTAGCGGTTTTTTAGTAAAAAATGGTAGCTTTACTAGCCGTTGCTAATGATATACCTTTACTAGCGGTTTTTTTTTTCTTCACTGGCAAAAAGCGACCAATGCCAGCGGTTTTGCTGGTCCCTGGTAAAGGTAACCATTGGTAGGGGTGAACCTAGATAGGGGTGAGGGAGGGTAATTCACATTCCCTCAATTTTTTTAAAATTCAATTAGTATTTATGATCCATTTTTATTTTGTATTTATTTAATTATAATTTTGTCTCACTTGTCTTTTTTTAAAACTCATTTATTTGACTAAATTTCACGTAATTTTTTTTTTCAAAACCCCACATATAGTAAAAATAAAATATAATATCACCATCATATACTTTAAATTAATAAAAAAAAATCTGTAATCTTTACACTCAAGAAAGAAAATGATAAATAAGATTACAACGATGAGAAATATTAATTTAATATTGACAACCACACTTTAACACTTTTCCTTTTTCTTTCCTTCCCCCAACTTTCCCTCTCCTCGCCCTCTCCTTTCGGCCCTTCTTCCCATCCATTTTGTTTTTCCCTCTCCTTTCCCTTTGGTTTTTTTTTTTCTGTCCTTTCTATTTCCTCTTACTCTTTTCTATGTCTCTTATTGATTCATTATTTTGTATTTCCTTCACTTATCAAATATGAAAATTTCTATTCTTCAATTTTCTCCGGTTAACAATCGAAATTGTCTTCAAATTTGACGAAAAATCCATTATTTGTCCCATTAAAAATTTACATGTTTTCAATTAAAACTTTTGATTTTCAGAATATTATAGTTGAATTATTTTTTATTGATATTTTAGATTTTCTAGTATAGTTTTATAATTTATGTTAGTTATTTAAACAAATATCTTATAACTTTTTTGTATACCTAGTCTTTAGGTTTTAGGTCACCACTGACTGCTGGTAAAGGGCATTTTTTTAGTGGTCGGATCTGTTGTTATTGCATACTTGTGGTTTATAAAAAAAAAATATAGCATTCTTGTACTGCATTAGTGTTTTGGAAATAGAAAATAAAGAGGAAAAATATGTATATCCATTAGATTCAGTATTTACATATGTTAAATTCAATGTTTTGAAAAGAAAATAAAGAATGTTTGGATATATTTATAATCAGTAATTTATATGACTAAACAATATATCGGTTAATTAAAAAATTTTCATGATATGGATATCAATTTATTTAGATTTAACCGTATGCAACTTAGTTTAATGTTATGGATAAAAAAATATCAAAAATTATTTGTATATCCATAAAATTCAATATGTACACGTGTTAAGTTCAATGTTTTAAAAAATTGTAAAGAATGTCTCAATAAATTAATAATTTATTTATTGTTGATTAATTAATAAATTTTCATCATTGCAAGATGTACGCAACTTTCGAAATTAATAAAAGCTAAAACATGAGATTTTATGTTAGTAGAAGTCTTTTATCATTTGTTGAAGTAAATGCGGTAATTGTAAACACAAATTCATAAAACAATTTTCATAAACCAGATGTACTAAACAACTTATAAAACTAATTGATCATATTTAGATTCAATATTTTGCGATAAAGTATAGAAGATCTCATTGATAGATTTTTAATCCAATCACTTAGTTGTTCATAATATTGAATTAGCATCAATGACTTGTGGATCTAGTAGTAGAGTATTATATTCTCTTAATTAAGATTTTGAGTTTAAATTTTGAGAATAGAAAAGTAGGCCCTGGGAAAGTCAACTCTTAAATTAGACTTCACAACTATTCGAACCTAATTGGTCAGAATTTGAAATATTGATGGTCAAATAAAAAAAAAGTATTGAATTAGGTTTCAATGCATCCCATGCTCATTAATAAGCATAGAAGCAAGCCTACCTTTTACCTATTCGATTCCTTAGTAATCAGATTCACAACCTTCTCCTAAATACTCTCAACCATAGTCCCTCTTTGATTTTATCCGAGGTTTGACTATTCACAATCGAATCCAAAGACGGGTTTGGAATCTCCCATTCTCCTCCCCCTTTCATTAGATTGACACATAACTTCAAATTCTTGCTTTTTGGTCAAACAAGCTTCGATGGTGTCTTCTTTGGTAAGAAAAGTGCCCCACCAAATATGGGCTTTGGTGAACGGGTGGCCTTTTTTTTTTTGTGATATATAGGAAGAATCGAACTTTGAGAATTTTATAAGGGGGAGAGGGGACGGTATCAATTTAACTATAACTTATCGACAACGGATAGCCTATTTCGGCAAACCATTTCCCCATATCCTTTGCAGGTCTCCTTGGCAGTGTTTGGCCTTTCTCTTTTGGGATTTTGATAATGTTGTCATTGTGTTTGCTGCTTTTCGTTGTTGGACCATTTTTGTTGATATTCTTGGTGGTGGCAATTGGATCATGATTTGATGTCCAAGAAGCAACCATGGAATCCACAAATGCGGAAGAACCAATCAAACCCTGTCAAGAGCAAGCAATGGATAGTCAGCTCATTTTCTTCAACTTATTTCCATTTTTCTTTTGGTTTTATGAGTAATATTTTTCAATGAAAATAAAGTATTGTTGGTGGAAAATATAGAATTTTACAAGAAAAAGTGAAATTTACTTGTTAAAAGAATTTATATTTATATTATTATTATTCTTATTCTTATTATTATAGTGATATATATATTTTTTAACTTTAATTGTGCTAACCACAACTTTGCAAAAGTGGGCCTCAAAGACGCTCATCACATTAATAATTCTAGTCAATGACCCATCACCCCATATTTCTTAATTTCATGAATCTATGGAAAGTAAAAACAAGAAAGTTTTAACTATTTATGCAGATAAAGATTTAGATCCCCTATTTTGCAATGTAGTCCAAGAGATCTCATTAGTGGATTCAATGCTTCGATCACCGGATCAGTTGTTGAGAAATATAAACAATAAGATTGAATACGATAAAGGTATTTTTTACAAGAAAAAAAGAATTGATGACACAAGCAAGAGACTGCAAATGAGAACGACCAACAACACCCGACCAGAAAAATAATAAGCCACAAAATTCAAGCACTCTGTCCGACCAAACGCAATCGAAAGAAAGGCAAACAACAAATAATAGTTGAGATTTCCATTCCAAGGTTTGGAAAGAAGATTTTCGGCTTAATAATGAGATTTTTATTTTGAAAAAAATAATAAATGAGATTTCTAGTTTTATATCTGTTCGCACAAGAAAATACTGATACAAGTTTTATGGAGATGCCACCTTCTGCACATCCAAAGAAAAAGGTGAAAAATCTAAAAAATTAAACTTTATCTTCTCATTTTATTTTCAAGCATGTAATGAGATATAATGAAGCGACACCAAAAAATTATCTTGGAAAATCAATTGATGAAAAACTAATTTACAATGAAATAATATAAAATATAAAATCGATATAACTTCGAAAAAAAGTTAGAGACTAAAACCTGAATCATCCTCTTGTCAAACTTGTTTGAGTCTCATAAATTTGTTGGTATATATCACAGCCAAGGTAATTTGTCAATAGGAGCAAATTATGAAGGGATGATGGCAACCGATAGGAGATAGGAAAAAAGGAGATCACATTCTTTAATTTTTGCCCAAGTAGGGGTGAATGAATGATAAAACAATGCCATTGTTGATAAGGATACATTTATTTCATTACTTGACTCTCAAAATATCTGAATTTTGGGTCCATTATGAAATAAATGTGCAATTAATCGTAGTCGTTGATAAATTTCGGTCCAATTCGGTTGAAGCTTTTTTCTAACTTCTCAAATTATCTGAGTAAGGCTTGATGACCATATACATAAAACTCCGACCTTTAGATAGAAAGAACTATATTTAATTTAGTCTTTTAAATTCAAGGCCTAATTGAGTCTGGTTTGAATGCATTTGTAAATGTATGCTTAAATTAAAAACCTGTTTGACATGTAGAAAACCAAATAGCATTTCCAATCAATGTTTAGGTTTACAAGAGATTAGACAAATTTTATTGAGACTCTTTGATAATTTCAATAATTATAGTTGACTATTTTATAATTTTGAAAATAATATATTCGGTAGTCTGTAATTTTCAAAATATACTATTCCTAAGTGATTTTTTTTGGTTAAAATGTTTATTTTAAATTCTTACCACCAACATCAAGGGAGAGAGAGGGACTCGATGGGGACAGAGAGGGAGAGGGCTGAGAGAAGACAAGAGTAAATAAAAGTAAAGAAAAACCCATTATAGGTCAAATTTCTGAATAATTGTGAAAGTACCCTATATAAGGTACTTTATATAATTATTCAGAACTTAGGGTTTTCTCTCCCAATATACCATTGAGCTTTACATTTAGTTCCACGCAAAGCAAGAATGGTTTATTTAGAAGTTCCTAGAGAGGAAAGGAAGTACGCCAACCCTCTGAATGAGTGCAAATGTGCAACATGACATAAAGAATACCAAAAAGGATCAAAACCCGACTTAACTTAGAATTCTGGATAAGAAGATGTTTCTAAACTTGGAAAACTTTACAAAATAAGTTGAGTGATATCCCTAGTTTTTATGTAGACCCCTCGATATGAAACCCGCTACAGTATATATGAAAATTTCAAGATGTTACAATGAACCTAAGTTGATCAGTAGAAACGATATGATAATAAGTATCTTTTCCATATTATCTCCCTATAGAGTTGTATCATTTGCTAGGTTAGATAAAAAGGCTAGACCGGATGTCACACTAAATCTCTCCAATGAAGTTTTAAGGGAGATCACTTTTTTCATGACAGACTATGGGAAAAGCTAAAAGCTTTGTATATGAAAGAGATTGTTTTGAACACGCTTTATCTGAAGCAGTCCCTTACACACTTCATATGATTGAAGGTACATCTATATTCTTGCATATTGATAAACTTGATTTCATTATTATGGATTTAGAGAATAAAGAAGTGAAAAATGATGATGAGGATTAGACTTTTTTACTATTATGTTCCCTTCTCCTGTATTTTAGGCATTTTTGAGATATTATGATTTATGGAAAAGAAAGCATCTTGTATCAAGAAATTAAATTTTCTATAAAATCTAATGAGCCGATTGATAAGGATATAATTGTAGAAACCAGTGTGAATCGGGTTGATGGTAATTTATTTGTTTTGGGGTAGCTCTAAAAGGAGAGATTTTGATAGTAAGAAATTTAAATCTAGATATAAATTGATACAAGAATTTGATTTACAATTATTGTAAAGGGGCACATTACGTCTTAATGCTTCAAATTGAAAAATAAAGATAAGCATAAGAAGAAATTTACACAGAAAAAATACTAAAGCTGTCGAGGTTAGCATTGTAGCTGATGAGAGTGATAAGAATATTTTCTTTGTGATTGATGATAGAACACGATTTAAAAATGAGTAAAATTTATATCCAAGTTGCTCTTATCACATGTGTCACTATAGAGATCTATTTTCTGCTTAAGAATCTTGTAACAGTGGAATAGTTTTTATGGACAATAATATTGCCTATGATGTATGGGTGAGGGTATAGTCCAAATTAAAACATATGATGGTGTTGTAAGGATGCTCGCTAATATTAGACATGTTCATGATCTGAAAAAGAATCTCATATTTTTAAGCACTCTTGAGGCTCTTTAGTATAGATTTGCAACTGAAGGTAGAGTTATGGAAGTTTATAAAGGTGCTCCTACTGTGACCAAAGGCTATAGATCCAGTAGATTGTATATTTCGTAGGGATCTAATTTCACAGGTTCTATTGTAGTCCCTTTATCATCTCTGTCTAATTTTGACATCATCAAATTATGACATATGCATTTAGGGTACATGAGTGAGAAAAGCTTAACCATGTTAGACAAAAGAGGCCTTCTTTGTGTACAAAGTATCGGAGAATTGGATTTCGGTCAACACTATATATGTAGGAAGTAGAATAGAGTCAGCTTTATAAAAAGTATTTTGGATTATATCTATTCAGAACTTTAGGGCCCAACTTGTCTTCTGTCTGAGGTTGGTGCGAGGTATATGTTGACTTTCATAGATAATTTTTCAATGAAAGTTTGGATTTATTTTTTTTTAAACAAAGGAATGGCGTTTACTTAGCTTTCAAGTAATTGAAAGTTTTGATTAAGAAACAGAGAGGTAAATAGATCAAACGGGTTAGAATAGATAATGATATGAAATTTTATGAGGATGAATTTGATGAATTTTGCAAGAATAAATGAATTGAGTGTGGCTGAACATATGAACATATCTCTTTTGGAGAGAGCACATTGTGTGATCTATAATGTAGGGTCGATAAAATACTTTTGGGTCGAGGCAATCTCAACAACTTGTTATATTGTCAACCATGCTCCTTTTATAACTCTTGAATTTAAACCTTCTAAGGAAGTTTGGTTAGGTACTGCTACTAATTACTCTAATTTGAAAGTATTTGGGTGTCCATCATACATGCACATAACGATGGGAAATTATAGTCTCGAGCTAAAAAGTGTATTTTTCTTGGTTATGCTTGTGGGGTGAAAGGGTACATATTACAATATCTTGATACCAAATCTACAAAATTTCTGATTAGCAGAGATATTACATTTGATGGACTTTTTATGTTGTTTTTTAAAAAGGAGTCTTGTAGTTCTTCTCATACGAAAAGAGTTGAAATTATATAAAGCAGGAGGAGCTAGAAGTTGGTAGTTATTGTCCTTTTTAGTTGGGCTTTTATGTTTAGCGAAATTTAATAGATGTGCATGAATCTATTGAACAAGAAAATTCAGAAGAAAAGTCGTATTCCATAGCCAAAAATAAATCGAGGAGGGATATTTGACCACTACAGAGATATACAAATTCTAGAAATTTGGTTGTATATCCTTTGTCAGTTGTAGAAGATATAAATGGAGTTGGTGAACCTTGTACATACTTCAAAACGATTTACCTAAGTGGTTGATCGTGATGAATGAAGAAATTGAGTCTCTCTACAAAAATGGTACTTTGGTTCTTGTGAGCCACTTTTGGCTAAGAAAATCATTGGAGGCAAATGAGTTTTTAAGAAAAAAGGAAGATACTCTTAGGGTTGAAGATGCAAGGTTTAAGGCAAGATTAATTGCAAAGGGCTATAGTGAGGTATAAGTTGTTAGATCTTAGTAATGTGTTTTCACCTGTTGTTAAACATAACTCTATTTGTGTTCTGTTTGCTTTAGTTGCCATGTTGGATTTGGAGTTAGAATAGCTAGATGTTAATACAACTTTTCTATATGGAGAATTTGATGAATAGCCTCAGAGATTTGAAATTCAAGGAAAAGAAGAGCATGTTTGTTTGTTAAAGAAATCATTATATAGATTAAAGCAGTCTCTAAGACAGTGATATAAGAGATGTGATTCCAGTATGATGGATTATGGTTACTCTAAGATTATGTATGATAGCTGTTTTTACTTTTGGAAGTTAGATGATAGCTCTTTCATTTATTTGTTGATTTATTGGAGAGGTTTGGTATGAAAGATTCTAAACTTGTGAGTACTTCTCTTGTGAGTTATTTTAGACTGTCTGCTACACACTTAACCATAGTCAGTTGAAAAGGAGAGTATATAGCATCGGTTATTCTTGTGCAGTTGGCAATATCATGTACGCAATGGTTTGTACACGTCTAGATATCTTACAAGCAGTTAGTGCTGTTAGCTGATATATAACTTGTCCTAGAAAAGCACACTCGTAAGCTATAAAGTGAATTCTCATATACTTGTGCGGTACTTCAAGCACTTGTTTTGGCTTTGAGAAAACATAGTGACCCTTTGGTTAGCTTTGTGGACTTCGATTTCACTAGAAAACTTGATAGAAGAAGATCACTTACAGACTATGTATTTTACATTGGGGCTTATGAAGTTAGTTAGAAGGCTATCTTACAACTAGTTATGGCATTACCTATTACAGACGCATAGTATATGGCAATGACCGAGGCAATTAAAGAAAATTTGTGGCTGAGAGGTTTGTTTGGCAGACTTAGTCTACATCAAGGTATGATTACCATTCACTGTAGTAGTCAAAGTGTGATTCACTTAAGTAAATATCAGACATATCATGAGAGGATGAAACAAATTAATGTGAAAATTCACTTCATTTGGATTACCATTGCTAAGGAAAAAGTTCTTGTTGAGAAGATCAATATCAAAAATAATCTTGCTGACATGTTTATCAAACCTCTTCCAATTTACAAGTTCAAGTAGTGTTTAGACTTGGTTTGTATTTATTGTTGGTGATTTGGCCCATTAGGCAATTGTGGAGAAGGGGGAGCTATTTGTGTACAAGTGCAAGTCAATGTAGAGATTTGTTATGTGGTGGCTTGAATTTATCCCACATCAGATGTTTTGAAGAATTGGCCTTCACTTGGAATCTCTAAATAGAGCATTGTACTTGTCCCACATCAAACAAGTTGAAGAGTTGCTCCCACTTGAAGCCTATAAAAAATTACAAAGCTTTTCTAATGGGCCACAGCTCCAACACTGACATCTTTGAACTTTCCTAAGGAACAAATGGGTCATACCCAAAGTAAAAGGTGATTAATCTAAATAGGGTTGTTATGTGAACAAAGCTCGGTTTGAGCCGTTCGTGAGCTATTCAATCAAAGACTCGACTTGACTCAATTTTGACCGAGCAATAGAATTTTAAATTCGGAAACTCGTTAAGTAAGTCGATAACATATATTAATATATATTAATCTACATTTACATATTATTATAATAAAAAAATTAAATTACATATATATATATATATATATATATATATATACAAATTACTCGTTGGGTTCAAGTTCGAGTCATATTATATACTACTCGTCGAATTCGAGTTAATAGATACTCAGGTTGACTCGGCTAGAATAAAGCCCTAAATCTAAAAAATTAAACTCTATCTTATCATTTTATTTTCAAGAACATAATGAGATAAAATCATCCAACGCTAAAACATTTTCTTGGAAAAGCAATTCATGAAAAATTATTTTATCATGTAACAATGTAAAATATAAAATCAATGTTATTTCCAAAACTAAAAGTCAGAGAGTCAAAGCTTAAAGAACCATCCTGTTGCCATATTTGTTTAATTCTCGTAAACTTCTTAATGTCTATGATGATATTATAGCTAAAGCAAATTATCTATGGACGATGACAATCCTTAGGAGCAAGGAGATTAAGTTCGATAATTTTTGTCAAAGCAGCAGCAAGTGGATGAAGAAACAATGCTAGGGTTTCAACCTTATATTGGGAGAGGTTAGGTTAGAAAAGCCACGCTGTGTTTCAAGAGAGAGGCACAAGAAGAGATATTGCCAGGGTTTTCACATCACATTTGCTACACCTCCAAAGTGATACATTTATTTCAAACCCGGTCTCTCAAAATATATGAATCCCATCGGGCCCTTAACGAAATAAATGTGTAGATTTGTGTATTAATTTCATGCAGACCCTCAAAATTTCTGAGTTCGGTTGGACAATCATATACTTAATCCTCTTTTTTTTTTTTTTTTTTTTGATTTCCACATACCGATATCTGGAATATTCCAATTAATCCGCCTTAAACACTGTGGGGTCCATTTGGGGTTGACTTCTCTAAATTTTTTTTCTTTATTCTCTAGATTTGAACTTAGGACCATTGAAGGAGTAGAGTGTCTGATCATTTAATCTAATGGAGTTTGATAATCATATACTTAATCCGATTCTGAAAGAAAAGGCAATATTAAGCCTAGCATTTTAAAGTCAGCACCTAATTGGGCGTGTTTTGACTTGGTTTGTACTTGTATGCTTAAATAAAGAACCTATTACACATGTAGAATGACAAGCAAAGCAAATAGCATGTCTAACTAATATTTAGGTTTGCAAAGATTAGAGACGTACTATTTATTTATTTTATTTTCTAAAATTAAAAAATGTTTTGAAATATTTAAAACAAAAATAAAGCAAAACCCCACATCTCTCTCTCTCTCTCTCTCCCCCCCCGGGGTTTTTCCGGCCGTTACAGCAAAAGGAAACCCCCATTGATTTGCTCTAACAAACAAACCCCCTCTATCACTCCAGATTTAATGGTTCACTCCAACACACGAAGGAGCATTCGATTTGTTGTCACCGGTAACCATGGCATCGAAAAACCTATCCTAATTGCCTTTGCCACCTCAAAATCATTTCCAAAGAACGTTCCTTTGATTTTGCCTCCAACTCGTCTTCTTGCCGATTTTCAAGAGAACGTTACGAATATCTACTTGCTTTGCATGCAACTATAATTCATTTATCACTTTTGATGGGCACGTTCAAAATATAAGTGTAACTCTTTTGATTCTAGATATCTTGAGATTCCAAGCTCCAAGCACCAAAAAATTCTTCATGAGAAGTAATGAATGGATCGGGAATCGGTTTGGTTCCATTATGAAGTCAATTACAAATGAACAAATCATTGGAATATTATTTAGAACCCACAATATTATATGTACATTTTTATTTAAATTATAATATTAGTAATTACTGATATTAAATCCATCTTTCAGGTGATGAAATCCTAATTCACACACATGATACATGGAATTTTTTACGTTGGTTACATATTATTGACATTATTGAAATCACATTTATTTCTTGTAATAATTTAAAACACCAACTTACTATTTATCTATCAAAAAATATAATATTTTTAAAAAAGTAAAAAAATATAAAATATTTGATGACGCAATTCTTCGTGTTCAAATCTTATCCAACAAATTTGATACATCGGAACTAACCAATATTCTTGACACAACCAATATAATCCTAATTTTTAAGAAATATTAACATAATTTAAAAAGTAAAACTAATAAAAATCCATCTTTTCCATATCCGTCTTTTATGATCCGAAAACGAGCAAATCAACAAGTCTAAGAGCTCCAATAGGAAAGGAAGAACACCGGATATGATTTAAAAAAAAGTCTTATTAACACTCAAATCAATAGGCAAACCAAATAAACAATCATCAAAACTTGGCAAATTCTCTTAATACTCCAAGTTCAAAATTCATATATGATGATCAATCACGCATAGTACAAATTCTTACAAACTTGTCCAGCCAGAAATTGGCTCGGGATGTAACAAATATAGCATGACATAAAAAAGGGAAAGCATATAAATGAGATTTACACTTTTGTATTTATTGTAATGGACAACTCACTTCTAATATAACATAAATAGTATAGAATCACAAGGAGGACATGTATGATATACAACATTCGCTTTTGGCTAAATTTCTTGATTAGGGACCGGGACAGACATTGCCATAGGGTATATGACTCCGAATCCCTGAATAAGTGAGATATTGCTCAACAGCTTCTGCAGACCTATCAACATTTGCAGGGTCCTTCTGAAAAGGGGGAAAAAAAAAAACAATTTGATACATTGGAATCATTGTTGTGCTTAACATGTAAAAAAATAAAAGGAAAAAAAAAAAGAGTCAAAGTCCAAAAGTTGAATTTATTGTGACATGGTTTTAGAAATTATTAAGTAAATAGTAGAAACATGTAACACGCGATGATAACTAATGAAATCATATCATATGATATTTTGTTTTTAATAAATTTTATTGATATGTTTATTTCTTAGTTTATAAAAAAAATACAACGGACGGGTTACCTTTTTCTTATTGTTTAGACAATGCATATCCCATCTAACCACCGTATTCAAATAAAATAACTAAGTAACAATACAAGTTTATTTGATTGTGATCTCCGAAATTGCAAAAAATTGGAACCACACCATAAACTGATGGTTATAGTTCTAGTTCTGGAGCCCAAACTAAAGAAAATAAAAAAATAAAATGTAAAAAAAAGGATAAATATTGATCTTTCCTTTCTTTTTCTTTTTTTTTTTTTAAATGAAAAATGGAATATGAAAAATGCGATTGATTAATAAAAAAGTAAGATTAATGCGGTTTCTTAACCATTGACCATGATTCGGGTTCAAAAAGCCATTGACCATGGCTTGGTTTCTTCTGGTTCTACAGTTCAATGCGAACTGTGACCGTGTCAATTAAGAAATGGCGAAGCAATGATTGAGGCCGACAAAACAAAGAAATCAAAGAAACAAAACACCCCAGAAAAATCCACAATCCTAAGCAATTAAAACACAATTAATGCACAAATAGTGGACAACCCTAGAACGCAAAGGCAAAAAGCAATGATATGCCGAAGTTTTTTGAATGAGAACAGAAAGAAAATTTAGATTGAGTTAATAGTTGATTATATACCTTCTACCTGGTACACATGAAAAAACACCTTTGTGAATATGATGGAGACACCATTTTTTTCTTCTCAAAACTTTCTAGCATCCTCAAAGAGAAAGATGACTGACCTGTAAGATTAAACTCAATTTGTTATTTGAATTTCATGATTCTAAGAAAACAGACTTCTGGGACACCTTTGTAAGAAGAAATCAACAAAAATAATTGCTTTATCATGAAATACACAAGATTAAAAAATTAAAAATATTATGAAAAAATAAAAACCAAAAACTCAAACCTTTCAAGAATCAATCTCTCCCAAACTTTGTCAGATTCCTTGATCTCTACAGGAATTGTTGCCAAGATGATATGTTAGAATAAGTAAATTACTTTGAGAACCGATAAGCTAAAAGAACAAGGAGATTAAATAAATTGTTTTTGCTGCGCAGCAGCAAATCAATGAAAAAAAAAGGTGCTAGGTTTCAACTTTATATAGGATGAGGTTAGATGAGAAGAGATGTGTGTTCGCATCGTCCTGCGGCGGCGCACGAAGAAAAAGATACTAGGTTTTCATTTCATATTACTATGCTCCCAATGTCATTCAATTTAATAAGCATATAAATTACTTGCTTTATATTTCTCAACTACACTACATCTAGGGTCGAGAATAAGGGATCCATGTCCCAGCCCTTCCCTAGCCTTGAAAGGACATGCCCAAAGATGAATGGTCCGTCCCCTTCCTTATGGTTAGAGATGCCAATTAGGGATCATCATCTTGACCCGTCCCTGGCCTAAAGGGACCGGGTCTATAGTGAAGGGCCCGTCCCGTCCATTATACTAAAGGGGATTAAAATACCAGGCCCGTCCCATCCCTTCATACTGCTTTTTTTCACCTAATGAGATCCGAAGGAGAGAAGGAGATCAAATGTGGCTGATAAAAATATGGAGACCTTCAAATAAAAAAGAAAAAAAAAATTCTAGATCTAGAAAATCACGACATACACTAAAAAATTACTTCTCCCGATGGAATTTTTCCAACGTTTAAGTATGAGGTCGACAAGTATCATCTTTTCCCAACGTTTTAGAAGCAAAATGTCAGGAAGATGACCAAATTCTGATGTTTAATTACAATTACATTGGGAAAAATCATTGTCGGACGTCGGTGGGAATTGTTTTCTGACGTTTATTGACAAAACATCCGTGGAAGATTAAGGTTTTATTTATGTTTCAAGGTAAATACATTGGTAAAAGTCTTTAAAAAAAAGTAGGGTGGTGGTGGGAATTTTTGAACCGATGTTTACTCACTAAAAGTCAGTATATCACACTAATTTTTTAAGAAGTTTCTCTAAAACGCCATAAAAAAGGCTTTATTGACGTTTCTGTAAACGTCAGGATATGTTAGAGAGAGAGAGAGATGCCGATGTTTATGCATGTAAACATCGAGAAACGGTAGAGAGGGAGTAGAGAGAGAACATGGGTTATGTGCCGATATTTAACTTAGAAACGTTGGCATTTACCAATTTTTCCCAACGATTTTGTTGTCAGGAAATTCTAGGGCATATTACCCACAAAGCCCTCTCTTCTCCTCTATTTCTCTCTGCTCTCTCCTCATGCCCCTGTCGCTGCTCGTGTCACACCTCTCTCACTATTGTTGCTACCCTGTCATTGACAAAAGCTATTGGACATTGCTCTCCAGCGGATGTTGGTCTCTCTCCCCACCATTTGTTTCATTGTTCTTGTTGCTCTCATCTCTCATGACCACAGAGATCATAGGTTGGTTCTTCCATTTTTTGCTCGAATCTAGTTATGATTATGTTGTTATTTGTGTTGATACAGAGATATGATTAGATCAGAATTAGGGCAAGATCATGACAAATTTAGGATAAAATTTTGACAAAATTATAGCAAAATTAGGGTTAACATTTGCCAAATTAATGACAAAATAAATTTGCTAAAATTAGGGCATAAAATAAATTTACTAATTTATTAATTAGCATAAAATAAATATGCAAAAATTATGCTTTTTTTTTTCATTAAAAGGGGTTTTACGATTAAAAGAGAGGGGTTATGAGATTTTGTATCCTTGCTGAAATTAGGGCATAAAACAAATTTGCTAAAATTAGGCTGCTTTTATTGCTCTGTGTTTCATTTGTGCAGCAAAGATGTTTGTGATTTGTCTTGCAAAGTTTCTGAATCCTATAGTCTTGTATAGAAAAATATACATTGGAATCTTCTATTGTGAATATATCTTTATATTGTTTGCAAAGCCAAACTCATTAGTTTGATACTTTTGCTTTTGTTTTTTTGTTTTTTTGTTTTTTTTTTTGTTTTTTGTATTCTTTGCTTGTGCATTTAAAGGTTATGCAATATACTTTCCTATGAAATCATGAGCATCTATTTTGAAACTTGGTATAGGTGCTATATGTAGCAACCAAACTTTTTTTTTATTTCTTTTATAATTTGTAAAGGAATAAATTTGAAATATTATTACATAGTAAAATTATAAAATATCTTGGATATTTGTGAATTAAATTTAAACTTCGAATTGTTTCAATTTCATTTTTACTACCTTCCTTTTATCAGATTCTCTATTTTTTGAAAAACATATTGATGAACAAAACAAAACTAAATTATCGTTATCCCCTACTTACAATTTTGATTTGAATTAATACATTTTGCTACAAATATTTTTGTAAAAATAATTTTTTGGGTGAAATCCCGTTTCCTTAATTTCGCCAAATTCATTAGGTTTCTCATAATTCAAGAAATATAGCATTTGTGAGCCATTTGCAATGCAAGATGTCATGTTCAATGAAATGACAATGGTCGTATCATCCGTAGCATCGCAAACTCCATCACAAGCTCCTTTGCCTTGCAAGTTGCGATGTGTACTAGTGATGGAAGGAACATCACAACTCCATTGGGTGTCACAAAAGCATTCATTTGTCTTGAAAGGGACGACTAAATGGCGAGGCATCAGACGTTGCAAAAACTTTGCAACACCCTTAGAGAAGCAAGTTTTTGTCAGTTTCGAAGAGCATAATGTTCTAGCAAACTTGTTTCCTGCTATAGCATCACTAAAAAGAAAACACATTTTTAGCGATAGAGTTTAACGACGAAAAAAATTCATCATTATTTAATAAAGAATTTAGCGACAGATCCGTCGCTAATTTAATCACAGATTTAAAATCCATGGCTAAATTTAATGACGGATTCATATTTCCGTTGTTAATTAGCGACGGATTTCCTTTTTCGTCGCTAAATTTAGCGACAAAAAGAAATTCGTCGCTAAACTTAGCAACAGAAATTGAAATCCGTTGCTAATTAGCGACAGAAATATAATTGGTCGTTAAATTTAGTGACGGAAAAAATTTTGTTGTTTAATTTAACGACGTAAAATGAAATCCGTCGCTAATTAGCGACGAAAATAAAATCCGTTACTAAATTAACGACGAAAAAAAATTCGTTGCTAAATTTAGCGACGGAAAACAAAATCCGTCGCTAAATTTAGCCACGGATTTTGTTTTCCGTCGCTAAATATAATTTTATATTTTTTAAATATAATTTTATAATCTATTTAAAGATAATTTTGTAATTATATTAACTATAACTTTACGTTTTATTAAATATAATTTTATATTTTGTATTTTTGTTAAATTAGAGAATTATATTTTTAATGACGAGTGTTAGAAAAAAAGTATAGAAGTAAAAAAAAATTATATCAGATAAGTTAATGTAGTATAGTAGTTAAGAACGTTTTAGATAACTCTTTAAATCCAGATTCGAATATGGATAAAAATACATTTTCTGAAAAAAAAAAAAAAGTAACAAAAAGTGGTCATGCGCGGGTGGGGAAAGCTGGCGGGGTGTGGGCATGGACGGGCAAGCAGTAGGAGGCCGGGGCGGTGGTGGGCGGCGGCCGAAGGGTGGGCAGACGGATTCTACAAATAAAAAAATTAAATGCGAAATTTAGCGACATAAACCCAAATCCGTTAGCTAAATTTAGCGACAGATTTGATTTTTCATCGTTAAATTTAGCGACGGAATCTCAAATCCGTCGTTAAATTTTTGCGACACATTATTAGTGATAGAAATTTTTCCGTCGCTAAATTCGTTGCTAAAAGTTTTAGCGATGAATTTTTCTAAAATTTCCGTCGCTAAACTCCTGTTTTTTTGTAGTGCATACTACGGACGTTGCAGCACCACAAACCCTAGTCTGTGAGACACCCTTAGAGAAGCAATTGAAGAGCATATAATGTTTTGGTGACACATGTTTCCCGCGATAGCATGTTGAGGGTATCGCAACACCACAAAGCCTAGTTTGCAACACCTTTGTTTCCAATTTCGTCACCTAATGCTTCAAAAAATTCGGATCCATGCGTTCCTAGCTTCCCACCAAAACCCTTGTCATCCCTCTCTCTCTAGTGATGGCGATCTAACGGCTTATTCATCATCTTTCTTCCCACCGACGAAACGTGCTCTCTCTCTCTCTCTCTCATTTTCGCCCCTATCACTTACCCGCCCAACCTTTCTCTTATTCACTAGCACTCTGAGTTTTTCTGGTCATAGAGTGTTGATTAGTTGGAGAGCGAGTGAGTGAGGGATACAGTTTCTCCAATAACATCATAAAACAATTAAATGAAGTGGGACAATGCCATTGGAAAACATCATTCGATAACGGGAGAAGTGTTGATCAGGTGATGTACGACCTGATGTTCGAGCACTTTGGAGTAAGTTAAATGTATAATTTGTTTGTTTAACTTTGTTCTTAATAATATTTTTTGGATATTAATTAACTCGTTCTTATCTTTCACTGCAAGAAAAACGAATATCAGTAACGGAAATATCCGTCACTGATAGTCAAATTTCTGTCATTAAAACAGATTAGCAATAGAAAATTAGCAACGAAAATTTTGTTGTTGAAAGTCACCTCACTAAATTTAGCAATTGAAATAATTACGTTGGAAAGTTTAGCGACGGAAATTTTCCGTCGCTAAAAAAATCCGTCGTTAATCCGTTGTAAATTTGAAATAATTGAAAAAGTATGAAATAATTTTAGCGATGGATTAAACAAAAATTTTCCATCGCTAATAATTAATATTCCAAATTAGAAATGGTTGCCGATAATTAATATTCCAATTAGCGACAAGTTTTTAGTGACGAAAAATTTTCCATCGCTAATCGTCGGTTAAAGTCGTGCACCCAATATGTATAAGGCTACGTGGGGGTGCACGAGGCTACATGCCTCGCCTACGCTCGCTCCCACGTCGTTGCCAAGGTCGTGCACCCAATATGCACAAGGCCGCGTGGGGGTGCACGAGGCTGCATGCCCCCACACCTGTAACACCGACACTACGGTGTTCGAATATTATTTCCTTTTTTGAATTTAATAAAATGATTCTCAATTTATATATATATCAATTTTATTGATTTTCGATTTTGGGGTTTTTAAATTTAATTTTTAGTATATTTTAAATACTGTTTCTGGGATTTGTAAAATAAAGTAGATATAAAAATATATATATATGTAGTAATTTATTTATTTACTCAATTAGTTATTTATAAAATCTATTTAGTTATTTATAAAATCTATTTATATAAAAATATATATATATAAATAAAAAAAAAAAAAAAAAAACGGGTTAGGGTTAGAAAACCCTAACCCATTTCACACTTTCTCTCTCTCTTTCCCTCTTTCTCTCTCCCTCCTTCATCTCTCCACCTCTCCATCTTCCCGCAGCCAACCCATCGCCGCCGCCTCCGGCCTTCACCACCCATCGCCGCCGTGAGCCGCCGCCTATTCCCTCTCACTCTCCCTTCGGTTCTCTCTCTATCTCTCTCTTTCGTCTCTCTCACTCTCTGCGCTCTCTACCTTCCGCTGTCTCCCTCTCGCTCGATCTCTCATCTCTTCCACCGCGACCGCCGCGCACTGTCGCGCTCAGCTACCACCGTCTTCGCTCTCTCTCTTTGTCTCTATCTCACTGTCTATCTCTCTCCTTCTCTCTCTACCGCGCGATCTCTCTCTGTCGCGCTATATCTCTCCCTCCCGTGAGTTCTCCCTCTCGGTTTCGCTCTCTTACTCACGGTCTCTCAGTCTTCCTCAGTCTCTCTCTCGCTCTGCTCCTCCTCTCCTGCGCGCGCGCGACTGCTCGCGCGACTGGCCCTGCCTCAGTGCGCGCGAGCCTACCCCAGCGCGTAACCCCGCGCGAGACTGCCTCTGCTCGTCCCTGCTCGCGCGCTGACTGCTCCTGCGCACGCTCCAGCGCGCGACAGCCTCTTCCTATGCATGCGGCTGCAGCTGCTTCCCTGCTCGCGCGCCTCCTACCACCGGCTGAAAGCCCTAAGTCGACCGTACTGTGTTCACTGCATAGGTAAGATCAAACCCTAACCCTAATTCTAGGGTTTCAAACTTTCTTAGGAAATTTGGTTTAGATTACTAAAATTACTTTAAATTGGGAGTTTTGCAGGTATAAAAATGCATTGAGGAGACGATTTGGCGAAGGTTACGAACTACGAGAACAACCCTAGGTGAGGGATCTTCAATCTCTTAAAAAATTTAAATCGATTTTGTTGAATTTAGGTAGAGATTATATAGACATATATCCTGAAATGTATTGGACGCGAAAGAAATGTGTTTCCCCTAAGGGTTTATATGAAATTGTTGGAGTTAGATCTAGGATTTGATGTAAACTGGACTGCGAAGCATGTTAGAAATGTCGTAGGTAGAATTAGAGTTTTATTTGATCGATTTGTGTATTTGTCCTTGGGCTATGAATTGGAATTGATGGGAATTAAATTAAAATTATGTAATTTGGGAGAAAATTTGGTAAAATCGAGGAAATTTGAAAACCCTTTAATAGGGCTTTAATTGATGATTGTCCGTATTGATTGGTCTAGGTTGACCTTTGGAGACTCAAGGGGAGTCCTTTTGTTTTGATTTCAGAAACAGGGAGTGGATACCCTCCCTAGAGGTGAGTGGGACCCTAATCTCTTGCATGAAATAGTGAAACCTGATTTTTATCATGATTTTAATAAAACATGCTTTTGATATGCATGATCTCGACGTGTGAAATTGAAATTCAAATCTGTTTTGTGATTATTGGAGTGTCGTACTTATGTTTTCTACGATTATGCATCCATGTTTGAAATGAAATGAAATTGTGCCATGATTTGAGAAATGAAATGTTTTATATTCTACCATTGCATCGGTTGTTGATTTAAAATGATTTTGATGAAATGTATTTGGCACACGGATTTGAAATGTTTTGAGATCTGTGATGGTTCTTATCTGCGGGACGTTGTGCCCTTGTGATACTATGATGATGATATTGATGATTCCGTAGCTACGAAGGGCGTTGTAGAGGCATGAGTTGCCCGGATACGCTTCTGCAGGAGGTATCCGCAAACGTCGTGATTGTGATATGTATGGGCCCGGTTGAAGCAGGTATTGGGGAGGTCCGTCAGAATAGGCGGTCTAGCACCGGGAGTTGCTTGTACATGATTGTGATATTCCGTATAGGCCCAGTTGAACCGAAAGGGGAGGACCGTCAGAATAGGCGGTCTAGCACTGGGAGTTGCTTGTACGTGTCAACGTCGGGGTAGAGAGCTACTTTTGAAACACTTTGCATATTAAAACCCCCGATGCGCCTGTCCTTGGCCATTGTAGACCTTTGCCAGGATTCTTTCGGCTAGCTCTATGTTATACTTGATTTTTAAAATGGATGCATATATGTATGATATCGTGTGACTGCATAAATGAGTTTATTGTATCGAACATATCATGATTTATTGTGAAACTTGAACTTTTGTTTACAAATGATATTATTTGACACTCCAATTTTTACCAACACTATTAGTACTTGAGATTATCCCCTCACTCACTGAGTATTCTTCCCTGAGTACTCACCCCTCCTCTTTCCCTCCCCAGACAGGATTATTGTGATAGGGCGACGTATTTGGCTCGAGGACTTGATAGATTGTTGAGGGATTGGGTGATTCAAGAAGGTGAGATCTTAAGTTTAAATTGAAAGATGAATTATGTATTTTATTGTCGACCCTGCGTGATCTTGTTGAGGTCCGTAGTTGACCGTGTACATATTTTGGGATGACTGTATAATTTTTGGACTTTTATTTGTGAAACTCTCATTTTACTTACATTGAGGCATTTGTAACTATTTAAAGTGTTAACTTGGGAATTTGTAATATATTGTATAAATTTAGGTCCGCTCGGTGTGGCGGCTGCTCATGCTCTAGTTGGGCATGACAATAGAGGTCTGTGGCTAGGGTTGTTGATAGATTTTTTATAGCCTTGTGTTGTTCTGGATGTTGGCTTTGGGAGTTGATTTTGGAGAGGCCGGGATGGCCATTTGTTTTATTTTCTGGATTATTTTTGAATGTATACAGGTATACAGGTTTGATTGTATATAGGAGACCTCCGATTTATGGGGAGGTTCTGCCCGATTTTCTGAAGAAATACAACCGGTATCCAGGACAACGGGCGGCTGTTCACGATTCCCGATTCGGGGCGTGACAGTTCGATTAGTATCAGAGCTCTAGGTTGAGAGCTATGTAGGAAGAGAGTTTTGAAAACATTCCCAAGTGTGTTGTGCTTAAAATCCTCAATGCATAAGAGTTTCATACAGTCATGAAATCCCAGTATAACGGTCTTAGGCATATGAGTTATTCTTTTTAGGGGGTTAAATACGATGCGTATCTAACCTAACATGGTAACTCTATTCATTTTTAGGGGGTTAGTTATTTCGAAACTAACCCTAATATTTGAATCATATCTAAATTAAGTTTTTCTTTGAAAGATTATGATTACTAGACGAGGTACTAGATTTGTACCTCAGACATCTAAAATACTTGAGGATGTTTCCTCGTCGGGTGTATCCTTCTAGCACTCTCTCAGCCGGCTATTATAGCCACGGTTCCATTACCATCATTTGAGGCATTAAATGATCTTTGATTAAGATAGAATCCGACAATCAATTGCTTATGTTGGAGGGAGATGTCTCGCAATCTGCGCAGACATTTTCTTCCATCTGCTTATATTTTTTCTTTCTTTTCTAGGTCAATGGCTCTTCAAGCTCGCACCCTTGGTTGGGGGCGGGGTGAAAGCAATCCAAATAAAAACGAAAATAAAAAAGTGTGTGGGGGTACAAAAAGAATGTTGACATGGAGTTCGGAAAATTTTAATAATCCACAAAACTTAGATAATTGGCTCCTTTATTTCCAGTGGGACTACTGTCAAAAGACGAAAACATAAGACGGGTGCCACATGGCCTTGGCCCAGAGGCGTACATGCTAGACTGGGCAGTGAGCGACACAGTCCTTGACTGTTCCATAACAGCGATTAGTTTCTTCAGCACAACAGAAGCACACCTTAACACCGTGTAGAGGGCATTGATAATTATATGTGCAAATATATATAAGACAAATGATATACCGAATTGCATTGTGACTAAAAGTAAGACAATATATATAAGACAAATGAATTTCATTTCATAGCAAGGGTGATAGAGTAAGAATATTTGGAAGGCTTACACTGATGAAAAGCAACAACAGCGACTAGAATGAAGAGCATAATCAAGAGGGTGGGGGTCTTCATGTTTGTATATTTGATTGAGAACTATTTTGATTCTTTCTCACCAGTCGTCTTGCTTTTATAAAGCAATTTGAAGGCGCAGAATAAGGTTAAATGGTAATTATAACAGTCGATTTAGTAGGACAGAACTATTGAGGTTAATTATTTTACCAAAGTTGTTGAGATTACGCAATGCAAATTGAGAAATGACAAAGATATTATTTTACCAATGTGGTTAATTATTTTCCTTCTTAAAACAATCTTAGTTTAAGACTAAGTTAATCCAAGGAAATTCGACCAACTCTTCCATATATGTGTACCATTCTTTCCTTATTAGATGAATATGACCAAGATTGTGCTCCTTTTATAGTATTCTATTTAAATTTTATTTTTTAATAAATTATTGAATTTTGAAATTTCCTGGGGATAAAAAAGTCACATAAATCATAAGATTTTGAAATACTTTAAAAAAATGTGAATTTGCACAAATCTCATGCCCCTAATCTCTCCTGTTCTTAAAAATATACGCATTTGTTGTGAATTTAGAGAAAATATATGGAATTCATGAAAGAAAAAGATGTAAAGAAACAATGTATAGGAAATCATTCTGTTTCACTTGTACCGTTCTTACGGTTTGCATCTTATTTAAAGAAAAATATTAAAAAAATATTAGAATTACATGATATTTGAATTTACATTTGAGTTACATGGCCTTTTATATATGACATAAATCCGGAAAAATAAACTTACATAATAAGGAAAAATAAACTCATAACTTTTTGAATTCTTAAATGAGTATGTACATCTGCAAACCTTTGATATTTACAATACTCCCCCTTGAATTTCTATTATGAATTATATATCAGATTAAAACCTAGTAAATGAAAAAGAGTATAATATTTTTGTAATGGAAACTGCACTTTTAAAAACTTTACTACGAAAACCCAATGGGACAAAAGCTTGGTGAACAAAAAAAGCAAATGTAGTATGCATATATGATCTATCTCTTGATCACATCACTTGTACTCTTTGCTCCCCCCTTATCAATAATCACTAAAGATCCCTGAGATAACACATTCCAATTTTGAAAACTAAATTCATAAAAATTAGAGTAAATAATGGGTTAGTCAAAAATTTGTTAAATTATCACTTGCAGACTATTACATTCTCCATTTTTAATTATCTTGGCCAACTGAGCAGGAAATGTAGAGAGTGTTACATTCCCGATGAGAAGAAACAACAAGCTCATACATATGTTCTCGTCAACTGTTCGGAGGTTGAACAATATTACGAGTAACCTCATATCTTGGGCAATGACTACACATTTACTAAATACTGATTTCTGCAGATAGACACTTCCGAAGAGATATCCCTAATAAAGGTGGATCATGCTTGTAATAATTCTTTTGTATCTTGGTTCAGAGAATACGTTAGTGGCTACATTTTAAATGTTTATGCATTTCTTAGCGCGTTCAATTTGCACAATGGGTAAATAAGATCCTGGGTGTAGTGACAAGTTGTCAGGAGATTTTTGGATGTGGGTAAATAAGATAGTCCATGAAGATAGGATTCGTTTAGTCAATTAGAATATAGAATTTCTAATCGAAAAATTAGGAGAAATATGAGAAGTAATGAATAGAAAGAAAAATTAAAATAATATGTCTCCAAGAAACTAAATGGGTGGGAGAGAAGGGTAGAGTAATAAAGTCTTATGGTTATAACTTTTGGTACATAGGTAAAAATAGAACTAAAAATAAGGTAGGAATAATTGTACATAAAGATTTGTTAAGAGAGGTAGCAGAGATAAGAAGGAAGGAAGATAGAATTATTCTCGTCAAGTTAGTAAATGAAAAAAAACGTAATTAATATAATCAGTGTGTACGCGCCCCAAATAGGTATACATGCAATTAGTTAGAAACAATTTTGAAAAGGTTTAGATAAATTTATGCAAACAATACTAAGTAACGAGAAATTATTTATTGGAGAAGATTTAAATGATCATGTAGGAGAGAAAAATGAGGAATTCAAAACTGTACATGGGAACTTTGGCTTCGGCTGTAGGAATGGGACGAGAAATACCATTTTAGAGTTCGCAGTAACGTTTGATTTGACACTAGTAAACACATTCTTTAAAAAAAAAAAAAGAGTCACACATAGTTACCTATAGAAGTGGGTCAAATGCTAGTCTGATAGATTTTTTTCTCACTAGAAGAGATGATAAAACGACCTGTAAGGATTGTAAGATCATACCAGGAGAGAGCGTAACGACTCAGCATAGATTTTTAGTTTTAGATGTACGAGTGTCTAAACGACAAAAACAATGTCAACTATGTATAGAGTCAAGAATTAAATGGTGGAACCTAAAAGGGAAAAATGTGACGACTTTTAGGGCAAAATAATTGGAGTGACAAATTGGTCTATCAATGATAATTCAGAAATAATGTGAAAAGATATGTCTAATAATATTAAAAATATAGGTAGAGAACTTCTTTGAGTATCCAAGGGTAGGGTTTCAAGAGGCAATGAGTCATGATGGTAGAATGAAAAAATACAAACTGTTATCCAAATCAAAAGAGAGTGCTATAGAAATCTTAAAAGTGATCATAGTAGCAAACTTATGAAAAATACAAAAATGTAAAAAAGGATGTAAAAAAGAGTATTCACTAGTCAAAGAGTAGAGTGTATAACGAATGGTACAAGAGGCTGGAGACTCGAGATGGGGAAAAAGAGATCTATAGAATTGCCAGACTAAGAGAGAAAATGGAAAAGATCTAAATGAAATTAGGTGTATTAAAAGTAAAACCAATAGTACACTTATAAGAAACAAGAATATAAGACAGCGGTGGATGAAATATTTTAATAGCTCGTTTAATGTTGAAAATGTAATAAATATAGAAAATACAGAGATATTTGTATAAGAGATTAATAGAGATTTTAATCGTAAAATTTGTCTCTATGAAGTAAAGGAAACCAGAAAGAGAATGAAAAATAACAAGGTCATAGGATCTGATAACATTCCTATTGAGGTGTGGAAATATTTGGATGAATTCGGAGTAACAATGTTAACGGTTCTTTTCAACAAAATTTGACAAACAAAGAAAATGCCCCAAATATGAAGAAAGAGCACACTTGTCCCGCCGTATAAGAATAAATGAGACATACAAGATTGTTCAAATTATAGAGGAATTAAATTTATGAGCCATACGATGAAGTTATGGAAGAGAGTGATAGAGTATATATTGAGACGAGAGATAAGTGTGTCTCAAAACCAATTTGGATTTATGTCACAATAATCCATCACTGAAACAATTCACTTGTTAAGACAATTGATGGAGACATTTAGAACGCAGAAGAGAGATCTACATATGGTATTCATTGATCTTGAAAAAGCATGTGATAGGGTCCTAAAAAACGTGTTGTGGTAGACGCTGATAAAAAAATGGATCTCTTTGAAATACATAAACCTTATTAGGGATATGTATGAAGGAGCTGTAACCAATGTAAGAATCTGTAAGGGGCTGAGTGATAGTTTTCCTATTAACATTGGGTTCCATCAAGAATCGACATTAAATTCCATACTATTTGCAGTAGTAATAGATGAAATCACAAAAAATATTTAAGATGAAATACCATGGTGTATGCTTTTTATAGATGATATAGTTTTGGTTAATGAAACTAGAGAGGGTATCCGTACTAAATTAGAGTTATGAAGGAATACGTTAGAAATTAAAAAAATTTAGATTGAATAGATCTAAAACTGAATATACGATATGTAAATTTAGTGACAACTATCAGGATAATAAAGAAACGATTAAGTTATAAGAAAGAAAAGTCTCAAAGAGTGAATGATTTAGATATTTTGGTTCCACCATGCAGAATGATGACAATATAAATGAAAATGTGAATAATAGAATTCAAGTATGCTGAATGAAATAAAGAAAGACATTCGAAATTCTCTGCGATCGTATGATACCATTACATTTAAAAGAAAAATTCTATAAAACTGTAATAAAACATGCTTTATTATATGATACTGAGTGTTGGACTATTAAACAACAAAAGCAAAAAATGACCGTAACTGAAATGTGAATGTTTAGATAGATGTGAGACAAAACTAAAAAAAATAGAATTAGAAATGACAATATACGTAATAAATTTGGAATTAGTTCAATTGTAGATAAGATACAAGAGTATCGTCTGAGATGGTTTGGACATATACAACAAAAATCTAAGGACGTACCTGTTAAGAAAACATAGAACTTACAGATATGAGATTTAATAAAACGTAGAGATAGATCATTAAAAATTTGGATGCAATGTATTCGTAAAGACATGATAGTTATGGATTTAGTTGAGAAGATGGTTCTAGATAGGAATGAGTGACATAGAAGAATGCGTACAAACTAAATCCATCTTCTTCTCTTTTTTTTTCAGAGATATTTATTTCTCATATGGCCGATCCCAAATTTTGGGTAGAAAGTTTAAGTTATTATTCAATTTGCACAATATAGAAAATCATTTATGTGTAATATTGATATCAAACCATTGGTTTCTCTTTTTCAGATTTTACGATGATGCGAATCAGCTTACGGAGAAGGGAATGCTATACTATTTAGCATGAGGGCCGTAGTCTAAGGTTAAATGTGGGAAAAAATATCTTACGAACAGGTATCAGTTTGACACACAACGAATGGAGAGGGGAAGTCCACAATGAACTACGACATGTGTGTTTGCTCATACTATGGTGATTTTTATAGAATTCGGGAAGAGATGGTAGAGATGTAGTATAATGAGCCAACAGATCGGGTCGTCTTATTCAAGTGTCCATGGTCATACCCTTCAAAAGGGACAATAGTCCACGTTGTGCACAATTTAGTTGAAATCAATTGGAAACAACAGTACCAGGCATACGATCTATTTATTTTAGCACAACAGGCTGCTCAAGCTTTCTTTCGACCTTATCTATGTAAAGATTAGGGGAAGGGGGTTTTTAAAAAAAAAAAAAAAAAAAAAAAGGAAAGGGGGGAGAAATTCTTTTGGACTGCCATATCACAAAATTGACACCTGACTAACACCGTAGATATCTCGCCTGTTGGCAATTGAAATTGACGGGCACAGTAAAAATGCGAGGCCAAGTTGAAATAAACACATCACCATGCCCACTACAAAGTTGTTTATAATTTAAAGGCATGCTGCTGTTTCAATAGCATTACGTGCGTGACATGCCCACTTATTTTTTAAGGCAATTGAAATGACAGGATGGCTTGCCCCTAAATTATGATTCCAAAATTTTTGACACTTTCAAATTGCCTTCATGACATGCTCATTATTTTTTTTTATAATTTATGATTTCTTTCTCACGTCAATATGAATCTTAAAAACTGAAAATTTTAATTCAAAGTTTTGGAAAATGAAAATTAATATACTACAAAATATATAAATATAAACCATTTCAACAATGAGAAATGAAACATATTTCAAGACATTAGAGGTGGCATTGAGTCACTTTCTTTCCCGTTTCACAAATTGCCATTTCTAAACGCATCTAAAAAAGAAGTAGATGGCTTAGATTCCACTAACATGGTCCAAACATTAATACAATGTCTCTACTATCTCTTTTAAGTTAATTATATCATTA